>VZRR01013559.1:209555-236907 GCA_013398015.1 Oreocharis arfaki | reverse complement strand
CTTTTTCTTTTTCCTTTGTCTTTGCAGAAGTTGTGACCCGAGTAGGGCCTCTTGTACTGGTCACGGACATACCAGAGATGAATTATGGCTGAGAATTGGTATCAAAAATAGATTATTATTGGGAAATGCACTTTTGATAAATTAATTCCAAAATTTGACATTTTTTTTCCCTTGGAATCATACAGTATTTTTACTTCAAAATTGTGTTTCTTAAAAAAATGGAACGTCATAATACTATATATTTTACTCATTAGCATGTGAAGCTGCTACTAACTAATATGATACCACTTTATTAATTGCACAGTGGAATTATTATTTCCCTTGTTAACATCAATATATATTTAATATTAGTTGAAAAGCTGTGGTAACAGCCCATAATCTATTTGGAAAAAGTGCTTTTCCTAAAGATCAATGTTTTGAAATTTTTATATGACATCCAATAGTGGTTTTCCTGAACTGAATTTATTACAAGATAGTTCTGAAACCCAGATGAGTAATTTTTACCTATTTAATTCAGAAAAATAAAGCAATGTCTGGCTCATAAATAAGTAGTAATCTTTTTAGATATATATATAAGAAGTGAACAATTATCTCATAGAATAACTCAGGCAGCAATCAACTTTGAAGGCCTCCAGTCAAACCTCCTGCTCAAAGCAGGAATAATCGGGTGGGGTCAGACAAGGTTCCTGAGGGCCCGGATGCATCTTGAAAATTCCGCAGGATGAATCACACAATCTCTCTGGTCAACCAGTTTCAACATGAAACCTGTTTGGTTTCTAGCTCTCAGGCAAAGACTTGGATTTTTTTTTTTTTTTTAATGCTGCTAATAGCGTAACAAATAAATTTCAGAAAAACATCTATTTATAGTATAGTGACACATTGACATAGGTATGTGAATTATTAGGAAGTTAACTGGAATGAAACTTTCTTATGACCTCGAGGCCCTTTTGATGTGCACAAAAATTTTTTGGGGGTGTTTTCCCTTTTTAAAATTTTTATCCCTTTTAAATCAGGAGCTGATTCATCCATCCCCAAAATTTTATTACTCATCTAATTTTTTATAACATTGTTCTCTATATATTGACTTAGACTAGAACTTTCACTGACTGTCCAAATGAGATCAGTCCCTCATTTCTGCTTTACTTTATCATTATTGATCCCAGTGAATTTGAGCCTCAAGAAAAAAAGAAATACCAAAAGAGTCAAGAAGTTTTAAAGCAGATGGATATGTTTTTGTCTGAAAATGAAGAAACAGTCATAAAATTGCCCACATTTTTAGAACTATTGACAAAATTATAGTTATGATTTTTTTTTTGTTTTAACATATGTTAAATAAGTTAATTTTTGAGTATAGCTTCTTTTATTACATGTATTTAAAATAAAATTAAACCACAACATGGGAAAACACTGATGCACTAGAGTGTTACTTTTTAATGAATAAATAGAATAATGGATTTTTGTCTGTGCCTCTTGTATACTTTGTTTCATTCTTCTCATGTACAGTATTCAGGTAAAAAGTTTCTAATAAAATAAAATCAAGTGTATTGAAATATGAGGAAACTAACAAGCAGTTTAATATTTAAGCAGGATATTTTAAAATCTTCTTTTTCAAAGCAATTGCAATTAAATGAAACATTTTAGGGGTGCAAGTACATAACATCAAAGGACTGATTAGTTTTCTTATTTTTTCTGTCCTGCCTTTGAGATATTTCTGTAAAAGCTTAGTAAAAGAAAGACTTGTTTAAAAAATATAATTGAATTGCAAGGTCTTCAGCAGAAAGTTTTAAAAAGCTTGTAGATCTCTTAATACTTTGGCTCTCTTGTGTATTTTTTGTTTAACTAAAAAATCACTTTAACATGTGATTTCTTATTCACAAGATTGTATATGTGAATTGTGTTGTTTTAAAATATTTTACACATGTATGACATTTTAATAGTCTAAAATTGACAATTTTAGTCAAGCTGACAGAAGCTACAGTTTTACAGAACTTCTTATACAGCTTTTGTTAAATATTAGCAAGTATAAATGTGTTGCCAACTGCTATAGATGAGAGAGCTTCCCCTAGCCAGGGATGATAAAATCTATCTGTGAATTATGATATGCCATGACAACTTAATTGTTTCAGCTTTATTTAATTTTGTAAATTTATTTGTACAGGAGATGTCAGTTGATTTTTTTTTTCCTTGCATTTTGAGTAGTTTTTAAAATGGAGCGTCTAAAAGGCCACATTTATGGTTTCAGGGTTTTCTCATACTAGATATTTTGTCCATGCCAAAGTGCTCTTGTGGAAAACACTGCATTAAAGTACATGTCATATCCTGGTGTGCCTTATTATTACTTTGCACGGGAATTACATGAATCAGAACAGGAAAGCGTAAGTAATTTAAAAATTCTTGATAATAACGTATTATCATAATAATATTCAAATAAATAAATGGATACAGAGGTAACTCACATTAAAAACTTATTTTTCATAAACTCCCACATTTTAATTTGTTTTTAGTAAGTTTCCCTTGCCATTTGTTTTGATTCTTCCTGTTGATTACACAGAGTAAGTCAAGGGCCTGCAGATGCTCTTTTCTTCCTTTCAGTTACTCTTGCTAAACTTGGATTTTCCTGAGAGCAATGAGATTTTCTCACGTAGTTCCTGGATACTTCTAAAAAGATTTGAGAGCTTTTTAGTAATTCTTGTTGAAAAAAAGACATTTTTTCAGGTTTTTTTTTGTAGATGGGGAAGGAAAAATTGATGTGGAAGGAACATAATCTTCTTATTTCTTTTTTCTCCTCCTTGCATTTCCTTATTGTTTATTTTCTAGTGTATTTGAATCACTACAAAGACGGATGAAATGGAGGCATTTTTTAAAATTTGCTTTCAATACTTTGTTTATTCCCAGATAATAAATTTTCATTGCATCAACTGCACATTTGAGAAAGTGAAGGGAATAAACTAATAAATTGGCATAGGTTTGATGAAGACCTCTCCAGTATCCAGAAATCAGCTCTGTGACTTTGGAAGAGCTGCTCTCAGCCTGAAGGGGAGCAGTGCCTGCACATTGATTCTGTGATTGTACAGAAGGTCGGAGGCCACCGTCTCAGGCCCATTCTCTGTTTAAGGTCCATAGCTTAACTTACCATTTGATTTGTAGCTGAGGTTGAGCAAAGAATTTTTTAACTCCAGTCTCTACACCATGGTTCAGTGAGCATCTTTCTGTTTGATTAAACATATAAATTAAAGTTGAGTCTAGAAGTGTCCAGGTGTTAAGACTGAAAGGACCTTATTAATCCTGTTTCTCAATAAAATTAGCTTGGGGTGTTCTTTTCTAAAGATAAATAAATTGAAATTAAAACCAAAACAAATACTGATTTTTTAATATATATAACAGCAAACAGATTGTTTTTTGTTCTTTTAAGACATGGAGAAGAATTAAAATGATTCAGTTTAGGCTTAAAGATCAAAGTCCATTGAGGTGGTAGAAAACAGTGATCTTGATGCTCTTTCAGAATCTGTAATAATCTGCTAAATGTATGTTCTAGTCCAAAGTATCACATTTCATTGATTTCACTTTTTGTGTATTTCAGTGTGTACTATTTGGTTTTTAGGTAATTCAGTGTGTACATTTGAAATAACAGTGTTGCTTAGATGTGCAGTGTAATTATGAACCTTTTACCTTTGTGGTTTTGACTGCCAGGGTTAAAGGCTTTCACAGATGCCAGGGTTCAATGCAATCAGTTATTTCTGCTTTTCCAGCCTAACAACACCTTGTGAAAGACTACAAGAAAAATAGTGCAAAATCAAATGATCAAGGCCATTTTAGAAGTTGGTACTATAATAGGTGGAAATCTTGGTCTTGTACTGATTACTTTGTAAGAGACACCATTTAATAATGAAACAGTTCTAAAACCTGACGGAAAACTCTCAGTGTGAAGTCTATAGGTGTTGACATTGCATGATAAAGTATTCTAGGTCAGGAATTAACTTGTTCCACAGAAAACAGGAAAACTAGTATCTTCCTCACCACATCCCCAATTTTTGTGTGGTTAGTCATGTTCCATCAACTATTTAATTCAGCCTATATTGTTTATAACAAAATACAAAAGCAACAAGATTTTTCTTGATTCTCTTGAATTCTCTTAAAGCTGTGACCTTTTATCAGTGATTATAATTGTATTTAGAAGAAGAAATTATCAAGGAAAACACAGCTTAGTCCCACAATACTGTAGCAGCTATGTAAAAAATTAGAATTGACAGAGGCAACTATTACCTTTGGTCAGTAGAAATTTAATTTCCTAGTTTCTATGAAAATTACTTACACATATGCAAGCTTATCAATTACTTTTATGTTCTTGGGACTACAGTGTTGTTCTCCAAAACATTTTTGCTAAATGACAACCCACACGTTTTCAGTAGCTAGATGTGTGAAAGAAATGCATTTTTTGCCTGACTTTATTTATTTATTTATTTTTATTTATTTTTATTTATTTATATCAGAAGACATTCATGGGTGCGAAAGGGAAATGATAGCATCATATGATGTTCGGCTTTCATTCTTTATTTGAATTTTATTTGAAATAACTTCAGAGAATAACCCTATAAAGTAGGTGGTTTTATGATTTTTCAATAATCAGATATTTAGCAGAGGTAGATATAGAATTTAATTATTACCATTTGTTGTGTGTATTGAAGGAGACATGAAAGCTGAAAATGTTCTCCTTAAAAAAAATTACTTGTACTTTAAAGAATGCAAATGTTGGAAAATTACATTTCAAAATCAAATTAAATATTTTTTGCATGTGTCCCAAGTCTTAGATTTAGTAAATTGAAAATATTAATGTTTCCAATTAAAATTTTAAGTGCAATATCACTTTATAATGAGAAACAATGTATTGCCATTATGCTGATTTTAATAGACAATTTTTGTTGTATAAAAAACCCTTCGGGATGAAAAATAGATTAAAAAAAATCATTTTCTTTTACTAATTTAATTTCTGATGCATAGAAATGGATATTTTAAAAAGTAAGTAAATTTTCTGAACTGTTTCTTAGCAATGTTCTTGGGAAGTTCCCACCACAGAATTTTAATGGAATTCTAAGGGTTCATAGAATATCCTGGGCTGGAAGGAATCTGCAAGGATCCTTGAAGTTAAACTTTAAAATGTGAGAAAAATGGATATTGACTACTTTTAGAATCTTTTAATTTAGATGTTGCAGACCATTTCAGGATGAGAGTGTATTTTTATAGTACAGTCTTAAAATTAGAAGTCATGTGCTGAGCAGAGATCTGCAGTTTTGTTTGTTTGTTTGTTTGGGATGGTAGTTTAGCTGACCCCAGTAGCTGTGGTAGTTGTCACTTTTTCTCAGCATGAAGAAGACAGAGGGCGTTAGGAGAGAAGGTCTTACATGCTTATTCTTGATCACTTTAGGAATTTGCTGAAAATTTATTTGAAAGCATATTGTGTTCCAAGGTCTGTGTATACAGTGCTGACTCTATCCTGGCAAGTAATTCCATAGAATGAGTTCTGTACAGAAGAAATAGCAATGCTTGCTTGAATAATGCGCAGTGATTTTTTTTTTTTTCCTCCAAATATGTCAGATGACTTTCATAACCATGCTAAATACACATTACATTTATCAACAAAAATTTCTAAATTTTGTATAAATATATTTACAAAAGAACACATTTATTTATTTAGTTATTTATTTGCTTATAACTGTACATCAAACGTAAACATACAATATATATTGTAACAAGCCCCATTTTCTCCTGCGATTTATTCATTCATACCTAATGATTGATTTCCTGGCTCATGATTTGGGAATTATTAACAAGGTACAATAGGGGAAGTATCAGATAATTTTCAACTAATGTAGCAGACAATATATGATTAAATATTCTCTAAATACTGTAACAGAATGACTAAAATAGTACTGAGTTGCTATGGAGCTAAAGCATTTGATTCTAGATAACTGTGAACTGCTTGTGAAGGGTTTCACACCACAAAGAGCCTTGAGGTTAGCTGGATGCTGTACTCAACCCTTTCTTTTCCAAATTAGCATATTAAATTACACTGAAGGCTAAGAATCTCTTAATTTCTTTGGAATACGAACTAGTGATACAGAATAAGATTAGACTGTAAACAGGGAAAACATGGAACTTTTGTCTTGAGAAAAAATCCACTCCCTTTGTTCTTAGCAAGGTGTTTTTCTTTACTATATTTTTCAGCCCAGCATCTTTTCAGTGACTTCTTGGATAGAAAAAAAAAATTTGAAAATTACTTCTTGAAAAAGAAAATCTTTCCTTTCCATCACCTTCAAAGTCTGGCCACGGGTCTTCATCGATTGATGGGCAGGCATACTGCTGGTGCTAAGATAGCTCCATAATACAGCTGGGTGCCTGTATTATCTGGGATTCCCAGCACTGGCCAGCCGGAGCACCCTTGGTCTTTGAGCAGCCTTGTGCTGTGACTGTGCATTCATACATTACCAATGTGCAGGCTTCTGCTGTACTTCAATTACCCAGCAAGCTGTTTGTAGAACATCCTATATACAGTATTTGTACTGCAATTTAAGAACAGATTTTTCACTTGTAATGTTTGTCACACAACTTTTTTCTTCTCATTCTTGCCTGCTTTTATAACTCTGGAGAAGAAAACAAGTTCGTAAAAGGCTAAACAGAATGAACCTGTAACCGTCATGCGTTCTGTCAACTTATCCCTCATTTCCTTGAGCTGATTTTGTGACTTCTTCCAAACTCTATTGCCATAATAGAAAGTTGGTCTGTCTTTATTTCATTAGTGTGCATTGAGGATTTGAGTACAAAAAACATGGTTGCAAAACAAAAAGTCAAATTCATTTCAAGCTCTATTAAGCACATTGATCCCTGTTCCACCTTCATATTTGATGGAGTGAAAAAAGTGAAAGAGTTGTCAGTTTAAAGTTTGATGGAATTACACAAATTGCTCAAACACCAACTTCAGCAAGTATATCAAAATAATGATAAAAAATGTCACTAAGTATTGCTTTTCATTATGTTGACCTCAGTATTTCTGAGATTTGGTAGAGTGAGCCAGGCATGGACTTGAAGGCCAAGAATTCTATAACCTGAGAATTTTTAGTGTTATAAGACATTTCTTAGAGAGCCATCTCTGAAATGGGAATTATGTGGTTATTGTTTGTATCCATACCAGCACTTCTGATCACATAGATTTGCACTATTTTAAAGGACATTCTGTATGACTTCTCTGGAAATATATTAATCACTTTTAGTGTATTTTATTTAACCTAAACTTTTAGGTTATTCCATTTGGAGAGCAGTGCATTCAGCAAGTGTGTTTAAGGACTGGGTATATATGCAATATAGGAGTACCTGTCATATGGGAGAATATTTAAAATTAGACAAAAGTCAGAAAAGTTGTGCAGTTTGGGGTCCCAGAGGATGTGACAGGACTCTTGCTTTTGCCTCCATGTATGCAGTGTTTGGAGACTGGTGTCTAGCTGTTTCAGAGACACTTTGGTTCTTCACAGAAAATACAGTTCAAGTAACAAAACTCTGGATTAATTTAGAAGCCAAAGACATAGCTTAAATCTATCACATTGGGACATGCTTTCATCAGAGCGATTAATCCAATTTTGCCAACCTTCAAGGCACAAATAAAAGAATACTTGTTAAAAAGTAGATCTCTGCTTATAGACAAAGATCTGATCTTGTTACTTAGCTTAGAGTCTGAAATGTAAGCCTTGCAGCAAAGAGGAAACCTGTTTAAGAACATTTTCACTGAAGAGTTTTCATTGCCATAACTAGATTTGTTTCAAAATTAAACTATTCTTCAGGCATAGTTCTAAGAGACTCCATGAAAAGCAGCCGCATTGGAACTTAAAATCAGTGATTCCTATTAAACGAGCGTTAAATGAGGATGCTATTTCTCTTTGTCTTAATGTTTTGCCATGCTATTTAAAATCAATTAAGGCAGCTATCTTGCAATTTAAAGTATACTAATTAAAATACCATCCTCTATTTGCATCCATTTCTTTCCCAGAAGTGTCAGATGTTGTAGAACACTTTTTTTTTTTTTTTTTCTTTTTTTCAGGAGAGCTAGAAGTGAAATGGTAAGAGAGAAGCCATATTGATAGAGAATTTATTTGGGCAGGTGAAATCATTCATTACTGTAGGATCTGTGTGTTTGCTTACAGTTTTTACAAAAGATAGTTTTCAGGGGAATGTTTCTAATTAAACATAAAAATCTAAAAGAGTGAGAAAGAGGAACAGGACTTTTCTCAGTGGAATATGTTTTTTTACTGGAAAAGCTTATGTTGACATGATTGAATCACTAGGAGAGATTTGGTTTCAACATGTCAGTGCATAATGTCTTCAGAAACAAAACACTCTGATGATGGAGTTAGTGAACAATACAGTAATGGTAGGTTGGATACTCTGAAACAGTTCTGGGACTAATCATGTGTGTAATCAACTGTGCAGCCAAAGTGATTGCACAGTTACATTGTATTTTAGAAGACACATTACATTTGGGATAAGTTGGGGAAAAAAACCCAACAACTTGGGGAGAAAAAAGAAACTATGCAAATTGCTATTTTTAAAATTTCTTTTATGTTTGAAATATTTGTTCAGATTTTGCTTCCAACTTGAGGAGCAGGGGGTGGAATCTTACTTTAGTCAGGCTAAACACCAAGGATACTCTGTGGACCTCTATTGTCCCAGTGTGGCACCCATACTGTTTTATTTTTCAATAAACTGATGGTATAATTTTTTCCACGTAAGCTGTCTTAAGGGGAAAGATCTATATGAATATACTTATATTATGACCTGCCCCCTAGACAGTTAACTGATTGTCTGTTGTTACTAGACCCCTTGAGGAAGATTAGAGTGAAATGGCACTGAATGACTGGTGGTTTTACATATGAAGAAATAAATAAATAAATAAATAAATAAGTCAGGTTATTTTGGAGCAATTTGGTTACAATAGAGAGGAGGTATGTAGCCATTTTTTTATTATCTATAGAAATACAAGAATATAAAAGTATAAAGATATCACTTAAGAAAATATATAAGGAAATGAAAGAAAGAGAAAGAAAGGATGAGAGTAGCTACTGGAGAGGAAAGATGTCACCACACATGCATCCAGCAATGGGACTTGATTCTTGTACTTTCAGTGCCAGTTGCTCAGCGTGGTGGTTGTGGTCTTGATCTGTTGGGGGTGGGGGGAGCCTCAGCAACACGAAGTTCAATGGGTTAATACACGTTCAGGTTCTCCTGGGAGCACCCAAGCGCCTCTGCTGTGGAGAGAGTTTTACACTGTCTGATGCAACACTGGTGGAAGGACCCAGAAATGAGTCTTGGGGGTCGTTGATGGGTTATGTCCCCTTCTAATGACATGACAGCTCTTTGACCCGGCTTAGTTGATCCAGCTGTGCCTTCTCAGAAGAGATGAATACCTTCAGGCTTGCATGATACCTCCTCAAGGTGGAGGGGGAAGAAAATTTGCACTATAAAAAGCATTATCTCACCTTGCAGGATCTGCTTATTGGCCTTTTCCCTTATCTGGCTCAAAACCCAGTCTGTTGCAAAACAAAGGTCAGTTTGTCATGGTCGTTCTCTGGTGGTGGGTGTGCACCCCCTCAGTCTTATGCAGATCAAATGGTTTTGCCAGCACACAGTCAAAAGCTCTCCTCTTCCCCTCCATTTGGGGGATCCAAACCTGGCCTCAGCAAAGAACCCACTCCTTTTGCAATTGGCCAGTTGTTTGAGTTATTAACCTGTAATATTTCAGTCTCTCACTGATCATTGTGCTTAAAAGAGAGGGAAGAGGCAGAAAAAAAAAGAACAACAAAAAGAAAAGAAACAAAGATAAAAGGAAAAAAAAAACAAAAAGGAAAAAACAGAAGAAATAATTTTTTAAAATCCACAGTAGAATAATTTAGGAAAGCCATTGAATGAACCACTAAAACGTTAGCCTAGCCGTTACGAAACCTTTATCTTCAGTGAGTAATACTAATTGAAGGAAAACAAAACACCTTAAAAGACAGTAGCTATAAACATTGGCTTCAAAGATGGTGGAGCTAGATAGATTTTTTTCTTGTTAATTATTCTTACACTGCAATAAACTCCTTGAGTTATCCTAAAAGTATTTCAGGAACAGAGGAAGATAAAATTGTCTTTGCATTTCCATGAACTTCAATTACTTCGCTATATGTTTCAACAAAAATTATAATAGTTTTGTGTTTTTGTGGTTCCAAATAGTACTGAGGTTGGGAAGGAGACAAAAAGAAAATTATCAGAGTAAGTGGGAGATATTTTTGAGGTATGTAACTGAATTTATTAAAATTAACATGAGAAAGGAAAAAAAAAAATCCTAATTAAGTAAGGATCATACTGACAGTTTAGCTACAACCTAGGAGATTAAACTACATTTTTCTATTTCGTGTACTAGTGAGTATGGGGACAAATATGGGATGGTTAATGAGAAAGTGTAAATGGAAATTACTCTGAATTTTGCTTACTCATACAGAGTTTAATGTTCCCAGAGTAGGATGGGACAAGATAATCTCTAACCTACAATTATGCAATGAAATCTCAGGTCAAGTAAAATGGATTTTCAATTAATTTATTGACACAAGGATGAAATAATTAATAGTAGAAAATACAGTACCTATATTTAGGGGCAGGCAGAGAAGTGGTTTTAGTGATGATTGCTCCTGAGTCCTACTGAAATTACATGAAAACAAGTTGAAGGAAAACATAAATACATAGAAAATAAAAACCCAATGCAACTTCAATGGAATACACATAATAATACATTAAACAATACACTTTGAGGGAGAAATATTCTCAAACCAGCATTCTGATGTTGCCTATCCCAAAGGCCAATAATTGTTTCCATTCCTCATTAATGACTTATGGTTTGAACTGTGCAAGTGGACACCATACACACATGGTGTATGTACAGCAGACTCAGCAAATTTAGTACTTATGTTGGGTTTGCAGGGCCCGCTTTTGGTAAGGGGGACTATAAGGGTGGCTTCTGTGAGAAGAAGCTTCCTCATGTCCTGCAGAGCCAATGCCAGACAGCTCCAAGATGGATTCACATTGCAGAAATTCATGGAGAGATTGCAGGCTGAAGCAGGGGAGGGACTCCTCTCCCTGAGCAGTGGCAGAAACAACCTGTGATGAACTGACCATAAACCCCATTCCCATCTCCCTGCACAAATGGGGGAGAAGGTGAAGCTGGGAAGGAGGGAGAGGTGGGGGAAGATATTTTTAGGATTTATTTTACTTTTCACTATCCTGCTCTGATTTTGTTGGTAATGAATTTATTTAATATCCCGAAGTTGAATCTGTTTTGCCCATGATGGTATTTTGGTGAGAGATGTCTCATGGATCTTAACTCATGAACCTTTGTTACATTTTCTGTCCCCTGTCCAGTTGTGGAGAGGAGTGATAGCGTGGCCTTGGTGGGTGTCTGGCATCCAGCTGGGGTCAGCCCACTACAGCACTCTAGGAGGGAACTGTCCATATGAGGATGTATGACCAGTTAAATTTGCAAAGAACTTAAGACTGATCATGTTTCTAGGTTCCAGTAAGGAAGATTTGGCACAAAATGCATCAGTATGCTGTTGAAATACATTCATGTTACAGAAATTAGGAAGTATATTAAAGCACAGGAATATTAAAAAGAACACAGAGAAAGAATTACATGACCTTGAAGACTGAACTAATAGAAATGGGATAGTTTTAATAATAAGTGTTAAAAATCACATACTTTATTAGCCATAAAGTGAAAATTGAAAACAACCATAGCAAATAAAATATTTGGATTACCAGTCACTAAGGGGTAGGATGTGCTGTACTGTTAGAGACATGCTAGAATATCCTGGTTGGTCTCCAACTGCCACTCCACCACACGCTGGGTCTCTGATATGTTCTTTATAATATCCTGTTAGCCCTATGCATCTGAAGTGGTGCTGGGTGTCTACATTTAGGAGACTGAACTAATCTTTTAAAGTTTTTCTATCTGTGTTGTGGCAGATTTGACAGACTACTTGCCTATGTTGGCAAACCTAGAGCATCCTAAATGAACTAGACCAGTGTGTTTCAGTAACTGGATCCTGTCTGTAGTAGCTGAAAAGGTCTGTAGGCATCAGTGACTGAGATCATTGTCTGTAGTGGAAGTAAAGACCAAGCGTGCAGGAAGATACCAACCTGAGGTATTTTGTTTGTTCTCAGAGCAAATTTCACACGGATGATGATGATGATGATCGCAGTTGTCACGGCCAGTGAAAAAGCTGAGTCACTGAAAAATGCACTGGTAACAGTCCAGAATGTGTGTTATGTTTCAGTTCTTATGAAAAGTTATGGTCCTTAAGAAAAAAATAGTCAAATTAGTACAGATTATTTCTTGCTACTTATTTCCAGAAGTTCTAGAGGACCATTAAAATGATCAAGGTAATAGATCTTACCAGAAGACACTGAAAATGTAAACATAAATTATGTTTTGTCTCATGCATCAGAAGTAAAAACTCCAAAGAGAGAAATAATCTACTTAACCAAATTTCTGCAACCTAAGAAAAACTGTACATAAGCGTGCTATAATTAAGTTTTTGCTAGAAATCAGTGGAAATCATGGAGCCACCAAATAAAGCAAGAATTAGAATACTAAAATAATGAGAAAGGGAAAATATTACTGCTTTTTGGATGCCGGTTGATTAACTTAAGAAAAGCTGACTGTACTTACAGGAGCGGGAGCGGACACAAAATATTTCTCACTGTGTTCTGTAATTCTGTGTCTGTGTCCTTGTATCAACTGTTCTTACAATTGCAGTGTTATTAATGCAGAGGTGTTAGTCAATCTTTATACTTACTTCAGACACCCATGTTTAAGGTCTTTCTTATACTGTTTTCTATTTTTTTTTTTTTTCCATGAGGTAGTCATTTACTTTAACTATAAAATGCAGGTATCGGTTTCTCAAAAAAATTACACGCTGCAGCCGAACCTCCTCTTCTGCAGCCCTCCACTTTAACAAGTTGTAGAGCAGGAAGAGGTTTTGATTTTGATTTTGACTAGATCTAGATGAAGCCTCTTCAGACTCTGTTTTACAGTGCATTGCACCTACCAGAAGAATTAGTGTGTAAACATTAAAAATGCTGTTTAGAAATTTGTCTTCGCATCATTTTCTTCTGAAAGCACAGACTATACTGTTGTGTTCAGAATTTTCCAAAAGCTAATTCAGACTGAAATTTTCATGATGCTTTTGGCATACAAAGTAGATGGATTCCTAAAATAAGGTATTAAATTAAGCAATTAACTTAAATTTATAAATATAATAATCTAAATAATAACATATTTTAAAATGGGTAGAGGAATAAAATCCTAATACTAGCAAAGTAATTTCACAGATCAGCATGTAGTGGGGTAAGTCTTTGCTCACAGTTCATAAGGACAAATAATTTAGTTTGATTCCTGCCCCTTAAATTTCTACTGAAGAATTATATTGTTGTTAAGTATTTTCATTTTGATTACAAATGCCAAAAGCATTATGAATTCTGCAGTAAAGTGACAGATCGGAATGATACAATGAGCAGACAGCTGAAGGGCCATGTGGGACAATTAGTGATTTTGTACATCACTTATCCAGATTTACAGTCTACATAATGAAACATAGTGTGTGCATTTCATCTTCAAATGCATATCTTCAGTAAGCATAAAAGCATAAATTTAACTTTCCTATAAAAGGCTTAACAACTACAGAGGCAGTATTAAATTGAGCATGTGCATGGAAATTTTAGAATAAGGCTAAGCATTCACATGAGTAATAGGTATCTTTCATGTGCATTCCCACTGGCATCTTACACCTTCAAGCTTAGGAACTAGCATTTATCTGTCCTTCTGTCCTGCAGAAGTTAAGGAGCAGTTACCTCACTCCTTCTTAGCCTCCTATTCTGTTTTACACCTATTGACCACCCCTTTCTTTCAAATCATTGAATCAATTGACTTAGCAAAGCTAAACTTGGGCCAGTTGCTTGTAACTCCTGTGTAGTATAAAATTCATTGGTTCCGAAGTAAAAAAAAAATTCTTCTTCAAACTGTAAATATTCTATCTCATAAAAGATAGTATTGTTCCATACTCTCTGTTGATTTGTAACTTCAGTCTATCCACTGTCATGACAATGTGTCTGCTGTGTTTGCTGACAAATTATTCTGAGCTTCTGGACCAAATCCACTGAAATCTCTTCTCATTCCGTAAATAATTCCCCATCACATCTTTATCATTTCATCAAGAGCTTCAATGATTAGTACTCCATAAAGAAATACCACTTCTTATACTGTAAATAGGCAGTTTAATCTTCTAATTCTTCATTATACACATGGGATGGATTGTTTTCCCATTACTGTGTATTCATCTATCTAAACAACTTTTCCTATAAGAAACAAATAATGACTGACTTTTTTCAAGATAGGATAAGGAGAGAAGGAAACTAATGTCTAAATAATATGCTGTATTTTATTTAAAGGAGTTAGAAATGGCTAACATGCTATACTAGCTATACAAATGGGCAAGTTGCTGTTGCCTACTGTAGTATTAAATGCACATGCTACATGCTGTAGCATCAATGCACACTGTGTAGTTACATATATACGTGAAAAAAAAGTAAAAATTCAAGATATATAAGCCTTAATGAACTGACCTTATCCATTAGTACATTTTTGTATTAGATATGAGACTAAGCTAAATGGTTTTTGCTGCATTTTTTGCCTAGCATATTGAAAGGATGGTAGCACAATCCTTTTAAAGTTATAATAGGACAGCCTGTAAGCTTTAAATTGAAATAAAAGAGATTGAAAAGGATCTATCTTTCCATCAATGCTGGGTTTTTTGTCTGTATGCATAAGAGTTAATTTGTCAGATATCCATGGCTGTGCTTTCTGAAAGACAAGCTAGCAGAAAATACTGATCAGATATTTGCCCTCCTACCAGTTCCACAAGAAAAAAAAAGACATAAAAAGAAAAATGAAAATGCTCTAGTAAAATTATTTGTAGCGCAATGTAATTCTATCATATGATTTCATCTTTGTTAGCATTAAAACATTCTGACATTTCCTAATTAATGTTATTATATATGCTAATTCTTGGTAAGAGGGGTCTAAAGAGCACAGCTGAGAACATTCTTTCTTGTTTGCATAATTGCTCTGAGCAGCTGTATACCTTATTTTTTCAATATAAAGCAGTAAATACAAGTTAAGCCAAATAAAGATTCACTAGTATAATTTCCAATCAGTATATGATTGTAATTGTCATACATAAAAATGCATTTGTTTTCTTAAGAAGTTTGAGTTGGTGTGTCTCTATCACACACAAAACTTGAAATGTATGTCATTTATATACAAAGAATCTGACAATCTGTTTAGTTTCCCTTTTGTGTCATCAAGATGAATCTTAAATGACACACAGTGTAACAAAACATTGCTGTCACTGATTTTGGTTTAGGTAAGTTTATGTATCCTGCAAGTTTTTTTCTGCTGGTTTCTGCTGAACCACATTTAGCACATCAAGATGTGGTCCTTGAGAACATTTTAGTTTAGTGTCGTGGTGTACCTGGCAGTGTTGGGTTGAGGGGGTTGCACTCAACAATCTTGGAGGTCTTTTCCAACCTTAATGATTCCATGATGGTGGTATGAGGCATAAGTATGTGCTGTACAGAAGTAAATGAAATTTTAACCATTTTTCCTGGAAAAGCTGTCATATGATGTGCAGAAACAAGGTTCTCTATGCTAGGAAACAGCCTTTTACAGTATTCTTGGTTATTTTTTAATGAGAAGCATCAATCAGGAGCCCCCTGTACTAACAGAGCAGCTTTTGTTTCAGTGGCATGGATATGTGTGTAGGGGCACTGTGCCATAAATGCTGGAAGGGCACTGTCTGGGTCTGACTGAGGGGGCTGAGGAGCCCACTGGGGGCAGCTTTAGGGACTGCTGTAGTGATACAGAGCAGAGTGTGCCACCCTCTGCTTCACCTGCAATGCCTTTCTCCATTGCCAAGTCGGAGCCTTCTGTTCCTGTTACTGTCAACAATACTGATTTTTCAGAACTCCTGGTTTAAAATATTAATTATAAATGAAAATTGGATTTATAATTTATGCTGATTACTTGGCAGTCAAAAAAAATGTCTTGCCCGAGAAGTTCTCAGAAGCATCTCAAGCCTTCTCACCAGTTTGAAGATGAATGTGTAAACACAGTATCCTGAGCATTAACTTACACATTTCTGAATATTTTAGGGTCTGTGGTTTCCCTTCCCTTTATAAATGTGAAATTAACTTCCAGATACAATACAGTGTATCATTTTTCTAGCTTAGATAGGTTTTTTTTCCTCCCTGCATTACAGTCTTCGTTGCATTGCCTTACTATTCCATATGGCATGCCTTTGGCTAGCTCTAGGAAGTGTCACAGCTTCACTCTCCATTAGTTCCATGTTACCAGCTACAATAGCAGATTCTGGCTAAAATAATTTTGTATTCTTTTGTCAGGGAAAATGCAGGCAAATTGATCTATTAATGTCTGACAGTAATGAAATGCCTGCACTTTAAGCATCCGTATATTCTGTGTACATATTATACGTGACTATTTAAGGCCAACTTCAGAAAAACTGAAAACTATGCGGATTTATTTATATTTTGTAGTCAAACACTGTGCGCAGTTTGTCACTCCTCTTTCTGATGTTACATATGTTCTAAGGAAAGCAGCCTCTGTATCCAGACCTGCAAGATGCTGAGCACTTTCAATTCCCAGTGAAGTCTGCCACTGAGAACAAATCGTGTCTTACAACTATTTACACGCCATGGTGTAAGTCCCTTGTGGGCCTCATGAAGAATGTCTGCGTGGATGTGCACACAAATTGAAATGCACTTGCAAAGTGCCCTTCCCTGTGTGACACCTCCCTTGTGCCTTCCCTTCGCTGGCCTCTCCCTGCAGCCAAGTCCCGTGGGTGCAGCAGGTCACAGGTGACCCATGCAGGTGACCTGGTGATTCCATTGCCATTCCATTGACTGCAGTCATCCTGAGCATAATATGATCTCTGAAATACTTTGAGTTTGTCAGGTGCAAGTCTGAAGAACACAGAATGTTAATGAAGGACTTCACCATCATTAAATCTGCTTGTATTTTTAAATATGTGGGATGTAATTTGTGGCAGATGCTTTTGTGTAAGATTTCCATACTAAATTTGAGCAACGTAAGATTTATGTGATAACAGTTCTATGGAAATACTTTAATTTGAAAATATGTAGTTATAACCAACTTTATTTCAGTGTGATCTGCTTTAATCAGTAGTTACTATTTTCCTCAGCGTTTGTAGCCGTCACAACATACTGTTTAACAATAAGATTTCATATCTGTTAAAAATAAATTTTACGTATTCTATTTGTTATTTCCCTAATGTTTCAAAATCTTTCCTATTATGGTTGTTCATGGAGCCGGATTTTGAATAATATTCTCTATGAAAGTAATAGTTTCCCTCTTTGTGTGAATTGCCTAGGAATTGTTATCAGTTAAAATGTATATATAGATCAAGTGTAAATATATACTAAGCAGAGTATGGAAATTTTTCAGTTAATGGATGGATGTTGAGAGGTTCATTTCAGCGTTGCATCACATTTGATGGGTTTCTGGAAGCAGGTGCTCTGCCACTGCACCCTCCTTCCCATCACCAAATACGTGAAAAATTACAAAGCAGGACATATTGGTAAATTACTAATATTCACTGGGTAAATTATTAATACTCACTGGTGTAATTAATAAGCAAAAATAGTTAAATTTACATAAACTAAAAAAGGGAGGGAGAGAAGTCCAGAGGCTTTGGGATGGGTTATAACAGAGGAGGGAAGGGATTGGGAAAGTGGCAAAAAAAGGGGCAGAAATAGACCTGAGGAACCAGGGAGGACTAAAGATGAACCAAGATTATATGACCATGACCGTAGAGCAAAAGGTTGGCTTATTTCCCATTAAAGGATTGTGTCCTACTTCAGAAAACACGACTTAAGCCTTTTTACAATTCCTACTTTGTTACTTTCCTGTTTCATATGGCTTGCTTAAGGATCAATGCCTAAAAAGTCACTCATCTTGCAGTAATAGAGACCAGACTACAGAACTGTGTAGGTATTTTAACTAAATGGTGTTGGCTCCAAAAGCAATGACATAGATGTGAGAGAACAGCTGAAATACTTCAGGAAAAGTTAGATTAGGTGCATGTTTTTATTAGCTTAGTATTTTATATGTGGATACACGTGTGCCGGTGTAGGCATGTGGATCTCCATAACGAATACCTGGATTTCTATCATTTACTTTCATTGCTTTGCCCTGGAAATGGTGAGGTGTGGCTTAAAGACAATTTAATTTGGGTTGTGGCGTCATCTAAGAAAGGCAGCAGGGAATCAATTGAACTAATTTTTTGATTGGAGGAAGTAGTTGAGATCTGTGTCATACCAGACTGAAGAATGTTTTTACTTAGCACATTTATCTCAATTTAAATAAATGAATAAATGAAATGCACATTATTTGGATTTTTTTTCTGATTACAGATCTTGTAAAAGTCAAGAATAAATCTTTGCCCACAAAAGTAGTGCAGTAGTTACTGCTGTTCAGTCTGAAATCAATAAAAATTTGTTTACATTGTATAAAGATGAGTTTATACTGTCCTGGAAGGAGTGCAAAATCCATAGCTTTTAAGTTTATCCAGTGTTTGGTCTTCACAGATTTCAACACTATTAAACAAATTTTCCTTATTTTTGGCACTTACTTTTGCTTTTCTTTTTATGTTGTATAATACTCTATGCAAATTCTAATATTCCACATAATTACATTGATAAATTCGAAGTATCAGATAGTGCATTAAGGAATGTCAGCAAATAGTCAGTTCTTCCTCTCTTTCCGAAAGGGCATCCTGTATCGTTTTATACCTGTATAGACTAAAGAATCTACATATTTATATTGCAGAAGGAGAAGGTACAAAAACTGTTGGATAATGACAGTAAGCTATTGAAGTCAACGGGATTTATTTCTATTTATGATAGTGAGATTAGAGTTGAATTTTGAAAAATCCTGTCTTTCTGCTTTATTTTTTAATGAGTTTATTATTTTTAAATAAGCCTTTTTACCAGCGAGGACATATCTTTGCTAACTGCTGCTTTTTTTCCTGTTTGTTTTTTTGTTTATGTGGTAAACTACTCATGTTTTACTCATTTCTCAAAAAAAAAAAAAAAAAAAGGTGAAATAGCAATGCATTGCCTTTGCCACAGTAACAGAAGATCCAACTTTAAATAGTTTTCCTTTTCATAGTTACTGAGCCTTGGTTTTTCACTAACTTTTATGATAAAATGTATTTTTGCTCAGTATGACTTGCACAGGTGGTTCTTTAGTTCTTGCTTTCATCTTCTGTATATTATTTATGAACAACAGTGATTCCTCTGTGTTTCCTTTACTACTGGCAGTGTTTCTACCAACAGTCTCAGCAAGTGGCAGTCCTTCCTTAGATGTTTCAGTTTAGCATTGCTCTTTTGGAAATAAACAGTAGACTTTTCGACATGAAAATTCTGTTAATAATTGATGGCATTTATCAAAAACAGCCAGCATACCTCTAAGTGAGACTCTGTGGGGCTTCACTGAGAAAAAAAGGAAATATTTCAAAAAGTAAGGTATGTAATTGGATGGGTTGGAGAATGGGAGGTAGGAGGAAGACTTTTACCACAGCAAGTCATATTTTCTGGAGAGGGTGATATATTGCACCTCGATGTGGTCGCCTCTCTGCAGCTGTTACTTCCCAGTGCAGGAGCAGCAGGGTTCAGCAGCCCTGGCTGCCTTACTGGGATTTACACATTCCCCACAGCCAGGCACTGGAGGTTACTTGGAGACAGCAGCCAGAGTAGCCCTGACACGACTGAGCTGTTGTTCACAATCTGTGTCATGTGCCAGTTTGGGTCTATTTCTGAGGGTTTAATTTTTTTCCTCAGAGTATTACTGAATGAAGTCTTATCTCAGTGTCCATTGTCCTCATACTTTCTCATGTCAGGTACCTTCTACAGCAATATTTTTAGCTCATAATTCCGTTTCTACTTATTTCAGGAAACGGTAGAACATCCCCTGGGATTGCAGTTAATAGCTTCAAGAAAGGTCCGTATAGACAAGGTCATACAGTGTGAGAAACTTCATAGTAGTGACAAATGTATCGATCCTGCCAAGCTCAGAACTATTCACTAACTCTTGGAACTAACTGTATCCCATTAGCAGCAGTGCTGGACAGGCATTCAGCAAAACAACTTAGGGGATATTCAATATTACCAATGTCTGTATTTTAGCACTCAGCTTCTCGAGTGAGATTCACAAGGCTGACTCCAGATAGTTGGAATAGATTGGTAGAAATTTTTGACTTTAGGCTGAATCTCAGACTGGTACTGTATTACAGATGTCAAATTCAGTGAAAAGAAGTCGAGGAACAGGAAAAACTGGAGCCTACACTTGTGTCTTCTGCATAATTCAGTTATTTTTTTATGCCTGCGGCTAGTCTCTTCTGGGAAACAGAAATGCATAATCAAAGATATTTATATCCAGATCCATGTAGGTTCAGCATGGTCTGAGAAGTTTGATCAAAAAAGTCTCTGTGGTAGGTATCACTTTCTTGAAATTTGGCTAGGCAGAGCTTTGAAACAGGTACCTAAACAGTCAGAAAGCTGAAAATAATACAGCGTGTCCAGTACTTTAAGTTCAACTGTTCAGGGAAAGTTTTTGTTCCAAACAATCAACACAGAGAGTATCTCAGCTTAAAGGTCCTTGAATCATGCTCGTAAAATTAAGCAAATAAAATTCCATGCAGACAAGACTTGCAGTAACTAAGTGGTTCACTGAGTGCTTGACTTTAGTATTTCTGTAATGCAAATTGCTATGTAAGATATTGGGATATAATGCCATCTACTGGTATTTTATTTGCTATCTATGTATGTTGCTTAGACATATAGAAGACCTCTGAGCTCACTGGAGCGGCTACTGCAGCCTCTCAGGGTTAGTTCAGTCTTCTAAAAATGACACTAACAGGGTGATTTATTTGCTGACCCATAGCTGTGAAGAAGTTGATGTTCCAGCAGGTCAGAGGGCTCCAAAGGTCTCCATGTCACTGCTGAAAAATCCATGTGGAAGTTTTGGTTAGCCTAGAATATAGAAATGTTCCTTAATCCTTAAGGATATCTAGGAAATGGAAATGAGCCCTAGATCTTCTCTAGATGCAAACAGGATCTTAACCACCTCTTCACAGACCACCTGCATGCAGAAAACTCCACTTAGGTACCTAAATCTCAAATCGAGCAAAGTACATTTCCTTCTAACAGCTGTGTTGGGACACTAGGGCAAATACTTCCTCCCAGTCTCCTTTCACACAGAGGAGGCCGAGTTAACTAATCTTGGCAAGCATCTAACTTTAATATGCCTATGGTCAGCAAAAAGTGAAACATCCTGCAGTTCAAACATTTCTAGTATACTTAAATGTTAAGGTAGACAAAGATTGAATGGTATAATTACTATTAAAGTGCTCAATTACACAGAACAATTTAATGGCAATTTACTAATACCCACTTTGGCTTCAGTACTATTAAATGCATTTTGCTATTAACTTTTATTATTTTTAAATATTGGTTTTATGAGGCATTTTTAGTTACTGGTGGAATTATGCTTGAGGAGACAGATGTGTTGCAGAAGTTTCAAGTACAGGCTAAGTAGGCTGCCTGTAGCAGATATTAGATATTTCTTAGTCTGTACAAAGATACAGAGTAAATGATCTTTGGTCCATCTATCAGGAAGAAAATTACATTCAAATAAGATATCCCTCAAAGACTGGGAGCATTAATTACAATTTTACAGATCTGTAAGAGAATAATTACAAGTAAATTAGGCTATGTCTAAAATTTCAAATAGGATCTTCTGTGGTTTTTCATTCTAAAGTTAGACGCACCCAACATATCTAATTGATGTCTTATTCTTTCTTCTACTTTAGATATTTTTCAAGATATAGCATTGGTTCCTTAGTACGGTCATTACATTGATCAAATCCATATTGCAATGTTGGCATTTGTTTATGTAGTAAATCCCAACTTCAACAAAATAATTGCAAGTTAGAAATCTTCTTAAAATCAATCTAGGCTATCAAAATCCTTAATAAATTCAGTTAACTGTAACTTATTAAAAAAACAAACAAAAAAACCCCCAACAACAACAAAGAACTCAAACCATTTTTTTTTTTTACTGAAAAGAACTTACTGCATTTATACTGGGCTTTGCAGTGGCCACTGCTCACCAATCTGGACAAAAGACTTTTCCTGTGTCTTTTTCTTGCATTCACGTTGGCCAAGTGAGATTTTCAGAACAGCCTCTGAGAAGACTTAGTTGTAGAAATATTCATTTTACCTAATCAGTAGGTCAGCTTCATACTGTTACTTGTCTCATATCTAGAAGTTATGCTTTATATTTAGGTCTGTCCAGAGTTTTCAAAATTGCTTAGGTATTTCATTCAAAGCCTGTCTCTGGTAAAATGTCTAAAGAGGCTGTGGAGAAGGGACTCAAAAATGAATCCTATTTTTGGCTATGCTAGGTTACAGCTTTATTTCTATTTTTAACCAAATAAACTTGCATTCATCTTTATAAATTCATGAAAACTCACGAGGAAAGGTTGAAAGTGTCCTTATATCAAAATATTCTGGAGGAGATTGCAAATGTAGTTTCCCTCAGGCATAAAAGAAAATTTTTTCAGATTTGCTACATCAGTGTTGTTGCATAAAAGTAGCCATGTCTTCCTGTTTCCGTGCTTTGAAGGAAAGCTGTGGCTCTAACTGGAATTACTACACAAGTAAGACACAAATGATAGAACAGTGAGCTTTTGGATCACTACTGAATTATCCGAGTGCCAAATTGTTAAGTGGTTTTCAGGACTGAAGGCACATGCAGAAGAAGAATGCCAGCTGAACATCCAATTAAAATAAACAATTAACAAATGGACTATATAAATAAGAGCCTTTTTAGCTCTTCAGTAGTCAGCATTAGTTTACACAGATTTTTAATAATAGAGTTTGGGCATTGCATATTTAAATTCCACAGAAGTCACACTTTGGGTGCTCCATTCCTTTTTCTTGTTTTTTAATTGGGCTTCAAATTTATGTAGCTGTCGTACTAATGCAATCTTTCAGAAGAGAAAGTTCACCTAGGGCTTTCTAAATCTTACATGAGTATCATTACTCCTTAAACATCCTTCCTTAGTCGTGAATATGCAATTTTGCTTGAAGTTTCATGTGTCAGGACAATCATTTATTTGAACTGATGTGTTCAGTCTGGCACATCCTTCTCTGTCTTTCTTCTTGGGAAAATTAGCATAATGTCTTTGAAAGATATCCAATAGAATCCTTAATTTAGGTAGTGTCTCTTCATTTTCTGTTTGGTTTTAAAAGCTTATTGCAGTGTTAGAAGCAGTATAAAAAAATATAAATGTTACTTAATCTCCAGTAGTATGAAACTGGTAAGATTAAATAGATATGCAATCTTTTTGTATAATTCTATCTACTTACTGCTTTTACGTGTGTGCATCATTATATATATATTCAGGTCCTTTAGTCTATGTTTTATGTCTTTTTTATTTAGAAATTGCTTCTTGAAGTAGTCACATATTGAATGAATCTCAGTTCTAGATGCAAATTATGTCTATAATACAAACAAATAAATAAATTTGTACTTTTGTCTAGAAACATTTGTCTTTAAACCATGGTTTCAATAATTCATTTTAATTGTGATAAAGCATAAAATTGGTTTTGAACAATCTCTTAACTTATTTTAATGGATAAGCATCACCAAATTAAAATTTATATTTAAAAAGCCAAACTTGATTCTCTGGCATCTTCTCTTCCGAAACAAAATACATTTCCTCCCCAAAATACCCGGAGTATGTAATATGTAGAGTTCTTAACCAAAAGAGCAAGGGAAAATGTAGCATACCCTTCCATTGACTCCAAAGAGTACTGAAAATCATATTAATGTACTTTTATTCAAGTAATTGGAAGATAAAAGGAATGGAATGCTTTCACATAACAGATGAGTTAAGCTTGGAGAGAGAAACTTTTCAGTCTGGAAATTAAATGGCAGAGAACAGACATAATAGAAGTTGGTAAAATTGTGAACTTACAAAAAGTTGGAGAAGCGGGAGCAGACAAGGGAAAGAGGGAAGAAGTGGTAAAGCATTGAAATGTTTAAAGCAGGAGTTACGGAGAAAGGAAAACAACATACAGTTTGTTATATCAAGGCATAACCTACACTCCTGCTGAATCACTAGAATAGTCTGTTCTTTTTTGTCCTAAAGGAGAGCATCTCCTAAGTTATAAGTCTTAATATACTGCTTTGGGTTTTTTCTTTTTAAAATTAAGTTCAATAGCACTACGTCACTGTCAGAACCATAAATAATTTTTTTTTATCTCAAATGATCCCTAAGATTTGAGGAGCCTATTTTTTATCTCTAGTTCTTACAGTTTTTCTTAAAAAAATTTGAATGAGCATTTGGGGAGTGGAGATTGGAAAGTTTCTCTCCACGCACTCTGACAGATCTTCTCTTTGGATTTTGCCATAGAAGGTTATGCCTGTGCATGAGTAAACTTGGTGTCAGACCACAAATAACAAGTCTGTTTATCTTTGTGATTAAATAAATTCCTAAAAGCATTACCATACAAGGCACAGGTACAGGTGCAGAGAACGGATTTGGCCCCTCTGAAATACTGGCCATAATGCCCTTTTTGTAATGAGCCTTTTCTTCCTGACTGCGTGGAGAGAGCCCTACCACCCGTCCTGTGCATTTTATCATGGCTGTCAGTCTTATGGTTTACGTTTAAAAAATCACAGAATGGTAGAAAGACTGATGCAGTGCTTAGGGGAAGCAGTGTCCAGCTGACACGAAGACAGATTGCATTACAGCAGGCTTGTGAGAAATGCCGAGAGATAACTTGGAGTGACAATATATATATTTGCAACAGAGAGTTACTCCTTCAGGCTGTTCTATATGAGCCAAAGGATAGCATGCAAAACAAACTGTACCATGAAGATGGAAATCCAACAGAGTTGACCAAAACCATAGAAAAATAAAAGCATCTAAAAGTGCATTCTGTACCTGCTTTATCCATTAAAATTTAAGCCACGTTGTTCTTTTTTTTTTTTGTCCATTTCCCAAAGAAGTGATTAGGTCATGTTATTCATGGACTATAATTCCCAAATACACAATCCTAAAATATGACAAATTTGAGTCTTTCTGTTCGCTGGTACCTGCATTAAATATAATGCTGTCTGAAAAGAAATTATCTCAGGAACTTTTGCAAACACAAATGCGTAACTTTTTGAACATTTGTATAAATAGGGGCATGGCTCAGACAAAGAGGCAGAGGTATTCATTTTTACATGTCTGCTTACTGATTTTTGCTGTCATTGTGTAGAAATCACAATGAATGATAGTCACTAAATGATTTTACTCACACTGTAATTTCTCCTGTGACTAATCATGGAGCAGACTAAATAAGGTGAACAGAAATAGCCATAAAAGTGGGCAGAATTTTCTCCCTAAATGGCAGATATATTCTGTGTATATTGACTGTTCATAATTCTGAGAAATATTAATAATTAGGAGCTAAGTTTAGACATCAAATTTAAGTTTAAATTTAAAAGATTATTTTTACTTCTGTTTGCCTCCTTGTCAAGACAGGGAAATTCCCAGGTTCTGAGTCACTGTCAGTAGCAGACTTTATAAGTTAGGTGCTAAAAATAAGTAGAAGAATACCTCATTTTAAAAATAACATTTAAACATTCTATTGTAATATTTTCTCAGATTATCTAAATCAGTTTTATGCACAGAACGTGAGAGAAATGAGAATGTCAGCTTCTAAAATGAAAATAGTTATTAAATAAATCATTTGAACTCAAATTGCTTCCACTAACAGGAATAAAAGAACCTTCTGCATCACACTATTTTGGATTATTTGCTTTCTCCTTTTCCTTTTTGCTCACTTCTGATTTATCCATGAGAACTCAATATTTCCTAGTGTTCATCAATGACCACGTAGAGTTGAGTATCATAATCTTCCTTTGATTCACTACAGAAACATATTGAATACAGAAATATCTTTAACATATCAGTCATTAATCACCTTGGTTTTACACAGAACACTACATACATGGATATTAAAAGAAAAGTAAATAATACAGTTTAAAAAAAAGTGCAAATATTTTAAAATTTAATGGTGATATTTTTAGCAACTTTATTAGTTGAAAATGAAGCAAGAAAATTAAATAAATTTTAGATTTTTGTTCAGTGTCATTTATACAGGCCATGTATTTTGGAAAACATTAATTTTACAAGATTATGAAAATTCCACGTGTTGTTAACTATATAACAGAACTTCTCCTATGTTACAGCTCTCTCATTAGATTGAATTTATCAAGGATTAGTGTGAGAAATACTAGGAGCAAGTGTCAGAAATAAAAATATACCTAAAAATTCTGAAAATAAAGTGGCTAGTATTGTTACTTCCCTTTTAAAAGGTATTATTTCTCATACAGAAAAGAATGCTGAATCCTGTTTCCGTTGCACTACAGGTGAATGTTCACCATAGCAACCTCTAAATGTCGTCAAAGAGCCATTTGAAAACATCTCAAGCATTTATCTCCCTAGTCTGTATCTTTTAATTGGCACGTATTTGACTTCACTTGAAAGGAATGAAAATGGACTTGGCTTGTGTAATAATATGTTTCAGATAGACAACAAGCTTGTGGAAAAACAGATTTCAGAAAGGGCTTGGTATTTAGTGTGAGTGGTATTAAAATAAAGTGAAGTGCATTTAGTTTTTAATCTAGTATTTTATGCGCTTCAGGAAGGGCTAGGACAATGACAGCAGATTATATGTAGACAGCTGATTAGTGAGCTCTTAACCTATGTCAGCTTCTTCAGGTTGTTTTCTGCTGATGGTCTGTAATTCAGAAGAATTTCTCCCAGCAATGTGTAAGAAGAGTATGGGAAAAAAGGTTCTTAGAAGTAAAAATAACAACAACAACAACAAAATAGAAAGCAAAACTATGTCAGTGTTATTGAAGTAAATGTCCCTTTGCAGATAGAGGCCTCCCAGAAGGGATTTGTTTTGCACTGCAATTCAACGTGGAAAAAAGGTTCATCCAAAAATTTTGTAACAGCTGTAATAATCAAAGAAATGAGAGGCAGAATAACTGCAGGATGGTTTTTTGTATATTCAATTTATTTCATGCAGACAAGAGCCTTTTTTTTTTTTTTTTTTT
>VZRR01013559.1:151750-209537 GCA_013398015.1 Oreocharis arfaki | reverse complement strand
TTTTTTTTTTTTTTTTTGTTCTTAAAGGAATTTTATACATCGAAGTATGTAAGGAGTTGTAGTATCCAATATCCAAAAAGCCAGTGAAAAGCAGCCATCATAAAGGACAGCAAAAAATATTACTTTCTCCAGTTTATGACTGGAGTGGCTGGCTCTGGCTCGGTCTGCCTGTTTGATCGTGTCAAATCTCCAGGCTAGAATAGGCACTCTCAGGAGTACCTGAGCTGCCTGTGATTCTCTCTATGTTCCTGTGACTGCAGAGTGTAGCACAGTGCAGTTAGTCCCAAAGTGTCTGTTCTCTGGCTAGGATCTAAGGGGTAGACAACAAGGTAAACAGCAGGCAACGGGGCGAAGATGAACATTAGAAAATCTGCTTATTCATGCAATGATATGCTCTCAGGAGTGGACAGAAGTCTAGGTATGGCCGGTGAAGCAACAGCATCGAGACCCAAGAGTGGTGTAACAAGCAGCTATTTGTCAGCTATTTCCAGGCTTTTATATGCTCATGAGCTCATCTAGGTTCCTAATAATCTCCAACAGTTGCACAAACTGAGTATTTGCTGATGATTCATCAGCTGCTGACTCTTTGTGAGCCATTATCCTCAATGAAAATAGTTGCAGACACAGTTACAAATAAGCTGTTGGACTGACTGCATATGAACCAGTTCAGATGGAATCCTGAGACATTAGGTTGTATCATTGTCATAACTCACTTGGAATCTCCATCTTACAGCAAGAGCTGATGTATCAGCTCTTTGTACGTCTTTGACGCCCCGTGGTATCTCAAATGGTGATACATGTCTGTGTTTAATCAGCTGAATCCCGCCTAAGGTGTCTGCTTCAAAATGAGCTAAATGTCTTTCTAAGATGTTCTGGCTAAATCATCATTACTAAAAAGGAAGTAAGCTGACTCACCTAAATTAGTTTACAGAAATTCAGGTTTCATAATCTGAAATTAAAATCCATCCTTAGTCTCCTGTGGCATATATGGTAAATTTTGTCATTGATTTAGGTAGCTATGATCTTCTCCTTTGACTAGAAATAAACAAAACTGCTGCTTCATTATGGAGTGTACTATGAGAAAAGGATATTTCGGAGACTGTAAAACAGGGGACAGCTCCTCTGTGTATGTGAATTTGTCAATAAAAATAATGAAGATATGTTAACAGAATATAAAGCTCAGCAACTGCAATCAGAAATCACAACTCAGCTGAAAATACTGAACACTGTCAATCTGTCTTGCTGTCATTGGGATTCATTTGGTGCACTGATGCTGTACTCAAATGAGTAAGTTATAAAATATGGGGGTTTGTGGGTTGTTTTTGTAGTAAACATCCAGTAAGCTTGTGTCACTGCTTACTAATAAAGTCAGAACTGCTCCAGCTTTCCAGGACTTGTCCTTAGTCCATTTCTGAGCTTCAAGCAGTGAATGCCTTTACATTTAGTTTTGTGTTCATTGCTATGGAGAAGTTTGGATGTGTCTTGTAGCAGAGCAGAGAGTAAGCCATTCCAGGTGAAAAGCTTACAGCTGCAAAGCAGTCTGTATTTGAGGACTGAGATTTAAAATAGGGCAAGTCCGATGACAAATATAGAGTTTTATTTGAATAATAAGATGTGTTCTGGAAACCATACTTGCAGTGGTTGTCAATTCTCAGAATCTAATGGGGTTTTTTAGGATTCTAGTCTGTTTTATATTGCTTTTTAGAGAATGTGATGCTTAGTCTGTAACGTTTTTCTTAGTTTCTGTCACAATGAAAGTTACTGCTGCAAATAAAACATCAAAGTCTCACAACAAAGTTAGGTTATTATTTGAAGGTTGTATGATCTTTGCTGTACACACACCAGTGGTAACTAAATATCCTCAAATATTTTAAGATTTAAAAAAGAGGAGGTAAGAAAGCCAAAGGAAAGAGACTCTACAAACAGTTTTATCTATTTTTTAATTCAAGAAAGACATTAAGTTTTATTTATGCTGTTTAAAACACTATACTCATTAAACTTTCCTACTCTGAGAATTATAATGACATTGCCAGTTTATTAATCTTGACTGGTTTTTTGCGCTTTTACTTTTCTGTACTGAAGAATGTGGGTAATATTTAAAATTGCTGAAAATTATTTGTGAAATTTGTTGCAGTATTTCGTTCTCTTGTCAATGTTTTCAAACTATTTTCAAGTGTTCTAAAGAATTTGTATATGAAATAAGTAATTTTGATGCTTTACTGTTTACTTTTGGAAAATTATGAATAATAAAGATAGTTTCCTGTTAGCTGGTTGTGAAGGAATGAATAGGCTGCATAGAGCAAAGTATTACCAGCAGGCTGAGGAAGATGGTTCTTCCCTTGTAACTAGCAATGGTGGTGCCATGCCTGGAGCACTGTGTCCAGTTTTGGGCCCCTCAGTGCCAGGGACACACGGACATACTGGAGAGAGCCACGAAGATATTTAAAGGAGTGGAACACCACTCCTACAAGGACAGGCTAAGAGAGCTCTGTGTGGAATTACATGTGTAATTCTTACCTGTTTTGATTGCTATAAACATATATGTACATGGTACCTGCCAAACACTCTTTGTCATTCCAGATTTATGAATGTATAGCAAAATAGTAAAACATTGACTTTATTAGTGCTTTGGACTAAGCAAGCACAAAAGGAGAAAATTACCATCATACTACTTCCAGATAATTAATCTTAGCCTTTCTTTGTTGCATAATGGAGGATCCCTTCAGAGAACAGAAAAAGTAGATGCTCAAATATTCTTCTGAATGCCTACAGGTAGAACTCTCCATTCACTGGATGTGAATTACGAGAAGAATTCATCTGAATCAGACATTTCAATTAGGTATCTGCCTTTAAAATTAATAATTTTTTTCTCCCTAAGTTTATTCCCGAATGCTGGCTGGTTAAAGAGTGACAATGTGACTGTTTTCTCAGTTTTGCATATGAACTGCAGTTAAATTTTCTACTGTGATTTACAAGCAGATGATTTATACTATTTAGTAAATAGATGGAAATATAGATGCAAATGGAAATAATTGTGAATACAGCATTTGTAGCTACAATTCTGCATGCGCAAAAATTGTAACAGATTTATAGACCAAGGTAAAACGTACTGACTACTGCGAAGTAACTTACATAACGTAAAGTAATACAGAACACTATTGAAATAATGTTTATAACATTTCACTTATTTTTCATAAAAGCAAGCAAGTCTTCAGTATCCAGTTATGCCTGCTGTGTTAGAGGACAATCTCAAGTAAAATCAGTGCACAGTTAAACTGTGAAATGACTGGCAGTAAGATGTTCACGTGGATTGCCACACGGGTCTGTTAATAGGCATATTAAATGAAATTAAAATGTCAGTGTTTCCCATCTACTGTAATGAAAAGCATTGCGAGGAGTTTTAAAAATATTACAGCTTGTTATGCCATGCTAAAAGAAATCATGAATAAAAATAATAGCACCTGGTCTGCACAATGAAGACAAAAAAATTGGAAGTTTACCATAAGGAGTTCTGACAGCACTGTGTTTGCTTTCAGTGATACTTCTGCCTTTATCTGTTAAGCAGAAATATTTAATATAATTATATGTGCCAACTTCAAAGTCTTCTAAGCATATATTAGGAACAAAAGTTTTATTTGTTCATATTTTAGACCATTTTTAGTTGCAAAAGGAGACTAAATGTGTTCACAGCATAAACCTTGGCAAATTTCAACCAAAAAAAATCAATACATTTTTTTCACAAGGCTTTTAAAGAGAGGCTTTATTCGTGAAGATTTTACTGAAAAGATTAGTTCCATATGAATAGTTAATTTCATTGATGTAATTCCAGTTTTATCTTGTACTTTGATCTAGCAGAAAGCTTTCAGAAAGATGACAGTCACTTAGGGAAATCTAGTGTCATGAAGATATTACAAGTCAAGGTAATTTCTTAAGAGAAACGAGTGTGCATATATGCTGATAAAGGAATAGTTTAACAGGTAGGGATCGAGTTTTCAATCCAAAAATTTATATGTATTAGTCAAATGGTTATTGAATTGCTTAATAATTCAGAATTTTTCGAACTATTAAGAAAATATTCTTACACAGAAAATGCATAAAGAACCTTTGTTGAGCAGCAGCCACTTGTGATAAGTTCACTTACTATTGCAAAACTTTGATGCACTTCGGTAGACTAGAAAAGGGCATCTTGTGTGAGATTCATAATGACAAACCTTGTTCAGAAACACTGTTGATGAAAATAGGCAAATACATGCTGTGATGACATTCAAGAAAGAATGACAGGGTCACTAATGAAAACGTTAATGGTTTTTGCAGTTATTTGACCTGCAAACTTGATTGAAAAGGCACATTTGATTTTTATTCCTGTTTGAATCATTCAGATTCTACTACTACTATAAATTTTGTGACCTAACTTAAAATATATGGCTGAAACCTGTCAGAACACCTGAACTTTTTTATTTCCTAAATATAGGACTCATTAATTTCCGTGTATATCCTATCAATTTGTTAAATGTCTCTATGACCCTTATCACTCCTAGCATAGCTGCTGTCAGCTTTTTAAGCCTATGACACTCTCACTCTGTGTTCTGACATTACTTTAATTTGTGAAATATATGTTATCTCCAGTCTACTGACATGAAGGATGTATAAGGATGTGTTCTTAAAAACAGAGAAGAAGATAATACTGGTATTTTTCAGCAAAAATCCAATAAATTTGAAATCTTGGTTTCATCATTCAAGCAGATTTCTCATGGATTTCAGAGCTCAGTTTTCAATGTTTTTGTTCCAATGAAACATTTAAACTACCTCATAAAGGAGCAATAAATAATGAAGTTTGAAATAAATACTTAACTGTTACAAGCTTAATTTTACCCTATTGAAACTATTTTTAAGTATTTTGTGATTGATTTGTCCTTTTACATCAATTCCTCTCAACCAAGTCAGACAAAAAAAAGGTACTTGTTTTGCTTTATTTATTTTTAATTCTGGATACCTTCACCTCCCTTAATTTATGTGAAAACCCTTTATTACTGTCCTTTTTCAGAATCTCTGCTGAATATCTGGAAAGCTCTTAGTATTCAAAGGACCTTGTTGTGCTTGTTTACTAAAATGTAATTAAGGAGTGAAGTCTGCAGGTTTGATAGAATTTGTTTTCAGATAAATCATCAGCTCTGTCAGAGTAAATTAGGCATCTCATCCTGAACTTCAGATATTTCAATTGGAACACTTATGCTGTTGGTGAATGAGACATTTCTGTCAGGAGTGTTCTATGTGTATGGCTCTAATTGGTCCAGTTTCACATTAATGCATGAAAGAATCCTTTGTCACTCTTCTATTCACAAGTCGCACAAAGAAATATGGCAAAACCCTCATTTCTCCTGTTTGCATTCATCTCAAAACAAAAAGGAAAGATAAACAATTGTGACCTTTTTTTTTTGACAGAACACAATTTAAATAAAACCAATGTCATACCCAGAATATATCAGAATTAAATGTTGTCTTCTCTTCATGTATTTGCAAAATAAATGTTAGAAGTGAGAGCACTTGAAGTAAGCGAAAATGCAAAGGATTGATTTTTTCTTAACAAAAGGAGATTAAATACAGCATAACTGAATCCATCACATGGCCCATTCAGTCCAGTATCCTGTTTGCCATAGTACGTGAAATTGTTCTAGGAAAAGCCACTAAACCCCAAGTAACATTAAGTATGATGAGATTACATACAACTTTCCAATTTACAGAAAATAACACCCAAGAACAACACTGACAATCTCTGCAAAAGCTCTAATTTGCTATAAATAAATGTACTAAGCAATCACAAAATAAGGCTGATTCTGTTATGCATGTGAAATGAGAAGGACCATGAGAAGCATCCCATCTGTTTGCAATCATGGGCTCTGTGTGCCCTCTTGAAAGTTGTGTAGCTGCTTTTTGGTGGGTTTTTTTTGAGTCCTTGTACTAGTTTGAAAGAAAACCAGTGAGAGATTCCAAGTCAGAACTACAATTTAATAGGAAAATTAAAATAAATGCAATAGTACAGAAACACTGATGAAGTCAGAATACAACTTGACACCCTATCTGTCAGGGTGGTGGTAGCAGTCCAATTAAATGGTGGCTCCAGTCCTCTTGAAGTGATAGATGTGGTTCTGTTGAAGCAGAGATCTTGTAGAAGGGTCTGGTCTTCTTTTGAAGGTCTAGTGGTGGTTATGTAGCTCTTGTCCTCTGGGAGCCCAGTAGGTACAGCTGCCTGTGGTGTTCCGAACCTCAGATTATATCCAGGTAGGAATGCTTGGTTCTTCCCCCTGGTCAGAGCATCTCACAGTGGGATGATGTAATTTTGTGAGTCATGCAGTGAGGCTAGAATGCTCATTAACAGAAGAAATCTCCCCGGAGGGAGTTACCAGGGATGTGTCATGGGAGAGATGAAGAACCCTGCTCCACCTGGTTTTAACAGTTTATGGAGATGGTGATAGAATTCGTACTTTTGATTGCATCTCACATTGTAACCTAAGACAGACCTCCTACCGTTGTATCTGACCATCCAATTACTCCATGCTCCATCTGATCAAGGTAACAGAAGTAGTTTGATATACTGATATGAAACTATGTGAGCTGTAGTAAGCTACAAAAAAAAAAAATTAATTAGTCATAGAAATTTACACTCTGTTGTACCCTTAATCACATCAAGATCATCGTTAACCCAAACTCAAACCCAAGGCTGATTTAGGGGGTTCTGTCATGAATCTGCTCTTTGGCTTGGCCTGATACATAACAAAAGCTTCACTTTCTTCACGGCCAGGATGATCCTTAAAACAGCACAGCTATGTTCTGACATCATTGTGCCTGATCCAGTAAATCCCCCAAAACACTGTATACTGGGGCATTTAAGTTTGCCCAGAACTTCTGATTCATCCCCCTAGATCAGGTGAGAAGAACAAAGCAAGAGGTGAGGTAGCTCATACTTTTACCATATAAATGAATGGCATTGAACAGGGAAAAATTACATATTCATACCATGAGTATACAGAAGTATCTGTTAGCAATGTGCTCATATGCATGACAGAAAACCACATAAAATATTAGCAGAAGCAACTGCAGTAAATATAAGTAAAACATCTAAGAAGATTCCACTAAACGTTTTTCTAAATCTGTTTTAAATGTAGTTTTGAATATTACCATTTCCAGAATTTGGCTATACAATGAAACATGCTAATTTTTATTTATTTAACATGTGGAGAGAAAACACTTGAGTGCCAAACAGTTTTAACAGTGAGAAAAAAACACTGACTTTCAGTGCTCGATTTATGTAGACAAATTAATTTGAAATTAAAGCATAAGGCCTCCAAACTTGTAAATTCAAAATATTATGAAGGTCATGTCCTGTCTTTCATAGCTTATTTGGGGATACAAACCAAATTATTGCAAAATTAAATATCTAATCCATCTGTCTTTTGCCTAAAGTGTTAAATATTTGGAGAAAAAAAGGATATTTTAAAAGAAAACAAAGAGGCAGTTCCTTAAATTTAACAAAGTCATTTGGTTCAGCTGCACAATTTTCACTGCATAAATTTCTTTCATGATTCATGAAGGGTTCCCAGACCAGCAAGTGGTTAAAAGCATGAGAATTAAAGTGAAGCACATATTTATGCTTTCATTGGATAGTGATGTTACTTAACACATTGTAATAATTTTATTGAAACTCTGATAAGGCTAAAATGCGTTAATATTCAGTTAAAATAAATGAGTGCTAAGTTCAATCCTTGCAGAAACATTCTAAGCAAACAGTTGATAAAATAGCTACAAACTGCTATAAACTAAATACTAAAATTTCAGGTTAAAAAAAAAAAAAAACTAAAAATTTGGGTTTGCTTACAGAACCATTCTCTCATCTTTTTTATTTTCTTCTTTTTCCACCCCCGAATCCTTGTATAAGACTCAAAAAGTTGTTTCATTACTTACTTAATAATAACAGTAAGCAAGTCACCATATTCTTGGCATTGTGCAATTTTTAAACATTTTCTATTTGTTTGATATCAAGGTAGATTCAAAGTCCAAGAATTTTAGCTTAAAATATTACTGGAGTTCAAATAATACAGCAGTTCTAGGTTGACTGGTTGTGACTTGAAACTGTAAGGCTGGACACTGCTTTTAGAGTAAAACGTGTTGAATTTGCTGCTGTTACTCTAATTTTTCATAAGAATTCCAGTCAAGTTCCTTGTGTTCAACTAAAACATTTCTGTATCTGTCTTTCTTTCACTAATTAAAATGAAGGGCTTATCTTCTTTCAGATGTGCACAAATTTTCTGAAATTACTTCCAGCCTGGCATTAAAATCCATTGCTTAATATTCCTGTCTGTAAATCTGGTTAACAAACCAATAATCTATGTTAAACAGTTTTCTTATATAAGCCCCTGCAAGGGAGCTTTTGCATCTTTTCCTGTTCTTCTTCCTCCCCAGTACACTCTGATCTGTCTCTTTCCTTTCCACTGGTCCTTCTCCTAAACATCTCAGAACAAATATGACACGTGGTCACAGTTTCTTTAAAACAATTCTAGAATGTTCTTTCTCCAACATCACATAATGTCCTCTAACCTTGTAGCAAATAAGCCCCTGTGTTTTTCACAGTTATTGCAGGTAGGGAGAACTCTTTCTCTGGTTTTTTTGCAAACCCCGTATTGGCAATACCTGAATTATTCTCCCTGATGGACCTAAGGGCAGCTGCTTTAGTGGTGTGAGCTTGCACTGGTAAGGTTGCTCAGGCTCTCCACAGCCTTTATTACTTGATAAAGGGAAATCTTTTTTCATATCTGTGAGAAGTATACAAAGGGTAAAAGAGAATGAAAAAAAGGTTATGATCGGATTTGAGAAAAGCATGACTTTAAAATTACAGGAAGGGCAAAATGAATTTTTCGTTACTTTATGAATAAGGCTCCTGAAATGAATAAATTTTTATTTGTCATAATTTTTTATTCATCTTATCCAGAATGAGTAGATAAACACATAATAGGCTTAAATTCAAGCAAAGCAGATTAAAGTTAAAGAAACTTTCTAATAGTACGAATGGGGGAACAAACAGATATGTTTCCAAAGGAGTTGTGAAGTCTCTGCCATTGTCTTCAAAATCACACTCAAAATCATCAGAAATGTGGTACAAACCACATTCTTTCCGTGGAGTAAGAAAATGGCATAGATGACCTGTGAAGGTCTCTGCTCTATGGTTTTCAGGACTGAAATTTAATTAAAAGAACATAATTGGAAGAAAGCACTGGTATATCATAATTGCTGTTTTTATAAGCAATATTGCTTGTAGTCTCTTTATTACAGACTGACAGAGTGTAGTGGTTTAACACCTGCTGGGATTCAAACTCCAACTAAGATCGTCCCCTTCCTCCTTCCCCCTCCTGTGACAGAGGGACAAAGGCAGTGACTGTGGATTGGGATAACAATTTACTGAAAGCAAAGAGCAGTGGAATAAGAATTGCACAGTAACAGCAGCAATATTAGTAACAAAAGTATACAGAGGAGAAGGTGCTTTACACACAGAAGGTGTTTACACCTTCACTGAGTTCCGCATGGCTGCTGGGACAAAGACAAGATGCCGGACATCCCTGCAGGTCGGCAGTGGCACGCAGCTGTTCCTGAGGCAAGACACGATGGCAGCTGCTCTCCGCCACCAGTGTTCCCCATCCCTGAGTCTAGGATAATGGAAAACCATGAGAAAAAAACCCTGAAAGCTGGAGCATCCGCATTGCGCTACTTGCTTTTCCAGCCTGCTCCGCTCTGCTGGTTCGATTTGCACAGTGCCGCTGCCTTGGATTGCTCTGGTCACTGCACTGTGCTGGGCTCGTGCTCAGCTTGGACTTGGCTCCTCTCATCTTGGTTTGTCACTGCTTTGTTCCCTGTGGCTGCTTCTGGTTCACCACTATTGAGAGTCAATATCTGGTAGAATCAGGCCTCGTTTTTGGCACTTTTCTCTCCCCTACACATTCTACAGAGTGATTGTTCTGCTTCGTTGGTCTATTTTTTTAAAATTGTATTAATTTCTTTCAAAATAGTGTCGTTTTTATTGTCAAAAGTTTCAGAACTCCATTACTTGTGGTTGTATTACTTTGTCATTTATCTCAATGGGATATTTTTGAAGTCATACAAAAATTATGTCTTGAAAGTCAGTATTTATCAGCTACAGGTGTGAATTATTTTCTGACATGTTAGTAAAGACTCTTTAGTTGTTGATGCAATTAAAAGAATTAGAGTGATTATTCATAATTGCAAAAGCTGTTCCTGTTCAAGAGTAAAATTGATGTAATTGTCAAAAGGACTTGAACATTTTTATGTGTTCTGGATGTAGTAAACAAAAAATTTAATTAAACCACTATTAGAAAAGCAAACGCTAAAAACTGTGGAGTGACATATGTCCTCTAGAAATAGGGACTTATTGGAGTTTGCTGACTACTCTTTATTTTCTTAGCCATACCATTCCATGAAGTGCACAATGACAGAAAATAATAACTATTATTACAGGTCAGGAGGAAGAGCTCTCAGCACCTTTAAAGAAAAAAATGCCTGTTGATAGGAGCTGTATAAGAAGTCCCCTACGGCTTCATTTCCGATATCCTCCTGTTCTGAAACAGAAATATCTAACCTGCTCCCTTCCTTCTGCTCTGGAAACCTGTTGAATTTATCAGTTTGCTCAGATCAATTTGTTAATTCTCACTGCCTGGGTGAGAATATAGATTACATACCTATCATATAATAAAACCTGCTGCAGCTATTTAAAAGATGCTACAAGAATGTCTTTCATAGGCATTCTTTCAAAGACAGAGAAAGAGAGAACATGGCGTAAGAGAGAAATTTGTATCAGGCTAGAATGTGACCAGTAATAAGATAGAAATGTAGATGGTGAGCAGTTCTCAGACTTGTGTGGTATTTTTCATTTCCGCTTCTGAAGATACTCTGCAAAGAGAGTATGTTATTCCCACTGTAGTGACTGAGACAAAGGCTTTCAGGTCTTAGTAGTCAGGCTTACTATGCCATGGACAGATGTAACTGGAAATCTGAAATAGAATTTTAATGCAACATGGCCTATTCTTTACAAGTACAGGTTTTCTAGGTTTCTATCCCAGTGTCTAGCACTATGCCAGAGGCTATGTAGGTGACAGGATGGTTACACCCAAAGAGTTGCTGTCAACAACTCAATGGCCAAATAGAGACCAGTGACGAGTGATATTTCTCAGGGGCCGATGGTGAGGCTGGCACTGTTTAACATCTTTGTTGGTGACAGGGACAGTGGGATCAAATGCACCTCAGCAAGTTTGCTGATGGCAACAAGCTGTGTGTCTGGAGGGAAGGGATGCCATCCAGAGGGACCTTGACAGGCTGGAGAGGTGTGACTGCTTTTAGGAAAATAGCAATCATCCCTGTAGCTCCCGGGACTAAGATGGAGGTGGCCTTATACTCAAGGGTTAAACTATTTTTTATGATGAGGTAATCTTCTTCTGTGTCATCCTGTATAAATACATCAGCTTTCCCCATTTCCATCATTTTTGGAGCTGCAAAATTGTGGTTTAAAGATGCTGTATTTGTCATTTGATTGTGGAAGTGGGTCCTACTGTATGCTGGTATTTGTATTTTGGATGTAAGAAGTGGATTATATGCCTGAGGAAAAAAAAAAAAAGATACCCTACTGAGATCAAATACCAGAGAATATCAATGAGATTCCATGTTTCATTTTTATACACTGCACAGTAGTCTTATCAAACAAGTGTAATGGAGAAATAAATGCAGTTTTTTAATGAGTAAATTATTTCCTTTTCTTCCCATCTTTTTATTTATGACAGTGATTGAATTTAATCAGAATGAAGCAGAATTTGCTTTAATTTTTTGCAGCATGCTGTGTTTCAAAGGCTAAAATATATCCCACAACATTGTTCTCACTAACTAGCTGTCACAGATCACAGGAACAATGCTTTTCTCTGGCCTCATCTAACTTCTGTGTAGGAATCTCTAGGTTCAAAAAAGAAAAAGAAAACTTTTAATCAAGAGTCAGCAGGAAGAACTAATGACTCAGCATATGTTATCTAGATACCATGACTATCAGAAGATGAAAATTATCTTTATGTTACTACCACTTTATCCTTAGTTCTCCCTAAGTTCTTTTCCTTCAAAAAGATGGTTGTGTTTTTCAAACACTTTTTGATTTATTGCTTTGTAAATTACAGTATTTGGTTAAAAATACAGGACCTTTTATACTGAGATCAGTCTCCAAGGACTGTATGGGGCTTGCAAACACAGAAGTGATAGCAATTTAATTCAAAAATTAGTCTGCTATTTAGCATATTGTCCCTTCTTAATAGCTTCATATATCTTTTGTCTGACTCCAGAGCCAAAAGAGAGGTTTTGATACTTTCAGCAGGTTCTCATTTTATTTCCAAGGATTTCTGTTGAACATTGTAATAAAATGTACCTGTACAGGAATTCTACTAGTGGAATATCTAAAAAGGATTTTATTTCTTTTTCGTTACTAGATTTTCCCCCTTATTTCACACTGTTGTTACCACAGGTCTCCTGCAGGCTGTCTGTGGCACTTTTACACTTCTACTAAAAAACTTTATGGCACCTTAGTAGCTGATATAGAGAGACTTCAGAACCTTGAAGTTATTAAAATTCACAAGTACTATTATGTCCTGAGTAAAACACTGCATTTTTAAAATTTAAATTTTGCTTAATAATACAAGTCCTAGACAGAGCAGTGAGGGGGAAAATTTATGGGACAATATCTTTCTGAAAGGATTTCTTCAGCAGCATGTCCCATACATATACACAAGTATGTGTTCAGATTTTGTTAATAGTGTCACAGACAAGCATTCAGAATCTGCCACATTGTTTCTATTTTTTCTTCCATTTTCCAAAAAAATAATCACTGTTTACTGTAGGAGCTTGAGGATGCCAAGTACCTCAGATCCTGAAATATTTCTATTATTCTATTATTTTGATGTTTCCTTCGTATATTAAAATGTTCTATTAAACAGAACATTATGTCGCTCTCTTTTCTGTATCATTGTATTTCCTAGCATGCTGACAGTCAAATAATAGACTGTCTATTGCTCCAGGACTTCTACATACATATAACACAAAGAGATCACTAACTGTGCTTATTTACAACATCCTGAGAGGAAAAATGGACATTGCAATATACAGTGAAAACATGGGGGAACATAGGATACGGAAATAAAAACTACCAAGGCTTCTTGTACTTCTTATGTATGGAAGAAATTTAGTTTCAAGTTGGGTGTTTTTCAGCTGAGCCTTTTAACTTCATGAACTTTATGAGTTCCTGAGCAAGCTTTTAGGTGGAGCATATCAGGTTACATACCCTTAGCATCTTCTTGTGTATGGAACTTCTGATAGCACAAAATAAGTTATGGAGAAATAGTTCACAGCTTTCACAGCTTTCATTTCCCTATATTCCACCAATTTATTTGAAAGAAATATTTAGGGTAGGATTAGACCCTGTGATTGTCTTACTTTAAGGATATTTTCTCTGTCAGGCCACTAGTATTGTAGACACCATTTACAAATGGAGCCTTCCATTTCCCCTTAGCGTTATCACCTTGTTGGCACGAAAATAGGGCAATAAGTAGATATGGGAGCAAAATGGCTTATTATAATATACACAAAGTAGGTAAGAAAAATGACGATGGTTTAAAAAACTGAATCAGGGAAATTAATGATGCTTTCTCCTAATAGTCTGAAAAATGACAGGTAAAATACACTTCTCTCAAGTTCTTCGGTTAATTTCATGGGACAGGGTCCTTTCTCTATTGTCCCTTCCAAAGTAATAATTTTCCAGAATATGTGTATCATTCTTTATCCATTTTTATGGCAAAATCGTGTGGGCTTTTAATCTTTTTGGTGTTTCAAATATAGTGTCGGTGAAGTTGATGTTATAGAGCCTTATAATCTTTTTAATTTTCTAAAGAAAGGTGATGTAATACTTTTGCCAAATAATGGTCATGGTTGATTTTAAGTAAATATTTGCGGTTTTCTTCAATAAGAGGTCTTATAATTGATCACCAGGCAGTATCAGAAAAAAATTTATAAAGAGATAACTGTTTATTCTGAAATAAAGCTAGAACTAAAAGTCTTTATCCTAATCAATTGTTAGCAAGCTCAATTCAGCTTGCAAGTGAAACAAGGCTAGAGCAACCTCTTTGTTTGCCAACATTCGTCTTCCCTTGATCCTTTCTAAACAGTTTTACAGTTGTTATTTTTTGGCATATTTCTTCTTATCAATTCTGCTTCCTTATTTACATATGTCAAAGTAATAAAGCTAGTAAACACTGTTCTCAAAAAATAAAAGTTACAAAAAGTAAACAAGTACCTTCCTGTCATCTACTTCTTTATCATAATCAGTGAGCTATCAAATGTCTTTTACCAGAAGTTTTGCTTTAGAGACCTTCTTGATGTTTGTGCAGTACAGAGACCACTCACCAGCCAGTAGTGCTATAAGATAAAGTGCTAGTAGAATTTATGTAATTAAACTAAATAGAAATAAATTATATTTTTGATGATTTATGTAATAGGTTAAAAATTACAAATAGTGAATCATGTTCTGTATACTATTGAAAAAGAATACTATCAGATAGGAACAGTAGGCTGAGGGGGGTTATATATCATGAGACTCACTTTAGCCACATCATTGGGAACACTTCATGACCCTCCTAGTCTTAATTAAAGAAATGGCTTATCAGTGCATAATCAAAAGCACTTACTATTTCAAGGTGGGGTCTGAATGCATTAGTTAGAGATTGCGGATCAAAAGTACCATTTCACCACAATCAGTTCTTCTCAATCTTTTATCAAACTGTTTGATAATATGGTTTCTTTGTGGAATAAACATCTGCATTCATGACACATGTATGAGAATGAGGAACCCACACTGTGAGTTTTGGTTTAAAATGCATATCTCAAATGATGTTATTGATCTGTATTCTGTATACAAACTGTTATAGACATAACCACAGTCTAAAATGAATAAAACCCCTGGTTTATTTAGCACAGTTGAAACAACCTGTTAAGTAACCCAAGAGTTAATTCTGTATTTTCACCTGAAAAATTGTACTGCCTCTTTCCTTTACAGTGACAGATACCTGAAGTTATCAAAAAGGACAAAACACATTATCATGGGTACAACAAAACTGGCATGTCATTAAACTGCTCCTCATCAGCTAATTTGGGAACTGATTGGATAAATACTGCAAAAATCTTTTCCACCTCAAAAGAAGGAACATTAATTCTACAGCTACTTTTGATGGGCTCATGTCTAATTGGAATAGGCAATAATGATCAGGTGTACTGTTTTATAGAGCTTACGGAGATAATAAACAGATTTTATATTGTCATTTTCAAGCCACACCAATCTCTCTTTCTGCAGTAATTTCGCATCTGTATCAGTATGTAGATGTGTTGGCTGGTGAGGTTCTATACAGTTGGTTGTAGGTTCTTTGTGTTAATATTTTCGCAGTATGGTAGTACATTTTTATCTGTGCTTGATGTTGTATTTTTCTTTCAAGGTTTTTCTTTCTTCAGATATTCACTGATACTGAAGCAGCACCTTTTAGATTGATATTACACCTTGAGAACTGTAACTGAAGTTAGTTCAGAGTACTTATAGGCTGTATTATAAATATATAAAAATAAAACAAATAATTATAAATTGGTAAACAGATAAACAAAGGAAATTATTAAATCTGAGGGTGAAAATACAATTTCTGTGCTTTATTTTATAAAAGAGAGAGAAATCACCCCAACAAATCCTTCTCAAAACTAACACGTATAACAACTATTTTTAAGAGAAATTTATCAGCTTTCAAACTGAAAAAGTGACTAATTTTGTTTAGAGATGTCAGAAATTTCTTTTTAAAAATTATTATTTTTATTATTATTATTACTATTATTATTTCCCATGGTTGTTAACAAAACATGTAGAATTTTTATATATTTCTAAAGGTCCATGTGGCTGCAGACTCTTTCTGTATTTCATCTTTAGCAAACAATAAAGATTATCATAAGAGGAATATTTTTTCCATAGCATTTTGAACACTTTGATGGCCCAAACAAATATGTGAAAAGCGTGAAATTTTCTTATTAATTTGAAGAGTTTTGAGTGGACTCCCAACTGCACACTGAAAAGCAGCTCTTCTGTAGCATGTTTCAAACAGTCCATATTTCAGCAGGTCTATATTGATTATTCATTTAGTGATATTTATTCTGAAATTATGATTGAATTTCAGATTTATCCCAGAAAAGATCCCCTGCTTATCAGGTCTTTTGAGGCATGATCTAAAGAATGCAATTGTGGACTTACTGGATATTTCCAGTGATAAGAGAGACCTGGACTTTGTGTTTTCAGTACTGCTCCTGCAGTGACTCAAAAATTGCTTTGTATAAAAAATATGTTAAAAGTAAAGGAGTCAGGAGCAGAACTTAATCTTCCATGATAGGCAATAGGCTTTTTATAACTTCTTCTTTATATTTTTTTTTCTCATACTTGTCAGTGGAACAGTGTAAGACCCCCACTTTCTGAAGTGGGGCACAAGGGGATTGCAGAGGGTCCTCCCTGTGTTAGAAGTGCTTACAGCACCAGATACTGAACAAGAGGACTGCATGAATTCATTGAGGTTTCTGCACCACTCTGGGCTAATACAGAAAAGAATTGTCTCTTAATCATGGTTTTTGGTTTGTTTTTTTTTTTTTTTTTTTTTTTTTTTTTTTTTTTTTTTTTTTTTTTGTTTTTTTTTTTTTTTTTTTTTTTTTTTTTTTTTTGAAGGCATGGAGAGAATGAGAAACCTCAACCTTTAATCATGAATTAGGTAGCTTTCCAAAATGTCCAATAGTTAGCTTCCTCAAGGAGTATTGAGAAAAGAACATCATGTTTCTGGACTCAGAAATCTCTGGGATTTTTAAATCAGATGCTGATGGACTCAGGTATTGCTTACTGGTAGCTCCAAAGAAGAGTATTCAGGATTACACCACAAATGAATGTCAAACATACACAAGTGGCAGTTTAATGTGCCTTTCATGTATTTGGCATTTCAGTCTCAGGTATGATTCATGACAGATGCTCTTTCTCCTGGGCTGCAAACGTAGAGCACTTTGTCCCCTCTGCAATTGTCTACCACAGGAAAGTGGTCTCTGACTAGAAGGGAGTAAGTTTTGAAGCAAGAAGCATGACCATATGAAACCACAGATTTCTATTTAAGAATATAATTTATTCTTACCAAAACTGCTTCCTACATGGCTGCATCTGATTTGGGCAGTGGTAGAACAGTCAGTGTGACGGTACTGAAAGTGCCATTTTGATGAGAAAAGGGAATCAAATAGTTTTCCCTTAGGTTTTGAACTTCTTATGCTGCTAAATGCAATTTTCTCATATAGAATAATTGTAGTTGAAGCTGAATCAAATTTTTTTACATGTCACAGCTCCACCCCCTTTCTGCCCCTAATATTCTGAGATAATATTCAAAACCAAGCATTATCCATTGATAAAAACATTAATCAGTGTATTGGCATTCCAGTACTCTTGGAATTGTTTTTTATTTTTCTGAAATGAAATAGCTAAGTCCAGAAGGAAAAACTATATAGTGCAATATGGAAGAACTCAAGGCAAACAAAAACTACTGAACAAGGGAAGAAGAAATCTCTTGGTTTACCCCAAAAGCTTTGTTAAAGAAGCTTTGGAAGTTTCATTTTCTCTGAGAATTAAGGATTCTATCTAGTCCTTCTTTTTATTAAGAAAAGCAGCACCAGGCAGGAATACATGCATTATTCGTGGTATGTTGACAGCCTTTTTTATTTAAAATACATATAAATAAGAAATATTTACTCAAGTCAAATGCTCTTTGAGCGAAGTCTTTAAATAAAGTCATACAGTGACAAAATGCTGAGCATTATGCTGCTGTGGGCTACAATTCATGTCTTAAATTATTTTCTCCTGAGGACAGCTGTATCTTCTGCAGGAAAGGCAATTCAAGAACACATCTTGAATTCTGGTTATTTCAGAACACGTTCAAATCACAAGGGAACTGAATTGCATGCTGTATTTGAGAACTTGTGGGAGCCTGATTTTTAAGAATTAATAGAACTTATTTTTTCTTTATGATGATGTGAAAAATCAGGGATTACTTCCACTTCTCTTAGATGTAAAAAATAATAAAATAAAAATGCAATTTGGGAAGGAAAAGTACCACTTACAATATCTGAACAGGAACATGTCGACTTTTACATTTAAAAGAGATGGATTCTTTGTAGAGGTTGTTACAGAAGTCTCTCAACTTTTTTGCAGCACTTTTTAAATAAAGAAATTGTAATCAGTCCTACTTTACTAAAAATGAAAGTTTAAATCTAATTACCTTGACATATTAAAAAGTGAAATAAATAAGTCGCTATGTATAACTAGAGATACTCCCTGAGAGTAAGCTGATTTATAAATATGTTTAAGCATCCTCTAATTATTTAAAAATAGAAACGAAAAATTTTCCTGTTGCTTCACAGGGTATAAGGGTAATAGTTGATTAGTCTGCAGGTTAGCTGCACAAATTCCTTGGGGTGGAATTTGGCAAGAGATTAAAGCACTTGTACTCAAATGTCTGTTTGTTAATGTCTGCATGTGGAAGATGCCTAAGCCTCCCTTAGGTCAATACAATGTCAGGCAATACTCTATGTTGAGCCTAGAAATCCATTTAGCTCATCAGCCAACCCCGTAGCAATGCAATTCACTTGCTGAAGCATGTCCTGGGGTATCTGAGAATGGAATTGTCAGATATGGCAAAAGACCTGTTGAAAGCCACTCACTTTTGCAGCATGAAGTGAATTAACTGAGTAAAGCGGCTATGCTGCCTGCATACGCATGTGATGCATGTGCCTTGGTCTCCTCCTGAACTTCTGAGGCATCACTGGATCAGCAGATAGATTGCCTACTGGATGGGATATCTCAAATGACCCTGTGCACCCAGGTCTGGCCAATTGAATCATAACTTACATGTCCCTAAAAGCTCCCAAATTAAATGTCTGGGTGCATTGGTTCCTCAGCCAGAATTTGATTGTTCAAGGACATAGGACCAAAATTACTCTCAAAACAGGTAGCAGCAAAACCACTGTCCCTTGCTGTATTCCCTATAAATACATATAAAGAAGGAAAAAGAAAAACAACCTAAACATTAGAGCATAATTTTTATTTAGAGAAAATAGAACATAGTCCATTGTAAGGCCAAGGAAAGTCTTCTTGTTGCAGATTTTGCCATTGCAACTTTTCGAAGTGCTTTTTTAACTCATGGAGCAGAAGTGGTAGGGATACCTGGGGTTATCTTGGTTACTAAAACTTTTCCATGACTGTTATTTGTGTGAGTCTTGCCATAAAGGGACCTATCCCCAGAATTTTTCATATAAGCATGACAAGGTATTGCTTCAGGCTTAGATGCTAATAAAATTGAATGAAAATTAATGGTAAAGGAAGTATATCCTAGACTGTATTTCAAACTAAATACAGTATTCCTAGAAGTAAAATGTAAAGATTCATTTGACTATTGAAGGTAGGTGAAATTTGTAAGAACAATATTGTTTGTACTGTTAGAATTAGCAGAAAAAACCTAGAACAAAAGTGTCAAATCATGAATTCTTCCAAGAACAGAATATTGATGCTTAGGGACAACAGAAAGACAATCAATGAAGTTTTTTCCCCTTTTCAAATACTCTAAAGTGGAATAAAAATGAGCTGAAAATAGAAAAAAAAAATCTGTGTTTTGTTTGACTGAAAAATAATTTGATCAATTTCCATTATTTAGTTTCTTTCTGAAGCGTGAAGGAAGAATAGTTGCAGTTATTTGCTGACAGAAGCATTCCTCACTTCAAAAGTAGGCAAATAAGTATTCTTTGGTTCATTGACAATTTTTCCTACACAGATCTATCATGTTTGTCCTTGGTTTCTTTAAGCATTTCACTGTTGTGAAATAAAAACCCCTAGGGAAATCTGAGACTGACAAAGTGTTACTGTCTCTCTCCTCAATTTCTCCTTCTGGATTTAAATAAATACTATGCAATCAAAATCAGAGAAGGTTGTTCAATAAATGTGGGATGGCTTATGCAATTTTTTTTTTTCATGTTTCGTATCTCAGTGGCTGCCAGAGTGTCTCAATTAGTTGGTTCTGTTTTTACATATAAATAATGTTTGTCTGCAGCTTGAAGTCGTCTGATGAGTAAGCTTATGCCACTTTACAAAGTCCAGCAAATAGATGGATTCAGCAACACATCTTGTGATAAAATCATTACCTTTGGTTACATCTTTCCCACTATCTTTCTAGAGCGACGAGGATCTGGAGAAGCAATAGTAAATATGATTTAGTTTCATTTAGTCCATGAGTCCATGATCCATGAATCAAAATAGTTAATTTTAAAAATATACTGTCATTAATACCTGATTTCAAAGCTGATATATTACAATAATTTTGGGAATAGTAGTTAACCACCACTGAGATTTTGAGCTGGACAGTGCAAACCTTTTCAGAGGAAAGATAAATACTAATTTCAGTTAATAACTTGCAAATTTTCAGATTACTGTGTATTTTATAGTTTATCTTCTTCAGTTGAACAGTAGAAAAGTTACTGTAAGAATTCAAATAGCTATATATTATCAGACTTGTGTTTCATCTATAAATAAGCACCCTTTTGTCAGTCCTCACACTTACCTGTGTGCAAAGCCTTTTCATATTCTACAAGTTTCCCAGTTTACCTCAGGGCATCCCCTTCACAGTGGCATGTAGGATTATCCATATTTCTGAGTTCCTGGAGAGCTATGTTACATTCTAAGTTCTTAAAGAGCTGCATGTTTTTGTACAGCGTGTTACCTGAGGTAATCTGCTCATCTGAGTATTACAGCTTTTCAGATACAGCCTTCCTGCCATGTGATTTAAGCAGACCACAAATCCCTGGATTTACCATTATGCTGTAGGAAACATACTTTTTTTTTTTTTCCCCTCTCTTAGTTTGTGAGTACAAGATACAGTTGTGTTAAAAAAATATAGTTGCATGAAAATTAAACAACCTTCTAGGGAGATGCATGCAAGTGGTAGACTGGGCTGCAATCTTTCAGGATAAACCTGCTCCTGTGTGGGAAATCTCTGCCCCAGCATCTGGAGTGCTGCCTCCCATGGTGTCCGTGGGGTTGTCTCTCACACTTTCTGACCTCACTCCATCCTCCCTCTGTCCTGCAGCATTTTCCCCTTCCTTACACGCGCAGTCCCCGCGGTGCCCCCGCCCCGGCCGTGGGCTCAGCCGTGCCCCGCGGAGGGTGGTTGGATCCGGCTGGATCCGGCTGTGTCCGGCTGGGGCAGCACGTCAGACATGCGCTGGAATTGTGTCACTTGATTTACCACATAGAACAGCTGCTCATACAGACATATTCTCACACAATGAAAGAATAAAAAACCCCCCCACATTTGCCAGATATTAAAGGTGCAGAATTTCTAAAACTTTTTTTTTTTTTTCAGCTGAAGAATGAACCATTTGCTCATGTTGATGAAACATTTGATTTGATGAATTTTCTTGCAGTCAAGTAGGAAATTATTTCCAGAGCACTTTATGTCACATTTAGCTTTCCATCTGTTCTTGCTTTAGTTGGGTGTTGTGGTCTAACCCCAGCCAGCAAACAAGCCCCACGCAGCCACTTGCTCACTCCCACCAGAGATATCAGGGAGAGAATCAGAAGGGTAAAAGATAAAAAACTCATGGGTTGAGGTGAAGACAGTTTAACAGGGAAAGCAAAAGCTGCACACACAAGCAAAGCGAACCAAGGAATTAATTCACTGCTTTGCATGGGCAGGCAGGTGTTCAACCATCTCCAGGGGATCAGGACCCCATCACACATAATGGTTACTTGGGAAGACAAATGCCATCATTCCAAACATCTCCCACTTCCTTCTTTTTCCCTCCACTTTATGTTCTGACTATGGTGTCATATGGACTGTAATATCCCTCTGATCAGTTTGGGTTGCCTGTCCTGGCTGTGTCTCCTCCCAACCTCCCATGCACTCCCAGCTTCCTTGCCAGTGTGGTAGTATGAAAAGCAGAAAAGGCCTTGTCTCTGTGTGGGCCCTGCTCAGCAATAGCAAAAACATAGAATCACAGAATCACAAAATTAACTAGGCTGGAAATGACCTTGGAGATCATCGAGTCCAATCTATGACCTAACATTACTTTGTCATCTGGACCATGGCACTAAATGCCACATCCAGTTTTTTCTTAAATGACTCCAGGCATGGCAAGACCACCACCTCCCTGGACAGCCCATTCCAATGCCCAGTTAGTCTTTCTCTGAAGAACTTCTTCCTAATGTCCAATCAAAACCTCCCCTGACATAGCTTAAACTTTTTTTCTTGTCCTGGTGCTCATTGCTTGGGAGAAGAGGCCGACCCCCATCTGGCTACAGCCTCCTTTCAGGCAGCTGTAGAGGGTGAGAAGGTCTCCCCTGAGCCTCCTCTTTTCCAGGCTAAACATCCCCAGCTCTCTCAGCTGTTCCTCACAAGACTTGTGTTCTAGACCCTTCACCAGCGTTGCTGCCCTTCTGTGGAAACGCTCCAGCATCTCTCAACTTCCTTCCTTAACTGGGAGAACTGGACACAATACTCAAGGTGTGCCCTAACCAGTGCCGAGTACAGGGGAAGAACCACTTCTCTAGTCCTGCTGGCCACACAAAACTGTGTGTATCCTCTGATATTGCAAATCTGACTTGGAACATTCAGAGTGCAGGTTTTCATTCATTTTTATGAATGCTAGTGTGTGTTTCCATCCAATGAGATAAACTTGCTCTAAAGTGAGCTATTCCCCAGAATTTTTCATGTATGGCTGACCAGGTATTTCTCCTGGGTTAGATGTTTAATACAAACTAATGGTAGGGGAAATATATTTGCAATTAAAATAAAATGCATTATTTGTAGTATAATTTCTAGGAGAAACATAGCATACTGTAATGCTGTATTTTAACTACAGATCAAAAAAACCCCACAAATTCTAGGCATAACGTACTACCAAAACAATTTAGCCATTTTGTTAACACATTGCAATTTCAGGTTCCGTAAATACAATGTTGTACATTAAATTTTATTCCTGTATAAGCAGAATAATTTTTATTACAACCTGATATCATAAATAACAAATATAACATTTTATTCCTTTGTGTACAGGGACTACACAGATTTTCATTGTACTAACATTACTAGTCATTTAGTTAAATTGTTTTGAAACTGCCACTAAATTCTTTAGAATTTTTGACATATGTATTCACCATACGTGTCTGCCTTTCAAAAATTACTTTCCCTTTGCCTTTGTTTCTTTGCTTTTTAAATGAATAGGAGACAGATGAGAGAGAAATAAACATTAAATTACATGTACAGCTCTACTCATTCTTTTAAAATTCTAAATTTTTAATACAGAAATGAAGCAAGCTTGAATTCTGATTATCAGATAGCTAAACTGTTTCCCCTTACTCGGTTTGGGAACCTGAATACTGCATCAAGATGGCAATCAGGATAAGGGTACACAATTAAAATTATGAAGACAAGATTGTTGTTTCTGCAAATGTACAAAAAGAACAGGATTTAATCACTTAGTATATCATAATTTAGCAGCTCTGAAGTTATTTTATGAACACATTACTTACATTAAAAAAAAAAAATTATATTAGGCCACAGCATTAAAATATATATGTATGTGGGAGAACTGAGATTTCTGATGTAGCCTGGAATTTCTTTCTAGCAGGTTATCGTAGTTAAATTCCTAAAACAGATTTAGTGGACGGACTAAGAACCACCCTTAATTTTCCACAAAATTTGGATCAAACAAAGCCCAACCAAGATTACCTTCCACAGCTGTAGAGCTGGGAAGCTTTCTGAATCTACTTATATGAACAGTTGCAGAGTGTGATTCTGTAACAAAATCTTTTCTGTTTACTCAGGAATGCTTCTGCAGCAGGAAGGTTTTATATAAACATGTACATTGAATTTAAAAGGTATTTTTAAAGAAGTGAAGGAAAAGAGTTGTATCTCTAAAAGTATATGGTTTTAAAAGGTCATTCAGTAGTTTTAGATTTTGATAACTGGTCATGTTTTTGAATAACTTCAAGAGTAAAGGAAGGTAGTTGAACCTGTAAACAGCAGAAGGTCATTATTATGGTAATCTGTATTCGCTTGAATCATCAGATTCATATTACTCGAGGCTTTGCTTTACTAGAAACATACCAAAATAGGAAACCTATTAGTTTTTCCTAGAAAGCCATGAGTATATAGAAAATAAATAATATATTTTAGTTTTTCAAGATAATACTATTTTAACTAGATGTGGAATTTTTGAAAATATTATGTTACATAATCTGTCAAAGTTATTTAATAGAAATCTTAGCTATGCTAATAAGATAGTCTGAATTTCAGAAAATTTGCTTGCCTGACATCACAGGCACACTGTGTAAACATACTATGTGTATTTATTAGGTTTACAGAATTGATTTTAAAATTTCATGTGGAAGAAAAATTGAAATTACTGTTTGTACAAGTTCTCATCACATAATTTAGGATTTGTACATTTTTGTCCAAAATAAAATCACGTAAGCAAATGTTAAAATGGAAATAGTAAACAGTTGTGCACATCCATTGAGTTCACAACCACATACATACCTGCATACATACAGCTGTAACACAGAGTACATTGCTTACAGGCAAAAAATAAGGAGCATCAAATCAGCCTGAAACTAGAATCCTTTTCCTCATCAATGTTTCCATCTACACGTGTGCAAAGAGTTCCCCTGTGGGGGCTGGGCACTTGGAGGAAATGTAAAACCTAGTCATAGCGGTCATTTTTCATAATCAAATGCATTATTTTTGTTACACAAAATATCTTGATTATCTTACTGAAAATAATAACAAGATAAAGGATCTATGATAGCAAATGATTTTGTGAGGCCATACGTTGAAGAACTATTTAGTGAGTGCTGCTCTTTTGAAATAATCATAAACGTTTTGAGAAAATCACAGTCCTGTTTTTTTCAGGTGTAGGAGCTGATACTCCAATGTTCCAGGTTATTTGTAATGCAAGCAATTTTATAATCTTCACTACATTTTTTAAGTTACTAGAGTCTCTTGCTCTGTCTGGAAGTACCAATTCAAACACCATTTTTGAGGAAATTTTTCTGTGGCAAAACACAAAGGCCAGTTGATAGAACTACTTTGTTTTAGATTGATCTGTCCGTGAGGACATTAGCGGAAAGAATTAATTCTGATTTATGTGTAAAGCACCATGCGCATACATCACCATTCTGCTTTCCTCTGCTTGTCATCTGAAATGGTTGGTTGATGAAAGGTAAGGTGCTTTATCGTTATCCCTAGCACCTGGGAAATGGTCCAGTGTAAATTCAATCTCAGTGAATTATTAAAGGCATTTTAGGATTTGTGAACTTGATAATGGTATTTTGTGAGTGTTCATTACCACTGCAATTTAATATTATTACAGAAATTGAGTTAAGAGACTAGTAGTCTGGTAACAGCTTTGGGACGTAATTTACAATCATGAAAGATAACAAATCCACTCTTTACTACTATGTCAGCAGTGTTTTGTAAAACATGCTTGAAGAAGCTAATTAAACTTCTTAAGGCCTCTTGTAGCATTATAATCTGTCACAAGCTTTAATCTAATGAACGACTTAAATGATATTCTACTGTAGAATAATGTCTGAAGTGCTTGATCTTACTTAAAATTGGAATATAGTTGTTTCCCAGAAGAAATATCTGAAATATTCTGACTCAAGTAATGCTAAAATTGCAGTTTAGCATTACTTGTGAGTTTTAGCATTGCAGTGAGTTAGACAGAGTGCTAACTTGCATGATGTTTGATTGATCTATAGTTAATTTATTCAGAAAAGAGCTGCTCACACCGAAAAAAATAAATAAAATCAGACAGCCATGTAATAGTAGGGAAGTAAATGTTCAGTGGTATGGAAGACAATAGCTCTTGTAGCAAGATAGCTTGTTGATACAGCAGTGTCAGGTGACTGGAGTTTCAGTGGACTGGTACATAGTCTTTGTTGAAGTCAAGATGCTTTCATCACCTTTAGCAGGAACTTGAAACTTCACTGTGGAGAAAAATGACTGAAAAATAGAATGTCGAGTAATTGAGCAGTGCTTCCACACTTCATTTGGTGCACTGAAAGTTAAACTGAGGGAAAGAATAAATCTTGCATCTACCTTTAGATGTTACTTAGGACGCAGTGAACATTGTTGAATCCCAGCAGTCCACCCAGCACAGGCACAAGCAGTGTTTGACAAGGTGCTTTCTCTCAGTTGGCTGCTGGTTCTTCTTGCAATGTACTGACATGGGTAATGAATAAATAATTTAGAGTCTTCGTTAACTCAGGCTCAAAGACATTTCAACCTTCTTTTCTGAAAAAACTTCACAGATTAGGAGCTGTAGACTTCTCTGAATAAATAAATCTGTTTACAAATTAATTCCTTTCAACCTAGTATTTTCATGAAGCTTTTGCTGTCAAACCGTCCTGGCTCATTATATTCTCAGCTTTCACCTACACTTGTTAAGACTATAATTATTATGGTTGAAGCCATAGTTTGTTTTTTAAATCGTATATTGTTCTTCATAACCAATTCTTGCTTAGGCAGTCAAATTCAGTCGCTGATGTCTTCTGTATTTGTGATACTTCTCTTTAGTCTTGCCTACTGTCAAGATCTACAAAGTTATTTCTCCTTGCATTATTTTGCCTGCTTAGAAATTTTTAAGGTTTGGTTAAAATACTGAGGATCTTTTTCTTGAACTATTTATTTTTTCAAGGCAAGAAATCTTCTGTTTTCTTGTCGTTATGTTGTGTTAGAAGAGTTGTCATTTTATCTGTCTTTTTAAAGGAAAAACCATAATAAAGGAAAGGCAAAAAGAGTTAAAATGTATCCATGCTTGACAATGATGATTGAATGATTGAAACCTAGCAGCTTTTATTTTGGCTCGCTAAGTTTGGGTGTCGTTTCATTTTATCGTCATCTCATAATATTTTGAAATATCCTGCACTGAATCCTGATAAAATATGACAAATTCTTTCATGAAAATCTATGGTGAATGGACATTCAGACTTTCTTCAAGATAACTATTCTTATAGCAAAAATCTTTTCAGTACGTAGTCTGTAGAGTTTAATCATAGTTCTTCGTTCTTTTAACTAATGATGGTATTGCAGAATGAACCCCCAATTATTAAAGAAGTATAATCTATCAATTGTTCCTAATGCATGAATCACCAATCTTTGCTGTTTTTCCACTGTTCTGAAGGCGTTTTGTGCTCCTGAATTTTTCAGAAAAATATTCTGTCAATAGAAAATGTCTGTGGGTTTAGATGTGTTTTCATCACAGAGCTCCAGGAGCTTAGCCTTGTAGTCTAAAGATTCCTATACTTTTAGAAATGATCTTTAACTTCATTGTCACAGTTGACTGTTGGCATATATGTCTGTAGTTACTGTTTGCAGGTGTTACAGCCTCAAAATTGGCTCTCAATGAAAATTTTTTTGTTTCGTTGCTGTTTCAAAGGTCATAATTAATGCTGACATCTCTGTGTGGTGACTGTCGTGTTCCTGAATATTCTTTACAAAGGTTTGGTTTTTTTCTAAATTACGTTTTTGTCAGCTCCTGGACAGCAATGTTTTCATACTCAAGGGATTTTGAGGTTTTATTTCTTGTGTCCTTTCATCGCTTTTGTAGCTTTTGTCATTGTTTATGCTACTGTAAAGTTATGGAAATTCATGGGGTTTTGGGGGCTTTTTTTGCAGATTTTGATCCCTTCCCTGCATTCTAATCAAGTCTTCCCACGTAAATTTAAGAATTCTCCCCGGTCTGGATCCAAAGATCAATCAGATCAAGTCACATTCATTCATACAAAGCAGGAAGAAATGGCAAGAATTACATAAGATTTATCTTTCTCACTTCATCTCGATGTTTTCAGACCTGTATTTCTTTATGAGATTTTTTTGTTGTCTAGCAGTTTTTGATGCTTTCCTAGCTTACTTTTAGAATTCTCAAAAGCTGTATTGAAACACTAATTATGATTACTTCTCAACAACTGCTTTGTATCTGTGATATACACTACAGACCACAAAATGTACCATGTGCATTTTGATCACAATTTCTGCTGCAGTAGCAAGGCCAACTTTACTCCACGGAAGACAGAGATTGAAATGTTGCTATTTATGTTGAAATCTTTTTCATGAGCAGGATTCTCTAGGCTTGAGTTGAACAACAGCCTAATGACCCACCATGGAATTGCTATGTGTGAAAAGTGACTTTAATCTTTTAGGGAAAAGAACATTAAAAATATCACATTTTGTCTTTGAAAGGAATTAAGGGGGCTTTCTACTCTCTGTGCTGGGGGGGGTTCAGCTTTTCACAGGAGAAAGAAAAATTTCCCAGGGAAGGAATAAATGAAAAATAAATCAGAATAAGTTCATGATAGCATTGTGCCCAATGTATAAAGTAATTACTTTAACAAGCTAATTAACTTTAATAGACTGTCCCACTGTTTCCTTGTCTGCTTAGATGACCTGTCTATTGAAGCTTTCTGTGAACTTAGCACTCTATTTGCGTAGCTGCAGACAATTTGAGGCTGCTATTGTTGGTTAATCTAGAATCTGAACATGATTTAATTGGAAGGAATTACAATGAAATGTTCGGGGTGGCAGGAAGGAAAGAGGAGTACATAACTTATATATGTTTTTCCTGCTGTGAAGAGGTAGCAAAATATGTGAACCTACACTGATGAAAATGAGGTGTTTGGTGGAGAAGGCAGACACTGAGGGGCAATAGAATATCTAACTTAAACTTTCAGCAGTGATAAGGAAACAGTGGCAGCAACATGTGGAGTAATGTACTTTTGGATGCTGCTGGCACTTTTGAAACAGTCTGTCGATGTTACTTAATCAAAATTTACTGACATTTTCTAAGACTTGGGAAATTTAGGACTCCTTTGAAAAAAACTGTTATTTTTAGGAGATGCAGTAGCAAAGCTTTTGTACAGTTAAGCTTTGGGTTGGAAGTCAACTATTAATACACAAACTTAAAAATCTTGAGAATGCAGTGGATGCAACCTGCTTCAGAGTAAAGGATAACTCTACACAAAAGATCTTTCGTATCCAGATTCTTCAAAAAATACGTCTGAAATTATTTATATTGAGTCAAGACTGTGCAATAAAGAAAAAACTCTTCCGTGAGGAGTACTAAACACCATCTATACACCACGAAAACTTTTTTTAAATAATAGTATATGTCTGGCTCTTCTGCAATATAAATATTATTTTTGTCTTATAATTCGTTGTGTTTACTTGTATTAGTAAAGTAAGTTCTTTGAGTGTAGCATGTCCAGTGTATGCCATGAACCTTGAGAAGCAGTATGTGGAGCTTCAAAATACATGAAAATTTGATGGAACAGTAAGTCACTCATCATGTCAGCAATTAAAAATATCTGGCTTGCTATCTATCTCTGCTATTCAGTTTGCTGGCTTTAAAGGCTTTGCCTCTTAGCCCCAGTTAAAATACCTATGTCATGATGTTCATTGTTGCTAGCACTTTTTTTCTTGCCAGAGGACTTCTGGCTGTTAGAGACAGATAAGCAAGCATTGCTGCTTTCACTGGGAATCCTGAAATATCCCTAAAACGGCTTGGAAGGAGGCGTAATTCAGGAAATACTGCTTAGCAAAATCTGCACTCATTTACCACACACCAAGACTGGTTGACTAAAGGAGCAGGAGTACATTTGGATAAATTGAAAAAATAAACATTTACTATTGGAAGAGAACTTGCCTCCTGGTAGAAGTAGTGTTGCTCTATAGTGTTACTGAGACAAGAATCTAGTTCACAACAGGTATATCATTAAACAGTAAGGAAATTTTTCTAAAATTTAAAGATAAGTAGACATTCACATGGCTTCCAGAATATATGTTATTATGAACAACTATTATGTGGTTGCACTCTGATTGCAGCTTGGTGAGATTTTCTCTCTCCCACCCCACTTTTGACTCAAGTGCACCAACATGGCAAATAATTTTATATTGGCGTGAGCAATAGATCACCTGAAAATAACACAGTTTTAATAATGTCTAGAATCAGAATTCTCATGGAAGAATTCCCATTTCTTTGGAAACCATCTCTTAGGAAGCGGGTTTTTTTCTTATTTTCTCTGGCGCTTAAGCTTTTCTGTGGCCATGGGATTTTTTTTTTTTTTTTTTGTTAATTTGTTTTTATTTGCAAATAGAACTGTCATGTAATTCAGAGGGCTCATATCTACAAAAGTAGAATGCATCTGTTGCCTGATACTCTATGAGGCCTTGTGTTAACAGGGTATTGAGGCCATGCATTAACAGGCTATGTACAACTAAGTTTGGTTTGGGGAGGGGGACATGACATTTAATTTTGGAATAAATGTGTGCTGTTTGAGGAGAAAACTTGTCCTATCCCTTATTTTGTTTTCTGTGACATTTGGGAGATACTTTTCCAGTAAACCAACTGATATTGCTCCTGCTTAACAAGCTACCAAGTAGTAAATCCTGAACCTCTGAAAAACATGTTGTTCCTTTCTTTACATAGTAACAATATTTTAAAGTAAAATATATCAGCTTCATAGAATGGAAAAGTCGGGGAAGTTCTCTTTTTTAATTTCAGTTCTTTGTTGTTACACTGAAATTTTGTCCCAACAAGACGCAGTCAACATTTTCTGTCAAACTGTCATGGTTACTGTTCGGCACATTCTACTGCTGGTACAGCCCAGCAATTTTATTTCATTATATTAGAATTTCAAATGAGGGAGAAAAGTTTTGTGAAAACGGATACATAAATGTCAGTTCCTATTAAATATGGGGGTTGCGTGATCCTTCCTGTTTACAGTTATTTTCTGATAGTTACCAAACAGTATTTGTGGGGGAACAACCAGGTTTTTTGTTTGTTTTTAACCAGTATCTTAAATTTCTGTGTACAGACCAACAGGGAAAACAAAACAAAACAAAACAAAAAAGCCTAGCAAAGCCAAAACCAAACCAGCTGGGAATATATTACTAGAAAATTGTGTTGTACTCCATTGGCTTTATTATTGGGGTAAAGCTTGGTGTTTCAAGTGGAAATAGTTACTTTTTGCCACTTAAGAATAGCTTAAAGAAGACAAAAAGAGGTTTTTACTTAATGATGCAATCTTAAGTACAAAATAATATGGCAAATATAATGAGAACATGTTAAAAATGCAGATAAGTAACCTTGCTTGGCAAGATATAGTAAGGATGTCAACATTTGCCATAGCTCTATCTAATCCAAGTTTCAATAAAACCCAGCAAAGTTAACTTTTACCACTTGAGAGTACCAATGAAGCATATAACCATCACTGAAATGAGAAAATGCAGCGGTTGTTGTCTAACTCAGTGCTTAACATCCTTAGCGAAAAAAGTGATAGACCTGCACAAAGCTTCCATCCCAAGAAAACACTTATATTTTAGAAATACTAATAATATTGTCTGGACATGTAGTTGGGGTTACACCTGCATAGTGGGTTGGTTTACTTGTTTGTTTTTAATGTTACCAGTATTATCATTACTTGGCTGCAGTCATGCCAGTGCTTCATCCAAGTAGTATATTTGCTGATCACACAAATTTTCAAATTCTTTATCCAAATTTTGGACTATGTCCACAGGAAAGTACAAAACAGTATGATTTTCAGAGATGCTAAGAGTCAGCATCTTAGCATCCTCATTGTGTTACATAGGGAACAGATAAAACATTTAAACTGATAACATAAAAAAAATTTCTATTTTCAGTGTTCTCAGACAGAAACATTTTCTAGCCCTTTTTATGGACATGAAGAAACTCCTAATGCCAGATGGAGCCAATATTGCAAGCAATATTGCATGAGGAATTCGTCAGGAATTCAGTATAGACCATGGATTTTCAGAACTGCATCCTAATTTGGTAATAATCAGTCCATAAAAACTGATCTCAGTTTGCCTGGTCTTTTCAGTCAGAAAAAGGCTGAGCTTTTTATTAACGCTGACATGTTAAACATAAAATGAACCTGGAAATACAATATTGTTTGTAGTAGGTCTATCAAGGAGGGCTCAATTAAGATATCATTTCTTTTTCAGTAGTCTGTATTTTTCCTGAAATATAGACTTAAGTCTTTAATAGTAATATAGTATATCATGTTCCAAAAGTCAGTTAATTTTTCTGAAGTTGCATCTATGAGTCATTTTTGATAGAGAATGCATTTCTACTAGCTGTTTCTATCACAGGAAGGAAGATATATAATCTTTGACCAATCAAGTTTCAAAAATAAATAGAGTTAAAAGATAAATTACATGATTATCAGATAATGGGGAGTTAAAATTGGAGAATATTGAACAGATGCACCAATAAATTCAGTTTTGATGTATAGTAATTAGGGTTTGGGTTTTTTTCTTTGTTTGTTTGTTTGTTAGTTGGGATTTTTAAAAATAGAGTAGTTTGAGTTGGAAGGGACCTTAAAAGGACACCTGGCACAACCCCTCCGCAATGAGCAGGGACACCTTCGACTCGGTGAGGTTGCTCAAAGCCCCGTCCAATCTTACATTGAATGTTTCCAGGAATTGGGCATGCACCACTTTGCTGCACACCTGTGCCAGTGCTTCACCACCCTTATTGGAAAAAACTTCTTCCGTGTATCTAATCTAAACTGACCCTTCTTCACCTTAAAACCACTACCCCTTGTCCTATTGCAACAGGCCCTGCTAAAAGGTTTGACCCCATCTTTCTTATAGGCCCTCTTCAAGGTGTTCTGGGACTTCTCTTCTCGAGGCTGAACAAGCCCAGCTCTCTCAGCCTGTCTTTGCAGGAGAGGTGCTCCCTGTTCATGGCCACTCTAATGGGTCTATGTCTTTCTTATGCCAAGGGGCCCAGATCTGGTTAAAGTCTGATAACATTTTTAAGATGAAATGCATGAAAACTTTTTTTTCTGGTGATGGTAGGTTTTTTGTGGTTTTTTTTTGTTTTGTTTCCAAGAAACTAAATTAAGCTATGTGCAGATTTATCCCTGGAAGATAAATTCTGTCTATTAGTAGCTCCTGTCGCCCCCAGTCTGCAACTCGGAACCAATGAGTTATTTTCTTTTACCAGATATAGTTTAAATCTATTGTAAAATAAAGGGATTTCACTGATTTATGGTCTAAGAGATTAATAATAGAGAATCGTAAAAGAAGATAGAGAAACAATCATTTTCCTTATTTGTTATTATCTAACATGTCAGATAGATTGATCCTAAACTCATTCCCAATACTCGCTGCAGAGAGGCACAGTCTAAAGGAGCTCTTAAAAATATTCTCACAGTCATCTTTTAGAGACTGTTGCTAAACATCCCCACATATGGACTGAGATTTTAAATACAGAAATCTGTTGATGCGGGGTGCTGAGGGGTGGCTGGAATCGCCGCTTTAACCCGAAAGCATCCCCTGCAAGGGATGCCCTGGGGGTGCAGCTCGGCACCTCGCAGGCCGATTTCTTAGCCCCCGTGCTGATGGTTGGCACTGAGACACAGCCCCGCACCCAGGCCAGGATAGCTCATATGTTACCAGGAGCAAGGAGCGTGGNGAGATTTTAAATACAGAAATCTGTGGAGGTTTTTCTTAGTCAGAACAGACAATGTAATTCCTGCAAATGAAAGTCTAAGAAAAAAAATCATGAAGTATTACTTCCAATGACTTTTTTAATCAGGTTTTTTTTTCCCCCCCTGGATTTCTGGTTTTCATTAGTTATTTTATAACAAAGCCAAATGGGGTATTTGAAACATTTCATTAAAACAAAAAACAGAACAACTCATCCGATATAAAATACATAATGCTAATAAAGTAATGAAATTAAATGAATTGCACAGAATGGAAAAACATTTTTCAATTCATTGTATTTGTATATTAATTTTAGTTTATTTTGAAAATCATACAGTAGCAACCACAAATGAAAAAATATTATAGAGTAGCACAGAACAGTCTTTCTCAATACAAAAGTATAGTAGGTATCTGATGTGCTTAAAAATCCCATATTGAATACTTTGATGTACAAAAAAAAAATTGTCCTAGATATTGTTTTTATAGCATTTAAATGAATTTTTCAGAACAGTTATAATAAGATTGATGGTTACTAGCCATTGATTCATACATCTGGTTTTTGCATTGCAACTTGTTAGATCTTAATCCTCTACTAATAATTCACAGTAATTGAAGGTTAAAGAAATAAAAAATTGAACAATTGGCAACTCCTATTTAGATGAGCAGTTTCTAAATTTTGTTGAAGAATTTAAAGTTTTCTCTATATGGACACTAAAGAATTTGTTCAAGGATTAATATGAACACAGCAACAAATGTGGCGTTTTCAGAATGTTAACAAAAATGCCTCTGAATAATTGCCATGAAAACACTCTAAGTGCAATTCTCATAATCATAATACTGTGTGTGCTGTATGACCTATATTTTATCATTGCAGCTATTAATAATTACACTCAGCTATGGAACAACTTTTAAAGCAGAATTTTATCTCTAAAGTGCTCAATTACTATATATTTATAGCAGTAAAAATACCTTCAATTTAGTTTTATATTTGTTCAACTGTGAGGTTGTTTTCCTTAAGGATAATTGCTGTTTTAACTTCAGAACCCTACACATATCTTCTCTGGCTCTGGATGTAGAACTCCTTGAACACTATAGAAAAGTGGCTTGCAGAACTCAGGGCCTGGGTGGAATATCACTGTATTAAACAATAAAACCTAATGGATTGTGGTGTCCTAGAACTTAACGTTCAAATTTTACTGGACAATGAAAGTCATATATCAGAAAGACCCCTAGACATACAAGGAATTATTGCTCTTTTATTCATCAGCTTGAGAGTGGTAATAATCTTCCAAAGGAAGAATTCAGAGTACCACGGAATATTGTCCTTAAGATGTTTGTTAAATATCACAACAGTAATCCAGAAAAATATTTGCTAGCGCTGTTGAATCAACAAACCAAGATGTTCTTAATAAAACTCTTTTCCAAACACCAGTTACAAAACATAAAAAGCTCTTGCCTTTGGCTTTAACCTCTAGCCAAACACAAAGTATGTGCAGGTATCTTGTGCAGTGTGAAGTACAACAAAATACACACAAGAGGCGGGGTGTTTTTGTGCACAAAATTAGAATAGAAAGGTTTGTCTTTGGAGAATAAAGTTCTGAGTTATGTCATGTCCCATAGGCTGAATTACAATAGCATTTATATGCCTCAGATGATGTTCAGGTGTTGATATTTACTGATCTCTTCACCGTAGCTCTTGCATTCCAAGGTGAGATTCAAATTAATGAGGAAGTCTAAAATACCTCAGATAATATGTACTCCCAAAATACTTATTCCTCTCTGTTGTCTATAAAAGGAGCTTCTCACAGACCACTCACTGCCAACAACTGAAATTAGATAAGGTGAAACCTCATTTCACTGGGCCAAAGGGCTTTTCAGCATACATGTAGACTGCTCAGACAACATGAGGAAGTTAAGCTGTATCTTGGGTGGCTATGATTTGAATATATTTGTGGAATATATATAAAATTTCTGCTTATATTTCCATTTTTACCTGTCTGGCTATGGCCTTAAATATTTATTTAAGGGAAAAAGAAAACATATGGCCTTAAAGAATTTTATATTAAGTTATCCTAATTTAGTTTTAAATAAGTTGTCAGCCTGTTGCAATATAACTGTTAGTAAGTGCCATGAGAAGGGAACAAAGTGAGTAAGCAATATTTTGCCAGATGCAAAATGTTCTGTAATGACTACATAAAATTTTCAAAATTCATTATCGCAGGCAAAGTAGTCTTCTTACTTTTCTCTCATTAAGAATCATTCCATATGAAATATACATCTAAAATGTTTACTGGAAAGTGTTTTGTTATGATACAGTGAAATTAGTAACGAGTTCAATGAATGTAATAACTACACAGTAATGCCACATAAAACAATTATGGAACATAGCCTTTTTTTAAGTTTATTTAATGTTGGATTGTTTCATTTCTAAGAGGAACTTTCATTGCATGCTTTCATTTATAAATGATTAAACCTTCTGCGCTCAACGTGAAGGATAACTGAGCAAATAAAAATATTGCATTCTTAGATCACTCAATTGAAAGTATCTGAATCATTGAAATGGACAGTGCCATGGTAAGACCTTATTCCTGGGCTTACTCGTCTGTGTTTTCCTTCCTTTCATGCTTTTTACACTCATCAGTTCTGTGTTTCATTGAACCTATTTTCTTACACCCAGGCTGATGAAAGTATTTGATATAAAATTCTCTGGCAAACTCCTTGTGGTCCATCATAACTGAAGATGTTTGTCAGTTTTCTCCTTTACAGTGAGAGCCTTCTGGATCACTATTAGTCATTAGTTTTCCTGACTCATGTGAAAACAGCTCTGTCAGTCTCACTGAGCTTCCCAGGGACATACCCAGTTCTCCTGAACAATGCTCAGGAGAGCATCTGGGGATACTTAGCAAGCTAAGATTTGCTAAGGTCCTCCTATGTCTTTAAGTTAGGGTGAAAAAAAACCTCACCCAAAACTGTATCCGCTGATTTGAATTCATTCTTGTCATAAGAAGTAATAAGGTGCAATGCAAATGAAAGTATTTATTCACAGCATCCAGTATAACAACATATGGTTAAGGAAGTAGGCAGAGAAAAACCATGCTGGAACTAATTATTTTAAATAAGAAACACCCCACACTGCCCATCTCTCTCCCTCTCCCCACTTCTGAACCCTTTCCTTGTAGATTGTGTTAGCTGTTATAAATAGTCTCTTAATTCAAATACTACATAAGGAAGAGAGAATTTACATTTTTCCTGTTAAACCGATAGTTCTTATTTAGGAGATAACTTGATCTCACTCATAATAAGTATTGTTTCACTTCATTGGTATTGTAAATAGTCTTGTTAGGCTATCTATCCCCTCTTACATTTTGTTGAGTTGTTCCCAAATTTATATTCATCTATAAATTCTTCCTTTCCCCAAGTCATGGCCTAGAGCTCGATTTCACTTTGCTTTTCCTGTGCTCCTGATACTGAATTCATGCCAGCTCTGGCTTGTTTCTCTTTTCCATGAGCAATTTAATTCACTAAAATGGCACACAGATTTCTCACCTGGAGGGACTGGGGAGGAGAGGATAATATTCTTCCATTGTAGTGTTTAAAATAAGGTCACAGAAATTCCAGCAAGAATCAAGGTTGATACATGTGAGGAGGGGCAAAACAGAAGCAAAGGATTAAGGAAGAAGTAGTAAATGCAGGAGGAGGAAGAACAGAAAAGAACATCGCATTTCTTTTAGGCAGCAGCTGCTTGTCAGAGCATCTCACGTCTGTGAAACTGCAGCTGAAGTGTACGTGTTTCAGTGTTGAACCCTCTAACACAGCTTGCAAAGCTGCTCATTTACTTGCAGCTAATGCAGCTCATTACTTGCTCTCAGTTAACACCAGATGCGGCCTTGGCCATCCTGGTGTTACAATGAGTTTGAGGTAATAAATATCTACCATTCTTTTTTAATATATCTATCCTAAATATAGATGTTTACATATAGAATATCGATAATACATACAGAGACACTATATGTGCACACATGCATAGACATTGTCTTCATTATTTTGCTGCAATCATCGTACTTTATGCCTTGAAAAACTACCTCCCGTTATTTTGTCAGTTAGTGACTGATGTTCATTGAAATTTCTTGTTTGGACATGTATCTGCAGGGAAGCTCATATAAATACTTTAGCTGAGAGGATTTCAAAATGGAAGATAGCTCTCAGCTGAAAATTACAGTACAGTTTTCTATCTTCATTTCCTAACCCAGAGACCTGTTATGGAAACTCATTAAGTGTTTGTCCTTGTTTTGGCCAGGACAGAGTTAATTTTTTGCAGTAGCTGAGGGGACGTGGCTGTGGGCATGTCTGGGAGGTCATTCTATACCACAGGGAATTACCGAGGGTAGGGATAAGGGGCTCTGACTTCCAAAAAGAGCATGGCTTCTGGTTGAAAAATATGTTGGCATTGTCTGCCATTGTTCATTGCCTTCGGGTCCCCATGAGCATTTTTGTATATGAATCACCTTCTTTTTTGTATACTTCTGCTATTAATATTGTTGATGTTACTGTTCTTACGTCATTGCTATTTTCAGTAAATTGTTCTTATTTCGGCACATGATCTTCACATTTTGTGCCTCCAGTTCTCAACTCCATCCTGCTGGGGTGGGAAGGGAAAGAGCAGGGGGGAGTGAGCGAGCAGTTGTGTGGTTTGGAGTCTCAGTGGGAGAACTAAATTAGGGAATACCATTGCTAAACCACAACAATATTTTGCACTATTTCCAGAATAAATAAATAGATAAATAAATAAATGAACAATCACATTGTAGAGAATAGGAATACTTCTGTGGTTAAATGAATACAGAAATAGCAGAAGTATTTAAAATTGCTGCATAATAGGCTTTGTTGGAGGGCTTCTGTTTTGTTTTGGTTTTTTTTTAGCTGAACTAGTCCTTATAGATTATTTTTGAATTTTATTTTGTTTAGACTTGATTCAATTAATTTTATTCTATTTTACTGTATTTTTAACAAATAATATTACTTTAACTATATAGATATTTGGCTTAGTACAAAATGGGGGAAGTAGCTAAATTAGAAGGGTAAGGGTAGATGAGTTGACAAAATCCATTCTAATTCTTTCCTTCATTTTCATGAAACTGAAGTGTCAGTGGTTTTATAAGATAAGATTATCTGTTTGTTATAGTCAAAAAAATGTCAAGAGCCTTGTAAAAGAAACAAGATTTGGTTTATTTCTTCAGACAAAAGAATTAATTATTTTATCTTATTATGAGATCCAAAATCAAAACCAAAATTACTTCTCTCTAGATTAGTTCTCTTAATAAATGTAAAGTAGTTTTACTATATCTGAATTTGAGTCAAACAGTAACTACTGGAAAATCTTAACTAGAGAAAAAATATTTCAGTGGCAATCCTGTTAGTAATAATTTTGATAAAGTGTATCACAATCTCTTGATAATACAATAGACTTCAAAGGATGTTCTGCTTCTATATCTGACATGCTATACATAAGGAAAGCATTACTCCTGCAAGCCTGCATGGAAACAGAATGTCTTATTGTACTTGTATCAACAGTATGATTATTGTCTGTGTGAGGAAATGATGGAATAAGAATAAAAATTAAAACATCACTTAAGTAGTATAACATGAAAAGTTTATTTGCAGCTCACGATGACCAACAGAAAGAGTTTACTCTGCTGTCTCTGATCCTGCAGCAAGCAGCCTGGCTGCCTTCAGATTTAGAAGGAGAATAGCTGGGGTAGTTTAATTATTTCTCATTATTTCTTGTAAGACACAGTTTGCCAGCAGAGGTGTAGTATGGTCCTGATATAACTATAAAAGTCTCAAAACCTGGCCCTTTAGTTCTTTATGATGCTGGAAGAGGCACAGGAATTCCCTGCAAGTCTGTCTTGTTCTACAGAGCACCGTGCAACACCTAGTATGCAGAAATTAGAGATTTTAGGTTCCATGTGCAATCTTCATTCAAAGCCCTCAAGTAAATGCACTTACAGTGTTATTTGAAAAATTATTTTCTCTTTGTTTATTTTCTTCCCACAGGATTGCAATTTAACAGGTCACTGGGTGTTTGATACTCAGTGAATAAACAGCTATTTAATGCTTCCTTCAATCCCTTTCAGTGCATGGCCTCAAAGACTGTTTAGCCCAGAGCATTCAAATATGTCACTTGTCCAAGTGACACTTGATGGTTTTAACTCCCTGATCCTAGAAAATAAGTGCCTGACTGCCATCAGCACAGGAAATGAAAAGTCAACACTCTGCAAGTCAAACCAACTATTTCCAGAAAATGCACAAATAGCATTATTTATACATATGTATGTGCATGTTCTTGAACATCTTGATTAAGGTAATTTAGATTGGATACCACTTTCATCCAAGGCTCGGGCAGATTTTTAAGACTATCTATGCTAGGCCTTAAAATCAGATTCAAAAATGCATTACATTTTTCATAGCAGAGGCAGAATTCAAACATAACTGAGCAATTTAATGTCCTTTGTATTACTTCCCATACAATAAATGTCTTCAGCTAAAAGGAATGGAGAAACTTTAATATTCTTTTTAGACAGCATTGGAAAAATCCTTAACAGAGATCAAAGCATGAAATCTTTTAAGAAGAACTTTGATATTAAGAAATATGGGGGTTTCTACCTTACCTGAATAATTTGTCTGATACAAAGAAGTTCCAAGCCTTCATCTGATTTTAGATTTAACACCAAATCTGAGCTAAAATTATTCTACCTGTACTCATATGGAACACGAATGGATAATATGTGTGTGCACTTGAAACAAAGACAAGTTTTCTTGCACCTTTGCTTTCGTAGCAACCTACCTGCACAAGTCCTTCCTGTTAGTATTTCCTGAATGCCTCAGGAGTGGTGGCATTCCCAATGCCTGTTGGAACCCTGTGGTTTACACAGCTCCCTACATTGATCCCAGGAGAGATCAAGGGAGCACTTACCGAGCATGGGCAGAATAGTTTCAATATGAGAGTGGTGAGGCACTGGAACATGTTGCCCAGAGAAGCTCTGGAGGCCCAATCCCTTGGAGTGTTCAAGGATAGATGGGATGGGGCTTTGAGCTTTGTGGTCTTGTGGGGCTCTCTTGGGGCTTTTTGGTCTAGCGAAAGGTGTCCTTGCCTATGCCAGGTGGTTGCAACCAGGCGGCAATTTAACCAAAAGGTTAAATTTTAACATTTAATAGTGTGGACTCTTAAGCAGGAATTGATACAAAGTGCCACAGTTCAATTTACTAATATGGACATAACCAAACTGCTTGTTTTCCATAAATACTCTGCTGATATGAAAAGGTGGCATGTAACAGCAAAGGCTACAGTGAGTCAGAGGAAGCACACTTGCAGTAACACCAGCACACATATGGGCACTTAGTCACAAATTGTGGTACATGATTCCCCTCTCAGTTGGTCAAGCTCAAAGGAAATGTTCCTCGTCCTTCTGCAGCCTCAGATGAAATACTGTGTTGTTCTTTGTGGGACTGGGAGGGGTCATTCCATGTTGAGAATATGACCTTGAGAATCTGTTGAGCAGTGGTGTCCAGCCTCTCTATTGGTGAACTAGAGCAGCTAAGCTTTAAGCACATCCTCCAGCCATGGAGTTGCATTTTGTATACTACGAAAACAAATGAGCATGTAGGGACCCCTCCTCCATATTGTGTCTTTTGCTGTAGATGTAATATTCCAGTTTGTGGGACTGGAGTCTAACTCTTCTTGACTGATTTTTACTTTCCTCTGAGGAACACACCTATAATGTTACTATTTTTTTTTGTTTCATTTTGATATTTACTGTGTGATGGACATACTGTATTTGTCTCCTATTCCATGTTTTAAAAAAAAAAAAACAAACTCATAGTAAGTAAGAAGGAAAAACTCCAGCTTCATATAATACCTCAACTCCTATGTGACGTACAGATCTGCCTGCTGTATCAATTCAGGTGATGATCTGCCATGTTCATTAGTAACCATGCCCACCTCTCTCTTCCACACACAGCTTTGGTTGCTCATCCTTCAGAAATTCCATGAATATGGTCAATTAACATGTAAAGAGTAATTTTACACTGTATCCACAAACTTTTGGATCCGTCATTACAGGAAACTCTGAAATTTTCCATATGAAGTCCTACCTACACAAGATGGATGCTACAGAGTGAAGTACTTTGAGTAGGGGCATCACCTTTGATGTCCACACGTCAACCTCAGGATTCCCATCTAACCCTCCCAGCATTTGTTGGGGTTTTTTAATTTGTGTACTATAGTGAAGAGGTTGTGAAAACCTTACAGAAAAAAAACCAAAAACCTAGCGTGGCATACAGTGGTTATAACTTGCTTCCAAGAACCACTAAGTTTTCTTACACTTTTCCACTTTTTCCAATTAAAACACCAACAGCACTGCTGTTAAAGAACATATTCCTATCTAGAGTTCAGTAGGAAAGAAATCATGCAGCTAAATTAGAGCTCTGCTGAAATAGGTTGCGTAAAATAATCTCTCAGTGTCATTTTCATATTATCTTCCATAGTATTATGGGGAGATTTGAGACAATTTAGCTGTTCATGCAGAGTTCACATAGATATGAAAGTATCTTATGTATTGTGTGTCTGGGAAATAGCTGTTTATTAGAAATCTGACTAAGGAAAGATCTGCTATGAACATGCTTTTATAATGATGTTCATTTAATCTTTTATTAATGTACAATGTAATTCATATTACAATTCAATATTCAGCCTAGGGTTTTGCTAGCTTTGAAATTCAGAGCTCTGGATATACTAGACAAACTGGTACTATGTGTATATTTCTTTTATAGAAGAAAGCCAACCCCCCAGAAAATGTTTGTAGGATGTAAGTTTGTGTACTTGGACAAATGAATTATCGGTTCAGTGATATGGACTACAGCCTATATATAGTAAAAGCTTTTAGGTTCAGCATACATGTTATCAATAGCTAAGAGGTAGTAGCTAAGATACATTCTATATTCCACATATGGTTTGGTTTTTTCTTTTCCTTTTAGTTATATCACAGTACTTTCTACAGGTACACCCAAATTCTAAGTAGATTTGAAACAGAAAATGGCAATTTGTACTTCAAAATATTTAGAGTGGTGCTTTAAAATAGTCTAACGTGTGTGTGAAAGAATACACAAAGTATAAAAATCCATTTGAATGAGATGTAGAAATATGTATAAGTCTGAATGCTTTAACCAACACCTTTAAGAGCTACTGAATGTCATGTCTAAAATGAAGCGTGTAGATCTTCTTGTAGAAGACAAACTCTTTTTTTCAATCAAAGATGGTTTTAAGTAGGGTTTGGGTGTCCCTTATGTTGTTAACAAGTAGGTGAAAAAAGTGAGATTATAAATAAAAATGAAATTTCTTTGATTTAGTTTGCATGTAGAAACAAAAGTAGAAACAAAATATCTGTAAACATCTATGAAGAATGTCTTTATTTCAATATGTTGGTCTTGTTCTATTGCAGAAGAAAAAGGGATTCGGCCATGGTTCTAAATAGACTTCTCCAGAATCATTATTTATTAACTTGATGAGTTTCATAGTAATCTGGAATATTTAATGAAACTCTGATGTCTCATACTGTGATAAAAAAAGACATCTATATCACTATGTTGATTAATTTTGGAAAGAAACTAAATCCCATTTCAGTTTGGTCATGTTTTAGCTCCAAATATATGTACTGTGTCTACTCATGTACTGACAAATCTACCCTCACACTGATGATATCTTAGCTGAGAATTTCTGATATTCGTCAGTTTGACTTTTGTTTCAAGTAATCAACATGTTTGAAAATGAGAAACTTAATTTTGTGTAGCTCTCCAGAGTTATTAAAAAAAAGAAAAAAAAAAAGGTAAAAAAGGTAAAATTTGAAATCAGGAGCATGGTCATGCAAGAAAAAAAAAAAAGTTTACTGTCTGGTGAACTAAGATCTGAATTTACATCATATCAGGTTCTCTGTGGCACCTACTCCATTAACAAATGGTGTAGTGTAATGAATGAAAATGGAATAATCCAGTGTGGTCCAAGGGCCTGCTGCCTGTGTTGGAAAAATTCTTTGTGCACTTTCTTCATATCCATGGTTAATGCAACCTGGGTAGCCTGCATTCAGTTGTGCTTAGAGTTCTCTGTTTTTTTTATTAAATGTGGGTAGGACTTAGTATACACAAAATCAGTTCTAGCAGCATAGTTATTTACCAATAATTTACCACCCAAACTTAAAAATAGATAGCGTCCATAACCCTTATTTAACATTTCTTAATACTTTAGATTTTACTTCCTCTGAGGTAACTACCACAGCAGGGAGTCAGATGATGAGATTTTGTTGTAACCAAATAAGCTTATTTTTTGCTGAATGTTTTGACACATGCATGCACACCTATACTTGCCTGCACACACTCTAACGAGACTGCTTTTCTTCTTTAAATCATGAAAAAATAGTTTGGAAATGCAAGTTTTAACCATAAAACGGATAGCTGTAATGAGAAAAAAACCCTCATATTTCTCCCAGCGTAGTAGTTACTTAACTAGTGATATATTGAGATTAGATGACAGTGAATCACTGTATCCTTACATATTCGGAGGTATAGTGGTTTTTTCTCTTTTTTACCATTAATATTAGGTTATTTTTTCATTTTCCAGGTTGAGTGGTATGAATCTACCTTCTCCAGTTATCAGCAGTAAGAACTGGTTACGTCTCCATTTTACGTCTGACAGCAATCACCGAAGAAAGGGATTTAATGCTCAGTTTCAAGGTAGGAAACATATAAAAGTGTGTCAAAAACCCCTTTTACCTTTAAGCATCACAAAAGTGGTGGTGGAATTTGATAATTATGTTTAAATACCACAGTGGTCGTAAAAAGCTGACTGGTAGTACTACTGCTCTTACGCTGAATACCTGTTTTCCTTGTGTGATCAGATATCTCTAGGGATTTACTTTTGGAAAAAGTATGTGTGCTTCACAATGCAGTTTGGTCTAAATATGTATTTCCTTGCTCACCTTTTATATAATAAATTTCTTTGCAGTCAGTCTGATCTTTGCTGTAAAAACATGCCTGGAATGCAACTTGCAGAAAGTCAATTCCACACAAAGGCAGGCTCATATCTAAACATTGTCTTCCTTCATTATTCAAAATCTAACTCTTATCCAGAAGCTACATTCTTCGTTTGGAAATTTGACTCAACCATACTGTAGTACAAATTACATTTCAGGCTCTTGCATATATTTACATATACAACCTCAAAAGAAGACAAGAGGATGTCAGTGTTGCTGTCATTTCTACTTATGTTCATGTAGATACTTTCTAAAATGCAATTTTTTTGAATGGATTCTTTATTGATTTTTGTACTTTATAAATCATTACTCAAGATGAAAGACATGGTAGTTATATTGAAAAAAGATAAAGCTTCTTAATTTATCTGTGCTTTTAAATTCTGCACTCACATAAGCTGTTTCAACCCTCTTACCCTCGACACCATCAAATCCTTCAGGAGTTTAGACATTTGTTTTTTTTCCTGGAGCTGTGGAACCTCTCTAATTTTTGAAATGACAAATGCACTGCAACAACTGTATGTTTCTGGTGACTATGGCATACATGTGCAACAAAAGCATTTAATATATATAGTTCCTTTAGTTTTAAAAATATTTTGAACATTTAAGTAAAAAAAAAAAAAATCTGAAATTTCATTTTGGCAATGCAGCACGAGTATGGGATCCTTTGCACTCAAAACTTATTTTTGGTGAAGTTTACCGAGGATGCATATATAATGCCATTGGTGGGGACTATGAATGCGAGTGCCCTGCTTATGTTAACTCTGTGTCTTAAGCCTGTTAATTGGGGTCCTCAAAAAAAAGGTGATTTGTCCTGCTGATGCTGATTCAATAGAATAACAAGGGGGAAGTTTGGGATAAAGTAACATACACTTGAAAAATAGCTTTTGTTCTTCATTATATCTAATCTCTAGACAAATACTCACCAAGGAGTTAAAACTTTGGGGAAATATCTGGGGACATAAATTTTTCTCAGTAGCTATCAGGTATAATTTTATTCACAAAACAAAATCACAAGATACTCATCAAGAAATGGTGGTTTGTCCCTTTGCAGATTGCATCATAAAGACTGTGGTGGGTTGACCTTGGCTAGATGCCAGGTGCCCGCCATATCAGTCATTCACTCCTGCACCGCACCAGGTATGAGAAAATGCATTGAGATAAGGACAGCGAAAGATCACTCACCAGTTACTGCCATGGGCAAAACAGGCTCGCGTATTCTCACTCCTTTCTCTGGCTGCTATTGATGCTGCACAGGGACTTCTTTCCTTCTTAAATATGTTATGCCTTGGTCAGTGGCAGGTCAGTCTTGGAACCATCTGGCATTGGTTCTGTCAGACATGAGGGAAGCTTCTGGCAGCTTCTCACAGAAACTCCCCCTGTAGCACCCCCATCCCCCTCAAAAAAGCTGCCAGTCAAACCCAATACACAAATATATTTTTGCCTTTTTTTTTTTAATTTTTAATATAGATCTATTTAAATCTATGTGTTCTGATCTCACACCCCTCTTGTGGTTTCACTGGGAATTAGACTAAGAAGGACTGGAGTTCCTCAGTCCTGAAAGTCACTGCAGATAGAGCCACTACACAGGGCATGGTCACACAAGCATAATAACCAGCCCCAGCTTACATGCAATCATCCCCTGCCATTACTTTATTCCTGTATTTTTGCATATCTGTTCCTTCCCAAGCCACTTTAATCCATCCCTTTCCCTGATGTTGGTTCCTCCCCTAAATACTCCATAATTAGCCTTGTGCAATCCCAAAATGCTCTTCCCTTTTCCTTCACAATGGGTTCTGTATCCCTGAGAAGGGCCCCTCTTTTGCCTCTGAAATGACTGGAGAGCTCCTAGAGTGAGCTGTGCCCCAGCCCTTGGGGCTGGGTCTCACCAGGGATAACTCTGGGGAGGCCAGGGTGGAGGTTGGGTCTCTGTTGGTATCGAAGTTCCCCCACTTGCCCAGGACCCTCTGCATTTCTTCTACTCTTGTGGTGATGGACTTGGGGTGGTTCCAGGGGAGCCAGGGTGAGGTGGCCTTTGTCTCACCCATCCACCACCATGTCCCTGTGCTCCTCTGTGTGTGCACAGGTGAGCTTTTTATTGCCTCACTGTTCTGGCTGCAGAGGAGGCAGGCCCTAGACCTGTGTGGGCAGGGCCAGGTTGCTATTCTGTACCAGCCACATCATTGCTGGGGGAGTAGTTTTGGAGGCCAGAAAAGGTGAGCGCACTCCCAGAAGCACCTCATTTTGCCTCTGCATTAGGGAGGTTGTTGGGATCAACCTGTTGGGATCATCCTCTGCTGCTGCCACTCATCTCCTTCCTGTTCCTCTGGGACACAGCTTGGAGACATGGTGCTGTTCCACTGTGTCCCCAAGACATGGTGCTGACAAAAGGGGGACCCCCCTGTCATGGAGTCAAAACCCCAGTGGAAACTGGTGCAGTGCCAGTGCCAGAAGCAGCCGTGTGGGATCAAGCCCAGCTTTTGAACTGGCAGCGTGGCATTGCCCAGACAGTCTGGCTTTCAGGGGTTTGTCCACCATTGTTTTCCATTGTCTTGGGCTCAGGGACGGGGAGAACCAAGCGAAGGAAGTGGCCACCATGTTGTCTTTGTCCCAGGGGCTGCATGGATGTGACCTCTGGGGAGCATCCACCATCCTGTCTTGGTCCCGGCAGCCATGGCACTAAGTTACGGTGGTGAACTCCTGTAGTGTGTAAAGCACCTTCTGGTTTTGTATTCTTTTTTTATTGCTATTGCTGCTGTTACTGTGTTTTCTTTATTACATTGCTTTGGTGTTTTTTTTTTTTTCCTTTCTGTTATCTCAATGCATAGTGTCTGTCTTTGTCCCCCTCTAACTGGAAAGGGTGAGGGGAAGGGAAGTGGCTTATTTGGAGTTTAATTTGCATCTGGTGTTCAGTCACCACAATAACATAACACATCTAGCGACATCACTGGCATTTCAAAAGCAAGTCAGTATGGGAGGCAGCACAACACACCTCTTTGAGCAACAATATGATAAGAAACTTTTTTTCTTTTCCTAGTAAGAATTCAGATTATCATACTTTTTATATAGTTAGCATACAGATACTTTAATTACTCTTTTCACCTCATATCAAATTAACATCATGTTTATTATCATCTTATCGTAGCTGTATTATTGTTGTAACTTGGCCTTTTCCAGTCAGGCAAAACTAATACTAACAAGCAGTCAATTTAATTTTCTCTTCTTTGTTTGCTCTTTGATCAGGCAAACAGAATTATTATAATTTATTTCATTAAAATATTGGAACTACCAATTGGATTTAAAGCTATGCATAATTAATTTGTTCAGCATTTTTTTCAGATCTTTCTATCTTGCATTTTTAGCAATATTTGGTGCCCGATTTTTAACATGGTCACAAAAACTAGCTCACTGGCATAAAAAAAAATAGCACGACTAGAATTGCACATTTTAATGTATTAAGTAAATATAGTTTTAAAATGCTTGCTGAGCTTAATTTATAAATAAAAAATTGTAGTGTAAAAGGTGTATGCAAATGATTGGTGTTTGGATTTCCCCTGAAATAATTTACTGAATTTACTGTCCCATCTTCCAGCAGATTAGAGTAGGAGTTAAAAAAAAAATTTAAAATTAAAAAAATTAATTAGGTATAGAGTGAAGGCTTTGTTTTGATGTTTGTTGTTTTTTCCTCTCCACAAATCGTGTGTCATTTTAATTTGATTTTTTGTATTTTGATGTTAATTTCATCAATTAAAACATTCATATCCCAGTTTCCCTGTGTTTTCCTGTGGAATTTTTTTCATCGTTTCAGAGTTTCTAGTCAGAAGGAGGCATGTTTTTTAATGGCCCTGAAAACCACCAGAAGAAATTACATTGCAGTGACATGCGCTGCCTTGTCTTCTTCATGTCTGCTTTACCAGCAGCATTGGTCTCATGGAAATGAACACTCACATTAGGTATAAGTGGATACAGATCTTGTTCTGCCTTGTTCCTTAGTGGCATTGCCATGGCGGAAAAGATGTTACAGTCGTTTAGTCATGAACTTTTTTTTTCTCTAATTCCTCTACCCTCACCTCTGCTGATACACGAAGATCCTTTGCATATTAAGTGGGAGTTGCAGAGTATTTGATTTGTCTTTTGCCAGTGCTTCATAAATGCATAAATTCCCCAGAGGTGAGGTATTGTTTACAGGCTCACTAGGAGATGAAAACCTAGCACTTCCCAGAAACAAAGCTTATCAATGTACACAGAATGATTTAAAAGGTGTGATAAAGAATCTCCTCCTTTTTTGCATGTTTACAGCATGTACAGTATGCTTGTTTAGCTTTGGCTTATTTCTGGAACAATAGAAGATTGTTTTAATATTTTTGGTTTTCTTTTGAAGAGGAAAAAAACCCACAATACCTTTAGCTATACAGCTAAAACTAATCTGCTTAAGTTTTTTTTTTTTTTTTAATTCCTGGAAATAGAACAGAATAAGAAAGTTTCCATAGCAAAACATGATTAATGGGTGTGTTTACTTTCACAGTAACTCAGGTCTCTGTTGCAGAGTGTTTCAAATAAAGTATTCTATTTTTGGCAAGAGGTTCAAGAACGTATTAGGTATTTTGATAATTATATACCAAAAGTTACCTATCTGTTGTGTTTGACTACATTCAGTAATTCAGGATTTAACAAACAGATAATCCTGAAGTCAAACAATGAATATAATAGAGGCTGCTGAAATAAATGTATGCTAATGGAAAACTATGAGTGAAATAATATAGATCAACTTGCAATTACTAGTTATTTCAATGAATTTTCATAATTCACTAAGTCTGCCTATAAATGCATGTCTGTCATTTCTACGTATTTTTTAAAATCCTAGAAATGATATTTTGAATAAGTGAAATGAATTTGCAGTATTTCCTTGATGCACGGTACTTTTAGTCAGAGGTTTCATTTATGATTGTTACTTATAGTAAATTTCAAAAAGAAAATTAGTAAAAGCAGTTGATAAAATGAAAAAGCCAGAAAAAACTGTTATTTTCTAGCTCTTAAGAGATGCTGAGTATAATTTTCCTTTAAATGGTGCTGAGACAATAATTTATATCTTGTTAAATTTTATTATAAAGAGAGTAAACCAGTCTTGATATGAAAACATCAAAAAGGAGATAATCCACCATCTTTCTTGACCATTCTTTTCTGTGGTTAACACAACCACTATTAAATATGTAGTCCAGTACTGCCACAGGTAATACTTCTTTCTTAGGTGTCTAGTAAAATGTTACTAACAAGGTTCAGATGTAGCTGCCTCATGATATCAACACTAAGAAGATACCAATTTAGTAACAGCAGTTCAGACTTCAGCCATTGTTTGGTATGGTGTTATCCTCCCCAGAATTATTCAAAAGACTATGGTTGAAGTGGCATTCAAACAAGGAACTGAATGGATCTCATTTTATGATTTATTTTTAGAGACAATTCCTACAAACTACTACCCAGTGTGCTCTGCAGCGCTGTATATTCATAGAGCAAATTGTGTTGATAGAATTTTCCAGAACTGTAGAGAGTATCTGCGGTCATTGAAGACTTGATGCCTGCTGGACTGGTTTTATTATGATATATCGTACATTGAAAGCACAAAGCAGCTAAGGCAGTCCATCAGGGCAAGGGGCCAGCTAGGAGACATAGAGAAGGTTAATGGAAAATGAATGGCTGTGCTCCTTTTTAAACTTACAGATCCTGTGTCAGCTTATCCACATAGAATGAGAAAGATTTGTGTAAAAATCTATTGTGACACCGATTTGTCTTGGTGCCATTTATTCACTAGTACTGCATGCAGAGATTTCCAGCACAGGGAGCAGGTGGAACGTCTGATAGTGACAGGCAGTACCTTACTGAATTGATGGAACAAGGAAGCCAACTGATCATGAACCTACAGCTTTAACAGGTAGCCATACAGTAGAAACATTTGTACCTGCTGTGAAGCTCTCTGGAGTTATAATACTGATTAGTAGGGAAGATTTTGAAAGCTGTTAGTGAGAGAAGCACTGGGAGAGTGTATTAGACAGAATACTCTTCAGGCAGGGAATAGAGGAACTGAAAAGTGATGGACTATTCCAGTGAGTTGGTTTAAACCAGAGATCCTCCGGAAAACTGTGATGCTTCTGTGAAAAGTCAAGTGGGTCGCTGAGAGGAAAAGTTTGTAAGGATCCTCCCAGGTTATTGAGTATGGGATCTTGTTTTATCAACAGATTTATTACAGAATTCCCTTCATAAACAGAAGTGAATAGCAAGATTGAGAATGACTGCTTATTTCTCACTCTCATAAATACTAAACTTTTAGAAAGAATTCAGGGTACAACTGGCAATAGTGAAGCAGAAGAAAACCTAGAAACTGATAACCATCTGTTTAGGGGTCCCACATGACTTTGAGTAATAAGACAGAGATGTTTGATCCATAAGTATAACCCAGAGAGAGCACTGATGCTGCCAAATGTGAAACTGTAGATTATTTATTCCAGGGCCAAAAAACAGTAGTATTCGCATGATTGTGTCTTTGGAGGAGAACACGAAAAGATTAGAGACTAGGGCGAAGCAAACAGAGCACAGGAGTGGACTCTTCAATCTGAATTAAGAAAATACTTTGTTTCACAATAGGATTACTCAGATTGAAGAAAGAGCACTGAAATGAAAGCAAAAGGAAATTGACAAATTTGGCACTGTACTGAGATAAATTTGCTAACTCCCTTCAAGAATAATCCCATTAATGTTCTTACAAACACATCACTGTTTTTTACTGAACTCTGCAAGAAATTTAGAGATGTGTGAGTCTTTGTAAAAGATATTTATCATACATAAAAAATACTGAAAATATTGGGTTTTTTTCTGTGCTGTAACAAAACCAGAGAACNATATATATATATATATATTCCTTATAGTGATATAGAGCTTCAGGCTGGCCAGGAAAGGTGCTTCTTGAGATCACCAGATACTGGGCAATATGCTGTTCCTCTTCACCTTCAAATATCTGTACTTAGGATAAATCTGCTGTGAAAGGCAGCCAAGAGCTGAACTCAGCACAGCAGCAGCAGGGCAGCTTGAGGAAGTACCAGTAGATGATGTCAGAATATTTTAACTTTGAGTGGTAGCCAGTATTTGAGGTCTTGGAGGTTATTTCATGCAGGAAGAAAAACTGGCAAGATAATCATGTATTTGGGTAATTGGGGGAAAACATACTATGTCACCCAAGTTTGGGGCAGAATGCATTTTCTTCACTCGTGTTCAAATATGTTAGAAACTAAGAGCTGTATGGAAACCAGAGCAGATTTGAATGCAGCTTTACAACTTGAAAGCTTTACTTTTATGATCCGTTCAAATAAGACCAGGCATATATTCCTTTCATGGCTGAGCTATTTTCAGCTGTAGCAAAAGTTTAAGGAATACCACTGGTGCTTTCAACCTGGCTGATAAGATTGTCTTGGGCTTCCAGCACTCAGCTCTCTGCCCTCCTCCTTGAATAGGTTACTCATCTCCAAAGGACTCTTGGAGTTATGATTAACAGAAAAGGTGAAGCAAGTTAATTCTGAAAGCTTAACTGAATGTTTAAGTGAAGACAATATAAAACTATGCAGATTTTAGAAAGTAATCACTTAAAAGGTGGAAAGTGCCGTTCAATTCTGGTGTTATTAATGTAAACCCATTCCTCTTTTTGTGCTGTTAAATGGCAAATCATCTTTGAAATCAGGAAAACCATTTTAATGAAGGATCAATGAGGAAGTAAAATAGAGGTGTCTCAGAAAAGGTATTCAAATGCGATTTAAATTGTTATAAAACGTGCAGCTGAGATTATTTCTTTTATTTACAGGAAGGATTGAACTGGTTCACTCAAACCACGGTGTGCAGTAGTTTCTGTTTCTTTTTCAGATGTTGAACAGCTTTTATTTTAAAGACTATGCTTGCTTAATACCTTTTAAAACTACAGTAAAACACCATACAGGGTACATATGAAAACTTAACACACTCAAGTATAAAAAAGGCAAAAGTTTGCTTTTTAAGTATCAAACTGTCCTACTTAACCTCTTGAATCTATATGTCTCCGTATTTGGAGCCAAAACCACATTTGGCTATTAAAGTTTTCCAGGCATAAGTGCTCATTCCACCTAATGTTTACTGTCTAAAATGTAGGGATATATCTTCAGCGAGTATTATGTGTTTCTGTTACGTTTTATGGAGAGGAAAAGGCGTCTCCAGAGGAGGATTCATTGTGTCTGTCTTAGCAGGGGATGAATCACCCTCTTGAGTTCGCTATTTTTCTTCATAAAACATACATTTAGATGACTGATCTTAAGTATTGTGAGTCCCCTACCTAATGTCCTTTCAGTTAGATACGAATTGCCTTTTTCTTGACATAGAAAAATATCGAAGGATAGAAACTGCAGGACCGGTTTCAATGCATGACAGTCAAAAAGCTTTTCATATATCAGGTCAAAACCTCTTGTTTCAATTTGTGTTCTCTGTATTTCAAATAAAGCTGGTGCGTATAATTTTTCCTCATTCACAAGAAGTGTGCTTCAAATATGTATAGCAAACGCCCTTAAGAGTGAAATGTCACAAGGAATTTGACTGATGATTGTCATTTTTACTCTAAAATAGTGTCACAGGACAAAGAGAAGAAGGAGAATATAGGGGTTTTTTTTTTGTCCACTGCATAATAACTCAGTGTTTTTACTACTCATCCATGTAAGCAATATGGGTTTTGAATCCTCAAAGAACTTCTCACATGTTTTACACAACAGGAATATTAATAAATTGAGAAATTCATACTGGTGGAGGGACCACAACTCCAGACAATATCCCCAATATTCACTGCAAGAATTGTGTTGTTCATTTCCCATTAAATATAGAATAATTTTAACAGACTTGTTACACAGCCTAAAAAACAGAATATAAGGTGGCACTTGATGGGGATTTTCATACTTAAGTCTCGAAACTAATCCAAAGAAAACCATATCCACGAAGTTTGCCCTTCCAAAAGGCCTTGGGGATATTAGTCTTATTGTCTGCATTGATGTCTCTGTATAATGTACAGTTACTGCCTTAGAAGAAAACACCACACTGCTATCATAACCATTTCATACTATTCAGCTACAGTTGTGTTTCAATCATCTTTCATCATTTGAACACCTATTTTCCAGGTTTAGGCATGAATGACTGCACTTGCACATAGCACAGAAAGTACTTTCTGCAGTATTTGCTCAATTTCAGTAGTCAAGAAAAGCCTTTGCTCTGAGGTTGCAAAAAAAAGCATTAGAAGTCCAATACAGAAATAAATACAATGGGATCATGATTCTTAATGCAGTATTGAAAGACATCTTAACTTGCTGTTTCTACCACTTCACTTCTTAAAAATATTTGCACACAGATCAGGGTACATTGTAGTAATTATAAAATTTATACAATGTAATGACAAAAAGTATAACTGATATTCTGTAGTATGAATTTATATACTGTGAGGTACTAATTAGCGCCATAGAAGAAATGTTTGAGTTGAATTCTTGTTTCTGTTTGTATCTTGGATAAGTAAGTGTATTTTGACATTATTAACCCCTGCAAGGTCTAGGAAAAAAAGTATTTAATATGCATCAGGGAAGGATTACAGGTTTTTGTCATTTTTGGTAACTGACATGCATCATGATGTTGTCATTAGCATTCTGATACAGTCAGGCACCAGCTATTTTACAATTGCTATTGTTTTTTGACACAATAGTTTTGAATTGTTCAGGCTTTTTCCACAATTATTTTCTACATCTGATTTTACTTTCCATTGCTCCATTTGTTTCCACAGAACTAATTAATATCCTGTGAAGGTATCCTATATTTCTACCCTTTTCTTTTACCATTACAATAAAAATTCTACCCTGTGTCTTCCTTAATTTACAGCTGCACTACTGTCTTCTCATTTTTCTTCCTGCTTGGCTCCTGATCCCACCTATGGTGCCTTAACTACTTAATAGGGATAGGCTGGGAGTTTATCAGCCATTCAGCTGACTAAACAGAGAAAAAAGATATTAAACCTCTGATGCATCTGCTCTTTCTCACAAAACTTTGCCCCTTTGAGAGCTCTTACTCTCCTTCTTTCTAATTCAGTTGAAATTGCCCTGTAGATTCAAAAGGGTTTCAGTGAGCCAAACAATGTAAGACACTCTGTTAATCTCCTTAGGAAAGTGAACTAAAAGACTGTCTCCTGATGAAAAATGAATCAAATAAAAGCAGATGAGAATATCACATTTAAAGCTCGTAGTCCTTGAATATGTGTAGATAATGTTCTGTACATTTTATGTAAGAAAAAAAAATGTTTAAGATTTTCTTATATGGAACGGCAAGCGCAGGAAATCCATACCTGTAATTAGGACAGGCTGTTCTTTTCTTTGAATGTAAAGAAACTTGAATTCAAAATATTGCCAATCCTGGTAACTTCTGTTTAAAAAGGACGTCTTCTGAAACATTTATCTTCTCATAAATGGTTGCATTTTTGTAAAAATAAATAAAACCAAAAATGTATTTGGATTATCACAGAAGCTGCAGTTATTTCAATCTGCTGTAGGTTTCCTGTATAGTTTTGTATTATCTGTAATGCATGATTTTGCTGCTATATGTCCTTTTAATGAGGTTTATTAATGAATTATCTTCTCTTTGTTTGCTTGTCTTCTCAGTAAAAAAAGCAATTGAACTGAAATCAAGAGGAGTCAAGATGTTGCCCAGCAAAGACAGCAACCACAAAAATTCTGTCTGTAAGTTGTTTGTTTATACCCTTGTTTTTAGTGACTGTATATATATTCTGGAATCCTTGTAAATACATGAACCGAATGGAGAGATGTTGGGATGCTATGGTCATAAAATGGTTATTATTCGTTCAGTTGTCACTGAATTGGAACTCCACTGGTAAGACTCTACTGAGTGTAGAAAGCAGAATATGGTGTTGCAAAATCTAAAAAAATACGGTATATAGACCCCCCCCACGCACATTTTTTTTTATTGCAGCATTTTTGTATATTGGGTTATTTAGAATTCAGAGACACATGGCAAGTTAGGAAATCCAGGCAGAGCGGTGCCATATAGACTTCATCAATTCAGTACTGGGCACGGTGAAGCTATCTGAGAATTTTCTCTATCTATATTTACGCTTTGTAAATTTACACTTTGTAAATTCCCCTCACTCAATATCACAACTAAATTCTTCCCTCACCTTGCCACACTATGTCTGGTGACTGCCTCTCCCCAGTCTCCCACAGCAGGGGTTAAGAACTGCTGTAATTCCCAGCTTCTCAAGAAGATGGATATCACAACATCACCTTCCCCTCATTGCATGCATAGTGCACTCTGGAATGACATCTGTTTGGTCCCTTTACACCTTCTTCCCTGGGTAAAGTGTAAAGCTAAAATCAAAATGCTGTCTGTGGGACTATGAGGTTGTTAGGTTTTTGAGCATCACTTTCTCTGAACTGGCAATCTGACTAATATCCTGAGAGCCCTTTCTCCATTAATTAGGCCAGTCTTGGATCGAGAGAAAGAGGACATTTTTGAATTTTGAAAGCTGAGAGTCCCTTTAGCCCCCAAAAAAACCACAAAACAAAACAGACAGAGGTTAGGCCAGCATTCACACAGAACTCATTAAAAGTGTTAATGTAATGACTAAGATGTATTCAGATAAATTAATTCCTCATGTAATAACACTGAGCTCAATGAAGTGAAACCTATGCTGTGTTTGCCTCATTGTGTTCTATTCTGCAAGTGCAGAGAGAGTGAGTGTCTTGAAAGCTGATGTCTAGGGGATGTGGTTTTGTCTTTGTGTTTCTGTCGTGTTTGTTTAATGCAAAGTGAGTTTTTGGTATGCTCACTGAAACAAAAGAGGCATGACAATTTTCTGCTTTAAATATTGCACGTTGATGATGTGGCAGTCAAAGGGAACTTTTTATGCAAGCTGTAGCAGAAAAAGTTGATCCATCTCTTTGGTGTTTGTATCTGAATAGGTGATTATTTCATTATTTATAAGTTACTTCTGGGAGCTGTGTGATCTCTTCTAATGCTCTCAGAGCACATGCTGTCAAACATCACATGTAATTACAGAAAGTGGAAGTAAGACAGGCTATGGAAGAAATTATTATAAGGCAGTCTGTTGTTTACCTCAAATGAAAACTGTCTTTTTTATCTTTGTGTTTTGACTTGTAAAACTTTATTATCATGTCTGACTTCTTTCCAACGTGAATCTAAGAAGTCCATCATTATTATTACCATTACTTTTGCATATATAAAGCTTTTAAAAATTATAAGATTAAAATACAAAAAGTTGGATTCAATTTTATTTTGATGCTCTTTCTGGTGTAAGCCTTAAGTATTTAACCTTTTTTCTTTTTTGCCAATACTTATGTAGGCAGAAAAGGTAATTGGGGATTTGGCTTCAGAGAAGTGATGAGTGGATATTATCATTTCATGCCAATTATCATTTTTTTAAAAAAAAAAGATACATGAAATACTAACACCTCTCACCATTTTTGTATGTTAGATCTTTTTAATATTCTCTCTCTATAAAGCAGAAAGTTTTGGCTTTGTGGCTATTGGGGGGCAGATGGAATGCAAATATCAGCATGGCAAATGCTGTGATAGCACACCCTGTGCATCTCAGGATCTGCAGCTTTCCCACAGCTCTTCCTCCCAAGCAGAACGTGTGAACAGCTGCAGAAAGCATTTCACAGTGCCACAAGTCTGTTAGGATTTAGGTAGAAAATGTTACCAGTGTTACTAGTGATAATAACATTACTGATAGTTCCTTGTGAATGCAGAACAGTATTTCAGTATTTGAGTCAAGTACAGTCATAGCTCACTCTCCTCCTCCTGGACCTGCCTGCATTCCTGGATGATTTCTTTCAGATCCACAATCTATAGAGTCAGGTAGTGAAGCATGGCTTTCGGATATAGGTGCCTCTATATTGGAAAAAAAAAATCATTTTTTATATATATATATATATATATATA
>VZRR01013559.1:73411-151681 GCA_013398015.1 Oreocharis arfaki | reverse complement strand
ATTTATATCACTCCCCAGGGAAAAAAGTTTGTTTTGCTGTTGTTTTTGGTTTGGGTTTTTTGTGGGTTTTTTGGTAGGGTTTTTGGTTGGTTTTGGGGGATTTTTTTGTTTGTTTGTTTTCATGGGGTTGGGTTTTTGGTTTTTTGGTTTGTTTTGGTTTGTTTGTTTGTTTGTTTTTGTTTTGGTCTTTTTCTTCTTCTTTGGTACACCAGAAGGAAAAATATCAAGTTAGTTTTCTGCCAGGTACTCCTGCTAGGCAGTACCCTTTAGCCATGAGCCAGATGCAGTTCTATAGTGATTAATTTATGCAAGGAAATGGGAAAAGGATGGGGAAGATAATTGAAGTAAAATACGGTCCTGGTTCATCCATACCTTGCACTTGGCGAAGGTGTGAAAGAGTAAACTGGGCAAAAGCACATGGGACAGGCATGTGCCCTACGTGCTTGAGCTGCCACAAACTGGCCAAATCCAGCCAATGTATTTCCCCTTGGCCATCTGAAGGTGATCTCTCAGAGGAGCAAGGACAAAGTTGTGTTTTATGAAGCTGCTTAGGGAAGGCAAATCCAATTACATCTGTTGCTGTCCATCTGATTAGTTGCAAGTTTAGCCTATCAACTTTTGTTATCATTCTGATATATATGCTATATTCCCAATGGAAGTTACTTCTGATCCATCGTGCTGTCAACAGTCATTCTCATTCCAGCATGAAAACCTGTGGACTCTGTGTCCCTAATAGCTTTGGCCTTTTCCAAAACTGCTGTGACTATAGTTAGCATCGTGACTGATTAAATAACAACAAAGTTTTGATTTCTGTCTCTCATATGAGTGTTTTCATGGCAATATTTCTGTCCAGCAAATCTGTCAGAGGGTGATTATCATCTCTGAACCCCTTGAGCATTACCTCTACAGCAGAGAGATTGTACGGGAGAATCCTGTACATCCACGAGGAGAGCCCTAATGAAGTGAGCTGCAAGGACAGACCATAGTTGGGCTGCCATGGTCCTTATAAAGGTCTCATTTTCTAGTCAAATAGAAGATCCTTGTATTTTATCTCTTCAAGTCTACATACCAAGCAGTTACTGCTAGTCATGCTACGTGCAAAGGATAATGAGTACAGGTCTTCAGGACACCAGTTCACAGAATATTGGGAAGGCAAGGCCATTACTGCAGACCTGCTACTCGACAGCTCTGCAGATCTCTGTGCCCTCTGCAACCCAGGAGCAGAGGAAGGTTGTTGCAGTGCTTGGTGTTGCAGCTTTCCCTGGGAGCGCAGCAGGGGCTTCTTGGGACAAGGCAGGGATTCTCTGCCCTCCTGCAGTCCATCTCGGACGCCCCGCACCGCTGCTCCAGCTGCCAGCCTGCAACTTCAGTGATGGCAGAGGAGGTGAGAAGGCTCTCTCGCATGGCACTGCAAAGGTCTTTATTCCATGCTGCCTCCTCAAAGCCTGGGTAGAGGAGAGGAGCTGCTGGCAGGCTGCTCCCAGGGGCCGAGAGAGGGAGCGGGAGAGAGAGAGAGAGTCACATGGCTTGGAGCCTCAGTTTACCCGGGAGCCAGGGGGGCGGGGAGAGCACATGGGCAAATGGTTTCAGGGCACAGGGGTGGTACATGGGCAGAGTTGGGATACAGGAACCAATAGGGAGAACTCGAGGAGTGGCCAGGACTAGGGGCAAGGGAAGGAGGGAGACCCCATGGAGAGGGCAGGAAGTGATCAGTAAAAGGGGGTACAGTGCCACAGAAGGTTAGGAGAGCAGACTGCCCCAGAAGCCCCTAATGCCACCACCCTCGTGCTGCAGTCACGGGGCAGCCTCACACTTCCACACCTCCTCACCAGCAGGAGGACAGAGCGCAGGAACGCATCAAGCTCACAGTAAATGCCAAGGAAGTTCACGGAGGTGAGGGACATCATATCAGGTGAAAAATGGAAGTGATTATATGGTTTGTGTGGTGTGTGCAAATCTGCTGGTGCAGTAATGCTAGGAGGGGAAAGCAGCAGTGAGAATGAAGTGCCTGGGAGAGCTGATTCCCTGAGTTTGCTCATGTCCAAAAGCAGTGTGCAGAGTGGCTTGCCACATGACACAGCAAACTGCAGGGAACATCCACAGTCTGAAACAGTAACAAAGATTAATGGATGAAGTCAGAGTGATTCTTTTAAAAATATGGCATTTGTATTGAACCATATTAACATTTCATAGTAATTACTGAATACTGAGTGACCTAACCTCAGTTTGCAAAATGGTGTGTGTGAACTACCGTGTTTTACGAAGTGCGAATTCTGTAAATATCCACTAAGTAAAAACTCTTATACTTCATAAAATCAACTTCAGGCTTCTGTAATATTATCTGAAAGTGTATTTTAGAATACTAGAAAAATTCATGTTAAATACTTTGAAAATCATGATTTTAGTGTAAGACTTACGCATCCTCTGAAATGTGAGTTACAGAGTTTACCTAAACAGTTCTTCTCTCTGAAGATGATAAAAAGAGCTACTTTACAACAATTATTTTTGTGATGTAGAGCCAAAGAACAAATGAGTTTACACACTAACTATTGATTAGTTGCAGCACATTAAGTTGAATTAATGGCACATGCTGTTGAAACTGTAGTGATTAATACCAAAATGGGATTACGCTGCTAATTCTGTGTAAGAAAGAAAGAATGACAGCAGTCATTATTTATTTTGTTGTTGGATAACTCTGAGAAAAATGCCTGAGGACATTGCAACATAAAAATTTTAGAATGAAGATTTGTTGCTTACCAATACATTCCTCACATTTTAAATAAACTGACAGTGTCCTCTTCTTGACATTCGACTACTGGTAAATGTACTTGGACAGAAGCAATATGAAGACTAGTAAAAATTTGTTTTTCAGTTAATGAAAGAGTGTTTTCCTAGGAAGGACAATATTGGACTAAATAGTTGCATTTAATAGCAAATTTTCTGACTGTTTTGTTCTTATACCTTAGCAAAAACCAATTTATTTCAGCATGTTTATATTTTGAGAGATCAATACTTAGAAATCTGTTGCAAACCAATGTGCAATGAACTTAACAAACAGATATGACAACTGCTGAAGGTCATCTCAAGTTCCAGATATAAAAGGAAAAATTATTGCTACTTGCTACATTTTTGTAATGAAATGTATAGCTTGTTATGATATAAATATTAATATCTGATTATTGTGTTTAATATTTAAATTACCTTACACATTTTTCCAAAAAATATTTTATTATTTAATAATTTTTTAGCATATTTTTCTGAAATTATTCTAGGATTACTGAAAAATTATGTAAGAATTCCATATTATTATTTTCAAAATGCACATGTAACGGAAAAATGTCCACTAAATTTTTTTTTTGTGCTTGTATTTTATTGAGTGTTCACATGTGGAAAAGCATTTCTTACTGAATTTGGATTTTTACATGCTGTTTACTACGTGCTGTGCCAGAATCAAATCAAGATTAAAAAATACTCTTAAATATTCCTTGTTCTTGTAGTTGTCAGCTTGAAAAAAAAAACCTGAGTATACAACATCAAATCTATCCCACTCTCTCAAGTTATGGTCTAATCTGCATTAGTTTACATAAATCAAATATAACATCTCGTGCTTTCATTAATTTTAGAAACTTTGTGTCAGTGATGGGATTGATTACCAATAAACATGATACAAAACAAACTACCCAAGTAATTACAGGTGGCTGTTACCCAAAGATCCTGGGTTTGGATATTGCATGCCTAAGTGCTCTCAATATGCAGTCTGTTTTTTACTGTGAATATTTTAAATATTACATAAAGCTATATTAAAAAAAAATAGGGATAGAAACAAAATGGAAACACTAAGACAGAGAGACTCTAGAAATTAAAAAAAAAAAAAAAAGAAATCTGCTGCGAAGTAGATTTGTCCTGTAGAATTGCAAATGTCTGTTCCCTTTCAAGTAGCATGAGAGATAAATGTAACATAAATCTCTCTTTTTAATTGGTCTCCTTGCCAGCTAAAACAAGTAAAGCAGATGGGGAAATGTTGTCATCTTTCAGGCTTTTATTCTGGGGCACTCACTAGGGTTTGCAAGTGTTTTGAATAAGACTTTGGGGTGTTGTTTGCCCTGCTCTAACATGCAGGTGATGAGTTTGCTGTAGGTTCCAAAAAAAAAAGCAAAGAGACAAGAAAAGAATGCCAGCATATCAAGAGACACTTTACTAATTTTTTGAAGGAAAACTCACTAACATTGCCTTTTGTAGTGTTATCTGCTTTATGTCCTCTAAAAAGAGAAAATCCTAATTGTGGCAATTAGGAGTTCTATTTATAAATACTGCTGCTTTTTAAAGACTGCTGTTTCCCAGACTCTTCATGAAGCATTGCAACACAATGGAACTGAAAACTGACAGGCTTCATCTGTAGCTGTTTTCTGACCTTTAGTGAGCATCTCTTCAGCATTTTCTGTTTAGTGGCTGATATGTCCCTTCTTTCATGAGGAAAATGGAGGCCTTTGAGATACATACATTTAAGACTGAGATTCTTCAGAGGAAGACTGTTGTGTGCGAAGATCAATCTGGAGCTTCGTCTCCCACTAGTTTCTGTTGGAGTTCCCTCTGAAGATCTCAGTGTTTTCAGGGGGAGTTACTCTGTGCTTGTGTGTTGTATTGTGTTACATTTATTTACAGGCACTGAAATGATTCTCATTTTTAAGTGCCCAAGCAGAAACTTCTTAAGTGCCTACACAATATCATGAACTCTCCAGCCTTTTCAATCATGAAAGCTATTTTTCATTTGTTCAAATATCACAGCTTGAAAAGGACAGCATTTTTTCAAATTTGTGTTTATATTGTGCGTATCTTCAAATGGGAGAAAGGATTGTTTATAACTTACTAATGTAGTAGTTACAAGGTTAGGAAACACAAGGCTTGAGTATCTAAGATTTTGTGGGCCTACTCTGTCTGCCAATATCCAGTTTTATTTCAAAAAGTCTTTTAGAGAAATACTGAGCATATCTTAATTGTTCAGTTAAAAATAAAGAAAAGAGAGGGGAGTAAAATTAAAAACACTGGCACTATTATAGAACAGGTTACACAGATCCTAGAATATTTAATATTAAAATTTCGTTGTTGTATATGTCTATGTATACCTACATACATACATATACAATTGTAAATAATGCATAATATGTAATATTCTATTACACCATTTACCATGTCACGTAAAAGATTAATGACTCTATTTCCCCTTGTTACCGAGTATTACAGGATGAAATTGGGCAGTTGGAAAAAATAACTGCAGCATTAACCTCTAACAGTTTTATAAAGCATTAATAAAACTGGAAGGCTAATTACCCTGATATACTTTGTCCTATCATAGACTGTAATAATACAGAGTTACCCAAGAGTTACAGAGTTTTGGATCTTCAGAGGAGATTAGTATCCCTATGCAATGAAATTCTTCTACAATGCTATTTCACTATATTGTATAAATTGCTTCATAAATCAGGTTACTAAATTATACTTGGTGTTTCTAAATAAGCCCTCATCACGGCAGGAGTTTAAATATCTTTTAAAATACTATGCAAAAATCTTGCTGTGAAGAGAACTACTGCCTAAATATATTTGTGAAGAAAAGCATCACTTATAGCTACAAGCAAAACAAGGTGCTTCATCAATTATTTAATACATAATTTGCATATATAATTTGTAAAATAACCAGAAGAAAGCTTCTATTAAAATATGTAAAACAAGGTGTAATCTGATTGAATTATGGATGGTTAAAATGAATTGTTATCCAGCTAGGAAGCTGAAACTGCCATTAACTAATTTTCATATACAATTAAAAAACATTACTGATTATTCAAAGTGAATGTTCATACTGTGGGCTAAATTGACATTCAGTTCTGTTATTTTCAAAGTCAAAGGCTTAAAAATAAGCAACTTGCTTTTTAGCAATTACAATTCTGTATAAATTAAATATTCATGCAAAATTTAAACATAAACTTTAATACTTTTATCTAGCTTCCTTGGCTTCAGTTCTATATACAGCTCTGTTAAAAATACAGGTGTGGGCAGTAAATAGGTTGGAAAAGGAAGTCTTGATAGATTCAAATAATTTATGTAAATTATGAAGGCATTCAGAATTTGTGGGTGGGTCAATTCAGATTTCTAGAACATAAAAAATATGAAAACAGCTTTACTTAAAGAAAGAAGTATGATACTGGTCTATGCAGTAAAGGTATGCTGCAGAATATAGACACCCTTACTGTCAAGTCCTTTGGAAGAGTCAGAGACTTCTCTTCAGAGACTGTCTCCCTGCAAGGAGATATCTACTTTCCACAGAGGCAATATCATATTGCACTTGTGTATGTATTGAGATCCTGATTTTCTAAATCCTCATTGTGGGAGAATATCTTCAGAATTTGATAGAAGGTCTTGGACTATTTTCCTTTTTCAGAATTTGTTCTGTACATTATGAAACACTTTGGAAAATAATTTCAACTATGTTGGTGCAGTATCTCACTGTCTGTTGTTAGCCTGTCACTCAGGAATGTATCTATTCCTGCAGCTCTTCTGAGCAGAACTGCGAGGTGCCAGTGTCAAATATGCTTGGAACAGGGAAGTTTTGTTAGGTGACAGCTAATTTATCAGCTTCAGTGCAGTTTGTGCCCACTGCTCCTTCTTCACTTGGAAAAAGGGTAGTAAAAAATTTATACAACAGTATATATTAATTTCCTCAATAATGTGCATTTAGGAGCTTGAAATATTTTTGAAATGGGAAAAAACACAGCAAGAAGGAACTAAAATGGAAATAAATATATTGGTTTACCTTTGTCAGGAAAGGACGAGTTGCTTGGGGGGGGATTTTTCAGCATGGTATGTCCCCCCCACTGAAATGGATAGACCAAATTGTTTGTTCTTAAACAAACAAACAAGCAATAAGGTTACTCAGCTACTTATTAAAAAAAAAAAAAGAAAGAAAGAAAAATCCTGAAAAATCCAAAACTATCTGGATAAGTTTTCTGTTTTATGTTGGCATACTTGAAAAAGAAGGGACTGTAAGTGTGGTGCTCTGGCTCATATGTATGCTTCTATCATGCAAGCCATCTGAACTCTGGTAAGAGTGACAAGATCAATTTTTCATATATTAAAGCAGTATAAGTTTTAAAACACATGATGGCAATCAAAAGTGTTACATTCTGAAATGTTTCAATCTATCAGGAAATAAGTTTATCTCAAAGTCCACATTGTTTCTGCTAATACAAACACTTGTTTGATTTCTGTCTTCACTGTCACAATATTTTCTGCTTCAGGCTTCTAACATGAAAGAAGTTCTCCCGCATAAGCAAAAGAGATGTGTCAAAAAAGTATGCATATTTTCCCTAGTTTAATGCTTTTGAACTGAACTCTGATGCTCAATGCCTCTGCTAGAGGAGCTATAGAGTCAGTGAATTACTGAATTAACAAGAGCAAAACAGTATGGTTTCTCTAAGCCAGCATTTTATGTGGCATATATTATTTTATTCAAGAAGCAACTTTTTATTGCCATATCAGCTTTTCTTTCATATTTTTGAAGTCATGTAGTAAACCTGATTCATACCGAGAAGTCACATTCCTTTCTCAATTCTACCAAACCTGGTTTTCAGTAGTCTGCAGATACATCTGCAGTGCAGAACATTAGAGGCTAAAATGAAAAGCACTTATGTTGAAATTAAAAATATAGCATGAAGCAGTGCCAGTTGCTTCTATATTACTCTGTTGTATCTATGAAATATACTAAAAATTGAATTCACATTTTAGGGTATGAAAGTTCAAAAGCACTTAAAATAGAATAAATGATAGTAATTTCTGGTGTAGTCCTCAAGCAGAAGTACTAATGTGTAAGATAGGCTTGGTTTGACAGAGGATGAGACATTTTGGAGAGGCAGAGCTTGAATCCCACACCACTCTTGTTATGGAAAACAGAACATGCCCTCAAGTTCAGTAAGATTTGCTATACATTTTTTTCTCTTTTTTAGGCTTTCACTTCTTATTCTGCCATTGCTTCTTGTCTTACTGGATGTACTGCATCTTAGTTTTGTTTAGAGCAGCCCATATGATGTTGTGCTTCATATTTGGGACCAAAACAATGTTGATAACACACCAGAGTTGTGACTGTCATTGAACAGTGCATGTGCAGTGTTCAGCCTTTTTCTAACTATCTCATCTCACTTTTTTTTTCTTGCTTTTTCCTTTCTTTTGAAATTCTGTCATTACTTTCAAACTGTCTGACTGTTGCCATTTAAATCCAGCTCTTGTTCCCTCTGTATTTGAGTCAGGAAACTGGGTTTCTGCTCAGGAAGGCCTGGAAGAAGAAAAGTAGATGATTTTGCAGGGAAAGATTAGCTCTCAGTTCAACACCTAAAATTGGATATTCATTGGTCGGTAGAAATGGAGAGTACTACAGGCATGGCACACTTCAAAGTCTTAGGTTTTGTTACATTTGGCATATATTTGAGATGTATTGCTTAAACATGTTTCTTTCAATCACCTTGAATTAGTTTTCCCAAGGCCTCCCATTCAGCCATTTTTAGTATATGATGGAAGAGCAAAATGCACATCCTTGGCACAAAGGTCACTTTTGCAACAAATACAAGTTTTTAAGGTGGTGCTGATACATTCCCATAGAAAAGGTGATTTATTTTTAGTGTGGAGAACTGTATTTACCTTGTGGCTCTCTCAAAAGTGAATGGGAAGAATAAACAATAATTTCAATTTAATATTATTAAAACAAGAATAAATAAATCCAAGGCAAATGCCTGAAAAAGAAAAATTAAGCCCCAATTGTCTCTGTTTAATAGTTATGTACAAGTGAAAGAAAAAATTTAAAAAAAACATTTCTGAGCAACTTTAAAACAATTGAAAACATCAGCCCTGCCTAGAATATTGCCTATAATATTTACCTGTTCTTTGTTCCTGTTTTGCCATCCACTGAAGTCCCTTCTCTAACATACGTGTTTAGACGTTACTACTTCAGTCTTTAGAGAAGTAATGGACAACCTCACTGATGATATGAAATATTCTCAATGAGTGAAATATTCAGGATGAGTGTCACAGACATTTATCAGCTAGAGGCATGGGAACTCAAAATTTACCTTTTGAGAGAACTGCTAAGGCATATATAGAGAATATAAGGAATAAAAGAAAGACTGTTCATTTTCCTGGATAATTTTAGTTAAACAAAAGTAAAATAAAAAAGTGTGAACTAACTGTGTCAGCACAGAGTAGTTTACTGTAGTCAGAAGTCTAGTGTTTACGTTATTCCCTCACATGTAAGAGCCTTCATAAGTATATGGCATTCACACACATTTATACAAACATTTCTGCAAGGTTCAAACCCCCACCATTGTCCTTAGTAAAACAGTCACTTGGCTTGTTTCAGTGTGTTGATGTAAGAGAACACAGTAGTATCTCTTTTGCCTTCTTTGCTGCTTGTTCTTACAGCTTCTTTCATTAGTGCAAACTCTTCATTAGACTCTTTGACACTCATTTTGTTGGCAGAAGTTGCCTCCAGCCTTGCAATTCTGTTCTGTTTCTGAGTTTTTGCTGCCTTCTGCTGACTCTGTATGGGAGAGGCACTCATAAGCTTTCTGAACAATACATTTAAGCTGGAAGTTACAGAAGGTAGAGATAAGGAGAAAGCCTCTCCTGGTGAATAAATTAATGTGGTAAGTATTGAGGAATCCATTCAGTGCCAGTAGCAGGGTGAGCAGATGTAGCTTGAGCTGCAGCTTGAGCTCTGGGTGGCAGAGCCCAAAAACTGGGCAAATAAACTTTGCAGTTAAAGAGCATGGGGACTTGTAGCCCAGCCAGGGGACCGGACACTCAGAGACAGGGCAAGAGCTGAGGACTCTGCTGGAAGAGCCCAGAGTTTGGACTGTGTGGGTATAAAAGCCCTGGGGTTTCCTTTTTTCAGGGTCCCTCCTTAGGGGCACCAGCTCAAGCTGTTATTCCGTTGTTGCACCATGTTTAAATTATTTTATGGATCCAGGTCTGAATCTGCTGTGGGAAACCAGGGGTTGAACCAGTGAGGAAACCTGGTCTTTCTGTGTAAGAGTGGGGTGTGCAGGGAGACAAACAGGAACCTGTGGGATCACTGGAGCCACCCACTGTGAAGGGGCTTTGGTCCCTGCCATAAAAGTCCCTAGTGGTGGGAGTGTGACTGCCAGAGTGTGGCTCCTGGATGGTCAGGCAAGAAAGTTTCCTTAACAATAAAAATGTAAAAACAGAAAAATTTTATATAATTCAGACGACGATTGTGTGTAATTCAGATGATGAAACCTTTTGGATGAAAATTAGAGAGAAAGAGATGTTAAAGGGGCGTGGCACAGTTTGCTCTAACAGCAATCTTATTAACACTTCATGCTTAAAATGCTGTTCTCTACTAACTAATAAAAAGAGCCCATCTGCTGCACACCAGGTAACTAAAGCTCATAAGGAAAAATTCTTGGCAAAAGGAAAAGAGACAAATCTGCCCTGTTAGCTGGAATTGAATTACGGTTTTGGAATTCTCTAGTACTGTAGCAGCTATTTTGTGTTCCATATCAAAGTATTATATATGTTAAATACAAGTACAGCAGTCCTATTGGTCTACTTGCATTCCTATGGCTCAGAGCCATCTAAGATGTCTATTCAGTCTAACAGTAAATACTTTAGTCCTCTTTCTCTTGACACTTTTTTATAAAAACAGCATGATAAACATAGATATGTTGGAAAAGCATAGTGATTTTCTCTCACAAAAAGTAGGAACAACATCTCAATGAGTGACATGTTTTTTGTTAAAGCCTTATACTTTTAAAATAACTTGCAACTCCTTTCTCACAAAAATATATTTACATTACATTGCAGTAATGGTTTTGGTAAAAGTCCAAGCCTAGTGCTAATTTTTCATATTGTTGGGGATGTTTTCTCCGTGTCCATCAGTAGTCTTGGCCAAAGGTATAGGTAGTCTGTGTTTCAGGGGACAATAGAGTTGCAATTTTTTCTTTTCTCTTTGCTTCCTTGTATAGACAGAATGAAAGGTTTGTTTAGGTAGTTGTGTATTATTATGCAATTTAAACTGTTTGTTAAACAGTTCTACATTGTCTTGCTCTCGATCAACAATCAGATAAAATTTTTGTATTTCTTTTGTCTGTACAATAGAGGCTGAAAGCACTTTAATTGACAGAGGCTCAGCTAGAATTCATGGATGCCTCCTGAGCGCCTGCTGTATTCTCCCACCCTTTGGAAACAACACTGCTGAGGGTAACAAATTCCCCTGGATTAGGCCAGTAGCAGGATTAGCTTGAATACTGGTGGAATTCCATCAAGTCTCTATAGCCAGTAATACACAGAGTATTCAAAGATAATTATAGTTGTTAATATTAAAAAAAAAAAAAAAGACAAAAATATCTTTTACAGGCGTTAAAGGTCAATTCCTTTTCTAGTTTAAAGGGTCAATATGCATAATAACAAAGAGCAGAGTCACTTCCAAGAATTATCTGGGAAAAAGTTGTTTTTACCATCAGAAAAATTATTTTCCAGTGGTAATATTCTAAAATGATGGTTGATTAAATTTGTTGATTAAAGCTAAGGCTTTAACTTTGGAAAATTAACTGAGGTTTAAAGCATAAATTCATTAGTGAAATTTACAGAGCACAGGATAGGGGGGCTTAGGCTGGAGAGCACTGAGTAGCCCTACCTGTCACGTTGTAATCAGGCAGATCTTGAATTATATTTTCCAAATAAATTCAAATAAAATTAATATTATTCATAGATACACCTAAGAAATTAATTATTAAAGTGTTTTAACTGGTGGCCTTTTAAAAAAAGGAAAGAAAAAAGACCTTGTCAAATTCCATTTCACAGTATTTTAACTGGAAAAAAAAAATCCTCCTAAAAGCTTAACTATAATGGCTTGAATGGTTGTATAGCTGTTTAGAATTCCCCACAGGCAAAGAGCTGCACACCATTAGCTGTAACAGTTTAGCTGAAGAAAAGCAACAACTTTGGATACAAAAGAAAGGGCTTTGGGGACCTCATGAAACAATATACATGCAATGTCAGTGCAAACTATGTGCCCCTGGTTTTTGACAGTTATACCCTTGTTCCGAAGCAGAAAAGAGCAGGCTCTGTTCTTCCATACAATGGCAATTGCATCAAAGATTCACAGCATGCTTACAACAGAGAAAAAAAAAACCCTCACAACACTCTCACTGCCCCAAAAAAAAACCCAAACAACAACAACAACAAAAAAAAAAACAAACCAGAAAACACTCCATATCTGAGTAGAAACGATAATTTAAAGAAAATAATCTGGCAGCAGTAAGTCTTTTCTTAAATGCATATGTTTACAGTCTTCACAATATCGAGCACTTCTGAGAAAGATGGCAAAAGAGAAGCAAATTATTAATTGAGAGGTTAAGACTGAAAATTGATGTTGTAGTTCACATGCTTAATTTTTGACAGTTCCTCAGTGGTATCTCTTGTTAGCCCTTGTCTTATAACAGAAAAAGGTTGGCAAAGTTTATGTTACATGTATAACACCAGTTTCTACACCAAAGTTCTGTTTAACAGGGGAGACTGAAGAGAGTGCTGTTTTGTGACAGTCACGTAATGGATCCTTGTTTTAAATATACAAGGAGTAAAAATAGTTTTGAAGAAGAGAGGCAAAAACGCTTGATATAAGAACTCTTTCACAGAATTTCAAAGAGCAAAGATGACTTCAGATCTCTCCTATTAGTGTTGTTTAGGTAAAAAAGATTGGTTTGCATAATAATAACTTGAACTTGTGGGTCATAAGAATTGCTAAGGCCTCTGTAATGCTTATCTTTGGGTTTCACAGCCCAAATGATCATAGTGATGTATGTATTAGAGTTTGACTATTACTTTTCATCAAACTGAAATTTTCCATTTTTGATTGTACTCTCTCTTGGAATATAGTGTATTACAGAGTAATATTTTAGGTTTTCTTACATAATTTGTTCCGGTTGCCATAAATATATTTATTTAACAATGTATTAGGGCTGAAAAAAAGATTTTGGTGCCCTTCCTCTTGAGACAATGCCCTAACCAGCCAGTTGGAGCCATTCAGTTCTAATTTTCTGAGATAGTGGTAAGGAATTTGGAAGTTTTGTTTTGTTTTGTTTTGTTTTTTAACTAATTTCAGAATTGTTAGAAGCCTACTAGCTACAGCAATCACATAACAATGGTAATTACAGGTATCTGATCAAATCAGAGGAAGAAACTGAGTAATTTTTCCCTTCTCCAGTTAAGGAGTCTCCCTGTGCAAGAACTGAACAATACTACCTTTTGTGACATAATGTCCAACATACCTACTCAACTGTTTCTTGGCTTACTTTTTCTATATCAAAAGTTCACCTTAACAATTTTGGTTTGGCTCACAGAAAATTGAGAAAACAGAGAAGATCAATATTAAGCTGCTATCCCAGTGTGTAGTGGTTCACCTTTGAAGTACAACATGAATAATTTCTGTAATAACAATTTCTGTGTCAGACAAAATGCTTGTTACTTTTTTTTCAGATTTCTTTTTCTTCGGAAGTGAAAACTGTGGGGCTGCAAGTGCAGAACTCCTGATTTTTTTGTAGGGACTGTAGTACGGGCCATTCTTACTTGAATAGTATCTGTGAAAACTTAACGATTGGTCAAGAATTAGCCCTAGACAAAATTTTCAAAATGCTGTAAGCAAATAGTAAGATGGGTTGCACCATCACTGAATTACTGTAAAGAAACTTTACAGAGCCTCAGGAAGCAGTTCAGCATCTTCAATAATTGAGAGGTGCCTCATGTTTAAATTGCAGTGAAGCAGAGCCTGAATTTGACTCCAGAACGGGACTTCTAAAGGCTGCTTTAGTATTTATGTCGGTATTGTCTCTTTATGTTTGTCTCCAAGTTAGCTGGAATGACAGTTTTGATTCAGAAGTGTGGAGCTGAATTGTGAAGGTAGCACTGTGCTTACAAAACCTTAATGCTTTTGGGTCGAAACACACATCCAGCTGACTTGAGGCACTTGTATCATGGTAAATATCTCATCAAAAGTCTTTGCAGACACGATTAATCCATAAGACATAAGCATTTTAGAACAAACTCTGGACAGTAAAATTTAGAGAATTTTTTTTTTGTTTGAGAAAATCCTATGCAAATTTATTAAGATGAAAAGGTCTCTGGTATAATACAAATCATGTTGTTCATGACACATAGCATTAATTATTGTACTTGTAATTCATCCATTTTCATATTTTTAAACCAATTGCGTATTTTACAATGCACGTGTATCAAAAAGTCTAAATGTAAACTTAGGAAAATCGAAGTTCACATTTTCTTTACAGTATCTGACTTAAAATTTCTTTTGTTGGAATTCTCCTTTATCCTGTTAAAAGGCTCACACAGGGAGCACAACAATAAAAATACATAAATGTACAGTGGTTATGCCATGCATTTTTCATCATCGTCTCGGGATAACGCTGTTACCTGGTTCTGTTTGCTGCAATCTGGTAACAAATATTGGTGGGAAACACAAGCTAACTCTTTCTGCCAGCCAAAGATGACTCATTATAAAACCCGTGTAGCCAAATCTGGTGTGATTTCCTGGTCATAGCACTGCCTGTCAGGGTGAAGATGGAGCTACAACTACATATACCACAAGCCTTTTTCAATGCCTGAGAAATAGAAACTGGTTTAAAATCCTGCATATGTGGTAAGAATATATTTCTTCACAAAGATAACTAAAAATTCACTTTTTTTTTTCCTACACTCTCTGAACAAGCATAAAATGAAATGGATCCAGAGGTTAATTATGAGTTGCTTTGCATTTCTTCCTGGCTGTAAACTTGTAGAGGCACTCTATTAATAGAGTTTCAAGAATTTGACATATTTAATTTCATCACATGGATTACTTCAAACAAACTATTTTGAAGGAGATGTGGGTTTTTCAGTTGAAGTTTGAATTTATTTACTTTTTTGGCAGCTTATAAATGATTTTCCTTGGTCTTATCTCATGGAAAGCTTCACAGGAAAGTTATATAAACCCATTATCATGATCTGTGCAGTGGTTTCTTTGTGGCCTTTTTAGGGGGGGATTTTTGTGGGATTTTTTGTTGTTTGGTTGTTGGGTTTGTGTGTTGCGGGGTTTTGGGGGTTGGTGTTGGTTTTTTTTTTCTTGGTTGGTTTGTTTCTTTCATGGAACAGTGTTTGCTGGGTTTTGTTTGTATGTTTGGGGTTTTTTTACCTGTTCTTGTTATCAGGCTCAGACAAGAATTTGTTTTGCATCTCTGTCCCCTGTTCTGTGCATGTATGATTTTAGGAACCATGTTCATATTTCATTTTTATGTCTCTGTAGTGCATGTGGAATAATTCCATATTATACCATCTTGGACATCTCTTTTCCACAGCAGTTTCTCATATTCTCTTTCTTTTCCAACATCATCTAAGGTGAGCAAGGGAAATCTTCCTTTGTAAGATGAAGTATTTGGACTCTACTAGCTTGGATGGTAGTTATTCATCTTAATACAGCTATTCAAAATACGTGTTCAGAAATTTCTCTTAACTGTGGGAGATTCACAGGCTTTTCTTCTTATATTTTAGATGCTTGCTCTCCATTTGAGTTTCAGATATTTTTGTACTTGGAAGTCATCCAGTAGGTTTGTTCTTAAGTTCTTCTTTTAATATACACTCAAAAGTCATTACTTTTTTTCTTTCTCTTATTCTCTCTTGCTTCTGTTTTTGACGTGTGAAAGTAGTCTACTGTCTTTGAAGCAGCAGTCCTAATTTTGTGATGGTCACTCTGAAGTTGGTTCCTGGTCTACCTGTCCCAGAACTGCATGGCTATGGTTAAATAAGATATTATCTTGTTTCACACTGACTGGCCTCACTGCATTAGTTTGTTAATAAAGACATTTGTGAATACATGTTTCATCTATTCCTGTGATCTCTTTTGTCTCTGAGTTCCGTTCAAGCTAACATGGATCATACAGTTTGATGTTCTCCTAGTCCTGTGCATCAGGTCTAAACAATTCTAGTGCTTCAGAAAAGCAGGTAGAAATGTGGAATTAAAATTTACTGGTTTTATAATTCCTACATTTCTGCTGTTATGTCTTCTTTAGCCTTTCAGTATTTCCTTTTTGCCTACGCCAAAACAGTGAGGGATTGCTGACCTGGAAGTGAAATGAGATGAGAGCAGTATCAATGCAAACATAAGCAAGGACTACCCCAAAAAGGAGTCAGGATGTTGGATGGCAAGTGTGTATCAGGATCAGGACCAGGGCTGGTGGTCAGGATCAGAGAGAGTCCAGCCCACCACGTGACAAGGCCTCAGCGCAGAAGCAGATTTGAGGCCAAGGCAAGGGCCCCAAGCCAGAGTCAGCACTGAGAGTTCCGAGACGGCACAGGCACAGTGGCTGCACAGCTGCAACCAGCACAGATGAGACCAGTGTTACAGTCACAGTTTAATAACACTTCCCAAGGAAGAAGAGATAGGACCTCAATTCTACCTTTTTTCACAGACGACCCAGTCTTGGATTCATCCAGCTCTGCTCTAAGTTAGCCATCCAAACTCTGTGAAGGGCAGTGTGCTCCCAGCTGTCTAGGTGTCATGGAGCATTGCCTCATTTGCCTTAGCTTTGTGAAATTTTGTGACTGGCCAGACATTATGCTGATCTCCTCTATTAACCAGCTGACCCACCAACTAGAGAAAAGAAAGGCTGTGCATATAGTCTACCTGGACTTCAGTAAAGCTTTCAATACTGTCTCCTCCCATGGAGAAGCTGGCAGCCCATGGCTTTGAAGGTGCACTCTTCACTGGGTTGAAAACTGCCTAGATGGCTGGGCCCAGAGAGTGGTGACTGAAGTTACAACCAGCTGGTGGCCAGTCACAAGTGGTGTCCCCAGGGCTCAGTAATGAGGCCAGTCCTGTCTAATATCGTAATTGATGATCTGGATGAGAGGATTGAGTGCTTTGCAGACAACACCATATTGGGCTGGAATGTTGATTGAGGGATCTGAACAGTCTGGCCCGATGGTCTGAGTCCAACTGTCTGAGGTTCAACAAAGCCAGATGCCGGGTCCTGCACTTAGGTCACAATGACCCCTGCAGTGCTACAGGCTGGGGGCAGAGGGGCTGGAAAGCTGCCCGGCAGAAAAGGACCCGCGGGTGTTGATCCTCAGCCAGCTGAACATGAGCCAGCTGGTGCCCAGGTGGTCCAGAAGGCCAATGACATTCTAGCTTGTATCAGAAATAGTGGAGCGTGTCCAGAGAAGGGCAACAAGGCTGATGAAGTGTCCAGAGAGTGAGTCATGTGAAGAACAGCTGAGGGAGCTGGGGGTGTTTAGCCTGGAGGAGGCTCAGGGGAGACCTTATCCCTCTCTACAAGTGCAAGAAAGGAGGCTGCAGCCAGGTGGGGGTTGGCCTCTTCTCCCAGGCAACCAGGACAAGAGGAAATGTCCTCAAGCTGTGCCGGGGGAGGATCAGGTTGAACATCAGGAAGAATTTTTTTTTTCACTGAAAGAGAATTTAGGCATTGGAATGGGTTTCCCAGGGAGGTAGGGGAGTCATCATCCCTGTAAGTATTCAAGAAATGACTGGATATAGCATTTAGTGCTATGGTTTATTTGACAAGGTGGTGTTCAGTCAAAAGGTTCAACTCGATGATCCTGGAGAACTTTTTCCAACCTTGATGATTCTATGATTCAATAAAATGAACATGGTAGTAACGCCCAGCTGACCTTCTTAGTATTTTTACCTGTTCCACTTTTACTTTCCTGTATGCACAAAGGTATTTATGTAGAGTGTCTTTTTTGGGATTTTTTTTGTTAGCTTCTTTTCTTTGAAGAAGCATTGCACATACCTTGGGAAACCATAGCTTTAAAAATACTGAGAAAATCAAAGTAGGAGAAAGATAAGGAAAAATTCTCTTCAGTATATATTAGAAAAGTAGAAGAAAAAGAATATGCTGCCTAAAAAGTCACGGTTTAAAACAGCACATTATGAGTTTCAAAGAATGATAGTTGTACATTGCAATGGAGTCTTCTAATATTTTCAATGCATTTTGTTTGCTTAGTGAATGAAGAATAATTGAACACAGTTATCAAAAGTCATATGAAGGAACAATTTAAAATTCTTTATCTTAATTTACTAAAAGCTTATATAGCTGCAAAGTATCATTTGTCCAACTGTGTTAAAGAAAATTACTTTTTCTTCTCTTCCTCACTGAGTTTTTTAGGAGTTTCTCTAGGTGTTTGACAAATTAAAAATTATCTTCTTTAATGAGAATGTTAAATTTCATTACTTTTAAATCTGCAGAATATCAAAGTAAAGAGGCAGTGAGTTTTAATGGGATTTTTTTCTCCTCTATGTAATGTACCTTTTTTCATTCCTGTCGAATTTTAGGCCTTTAGATACATTTACAAGTCAGAAAAATGCAAGAATAGGTACAGTGTATTAAAGGACACTTGTTGTACCTGACAGAAACATTTTAAACATAGAGTTCTGAAGAGAAAGTTCCATTTTTTGTGTTGTCTCTCTCTCCAAGTATAAGATATAATTTCCATTTATATATGCTGTTTATAATGATATATAAATATTTTTGATTGCATGCATATTTTATGTTTTATACAAAATGTATGTTATAAAATTATAAAATATTTTAATGTGTTTGAATCAAGCTATAGTTGAACATATGGTGATTCCTAGCTTTTTTTCTTGGGAATTTTAATATTTTAAGTCATAATATAGTACTACTTCAGACTTTAGGATGCAGTATCATTGAAAAATTATGCTGGTATCTAGCACAGTCAAAGTATTTTACTGAAGGCAAGTCGGGGAAAGATCGCTGATAGGTTATCTCTTAACTGTATCAGTCATTGAAAATGCTGAGTTTATTTTATTTGAAAAATGGCTTTCCTTCCTCTGGAACCATGAATAGTTTTGAGCTATGTAAAAGTGTGTGGTATGAGAGATGATTATTTGTTGGGGAAAATCACTTTGCTTTGTCCTGTCATGAAATGACAGTTTGTGTAGGGATTTCTTCAATAGCCAGTGAACAGGGTCAGTAATCTAACATTGCCTGATAATACAAAGATCTCTGGTATTTTTCAACCTCCTGCATTTTCTTTCTAGTTTTTGATCTTGCATCTGGCTTTAGTCAATAATATTTCTCCTTTGCCTTTGAGTAGCATTTTATTACAGAAAAATGTGTAACAATGCTATAATTTCAAAATTACGTTGAATCATTGTGCTCAGTGGGAGGTTTAGTGCCTTTCTATGGAGCAGAACTGTTTCTGTTGTATATTTGCAATTAATGAAGAGAAGCCAAAATAAAATGAGACCAGTGTGGGCAATAAAAGCTCTCCTACCTGTGTACTAACTCACTAAGGCTGCTGTTCTGAAAGACATGTTCTGGAGGCACTGAATTAAAAAGGAAACAATTCTGAAACTGAGGATCATTGTATAATTTTCAGGGAAGTCACAGAGTCTTCCTTTTACGTGGTCGTTGCTACTTGCCACTAAAGGTAGTGATGTGAACCTGTGAGAAACAGCAATATGTATAAATCCAAAACAGTAAGGTCGACACAGAGGAAAAGTATTCTGAGATGATAAGATATTAGATTAATTTGCTGCTTGTCTTTGATTACCCAGTTTTAAGCTCTCTTTCATTTTTGAAAGAAGAACTGGGATAGAATATTCTCCCATCTAATGTTGGCTTTGGTTGCTGGTTTGAAGCTGAGAGTCAGAGGAATGGTTTTACAACCTTCTACTCTTTTAACAAGTAAATGCTGCCAGTGTGTAAAATATTTTGGTCCTATGTTCCTCAGGGAGATGATAGCTAACATGGGACAGAGTGGCTTTGCTTCCTCCTTTCCTTTTATGTTATTGAAATAGAATAAAATAAGAAGATCAGATTTTTTCTGCTCGATGTCTGAAAAAACATGGAATGAATAATACCATTCTGCTAAATAATAATAATAAAAAAATAATTTTTGCTCTGAAATAGGAGTCAGATTAGAGTTCTTAACAATGGAAAAATTTTTCATTTCATGTTGGTTGTTATATAAATTTTATTAACATAATTGAGGTAACACTCTAGAAATTAATCCAAATTCAAGTCACATTCAAGCAAAAATCAAATTTCCACTTTTTACATATATTGCCCATTTCCAAGAAATACAACATACGTTCATGGAGGCTTTCTTTTAGCTTACTTTATTTATAGTATGGAATAGAGAAAAATGTATCAAAAAGTCATGCAGGGTCAGCTGATTTAGACTAAAACTGGATATATTCCAGGTATTATTAACATACTTGGTATTTTAATTCAACAAGTGCTTATTCAGGTCTGTATTTAATCAATATAAATCCAGAAAAACAAATAGCAGAAAAAAAAGTCAGAATGAAGATAAGCAAACTTAGTTTAAAATATCAATTAAAAGATAACTAATCCATCAGCACTCTCTCCTTACATCACGCTTGCAATTAATTCTTGGTTAGGTAGATGAAAACCCATTCTAAATCCAGTTTCCCTAAGAGATGTGAAAGGTCGTCAGATCATAGTATAGTACTGAGCATTGACTGGACTTTTGACACACACAACATCACTCCGTGCATTTTAGAAACTTCTGATCATTTCCAAAAACACTCCTACTCACAGAGAAAGCTCAGAAATACTGAAAAGCATATTAAAAGTGTTAGGTTGTTGTTTGGGTTTTTTAACAATTCTTCCATGCAGTTTTGAAGACATCGTAAATAATACCTTGCCATTTTAGATTGGAAGCTTGAAGCCTTAATTATTAATAGAGATAGAACATTGTTCAGATATGCTAAAAGCACTGATGGAATTAGATGATGATTCTTCTTGTGTCCAGATTACCATGCCACTCCACAAGGCAGGACAAATGAGTGTTTTACTCTTTTCCCTTTCCTCTTTGCCATGCACCATATAAAAGCTTACTAAAGTAGTTGTGGATTGACCCCGGCTGGCAACCAAGGCCTACATAGCCACTCAATCATTTCCCCCTCATGGGGTGGGGGAAATAATTGAATGAGTAAATGGGTTGAGATAAAGACAGTAAAAGCAAAAGCTGTGCATGCAAGCAAATCAAAACAAATGATTAATTCACCACTTCCCATGGGCAGGCAGGCATTCAGCCTTCTCCAGGGAATCAGGGCTCCATCATGCAGAATGGTGACTTCGGAAGACGAATGCCATCACTCTGAATGTCCCGCCTTCGTTCTTCTTCCCTGAGCTTAATATGCTGAGCATGACACCATATGGTGTGGGATACCCCTTGGGTCAGTTGAGGTCAGCTGTCCTGGCTGTGTCCCCTTATGACTTCTTGTGTATCCCAGCTCACTGATGTGGTGGTGTAGGCAAAAAACCCCCTTTGTTCTGTGTATGCACTGCTCAGCAATAAAAAAATCCATGTGTTCTTACCATGGTTTCCAGCACAAATCCTGAATATAGACCTTTGCAAGCTGCTATGAAGAAAAATTGCTCTATCCCAGAAAAAACCAGCACAGAAGTAAAAGACTGGAGAGAGTATTTCTCTCTATATGATGTCTGGAGGAGCAGCAGCAAAAATTTTAGATTTATGGAATACAAAAGTGGATTATAAAATATACAAATTGAATATCGTTGAATAATAATGCAAACTTATAACAGGCTATTAGTCATTTATACTTTGTGGCTCCAGATAACTTTGTTTTTAGACATTAAATAGTTTTTCTCTTGTTGATCAAATAAGAAGGGAAAGGCATGAAAACACTTATGTCAGAATTTTCCTAAGATCTATCTTCAATATTTTATCTCTTTTACTGTTTTACCAAAAGTTCAATTTACTTTGCTTGCTACAGGGATATATATGTATTTAAATGCTCATTCTAGATTTATGAAGCCTACTTCAATAAAAATCTGGATTTTTTTTTTTAAATTTTTTTTGTATTGGACATTTACGTTGTGATAGAGCTTTATTTTGTTATATTGCACTCTATACACGTAAAACAGTATTTGAGATTTTCCTTGCATCGTGTCAAAAGTACAGTTTTTTGATTGAAAATTTGTGGAAATAATATATTGTCTTCACAAATATCTTTTTTCTTTTATTTCATGTGCTTAGGGAATATTTTTACTTGATCTATCTTTAAGGTTTTTTCTGATCATTAAAAATTACCACTTCCACAGTGAAATACTGGTAAATAATGATAGCATATGTAAAGTATGCTTATTTGGAAATCAAAGACTTGAGCGTAGCTCATGAAACAAAAACAACGGTGTTTGTTTAAAAAAAAAACAACATACTTGCTTTCTTGTAACCATGGCAGCACTGTGAGAGTGGCAGAACTTTTCTTAAAAGCTGTGGAAAATACTTCTGCAGGCAGATCAGAACTGAATCACTATTGTCACCCATTGATTTCTCTTAAAATTCTACTCATAATTTTTTCATCAAATACATTCAATAGGCTCAGACACAACTAGACTGAAAACAGCTTCAGGCTTTTTAGTGGTGGGGCCTAGAAACTAATTTTTGAGCATGAATTATACAGTTGGTGGCTGAAACAGCCTGAAAAAACAAAAGCCATGTCATGCTCGTGCTCTGCATAGGGTGTTTGTTTGTTAGGATTTATATGATACTTTAATGCTACACCCTGAATGTGAAAGTCCTGTACACCACGGTATACTTCTTCCTTGCCTACTGGGGGGGTAGGAAATGAGAGTCAGAAAACAGCTGCAAGTAGTTTTCAAAAAAACCCCACGAATAGACTTCTTTTCCTCTTTCTGTCCCTATTTCCTGTTTTTATGGGCGTGTATATTCAGGTTCTCGTTGGCTGAAGAGCCTGAGTCTGTTCAGTTGTGGAAGTTCACAAGTGGTACCTTAAAAGCTGTTGCCAACACCTCCAGAAGCAAATGGTGTTGTGCCAGGGTTCTGTGTGGATGCAATCAACCAGCTGGACCACCTTTTGTTTCCCCTTTGGTGATTTGGGATAAATAATATAAATAGTTCTAGGTATTCAAATAAGTGTATGCAGCTGTATTTTTGCATTCAAAATATTCTGAAATACTCAAATAATGTAAAAACAGCAAAACCAGAGTTTAAGATTTAATGTCTGATGTCTAGATTTGGAAAACACAGTAATTTTACGTGTGACTTAATAAATAATACATTGATGTTTGCCTAGCTGTCAGGTCAAGCCACTGTGATAAAAATGGTTAATTACTAAGAGCAAGAATTTTTTAACCTCTTCACACACTTGGTTTGATAATAAATTACAGAATTATAGAATCACATAATGGTTAGGGTTGGAAAAGGCCTTAAAAACTATCTGGTTCCAACCCCTCTGCCATGGGCATAGAACCTTGCACTAGACCAGGTTGCTCAAAACCTCATCCAACCTGGCCTTGAATGCTTTGATGTCTCCCTCTAACCGATGTTTTTTATGTTATGTGATAAAAACTGAAGAGGAAGTAAAATCTTAAGGGATCGCTAATTGCTGGTGGGAGGAGGGAATTGTCTCTTTAAGTACTTGAGGCTTGGAATGAGATAATGGATAAATTTGTACAGAAGCCAAGAGCCCCATCTTGATAGTGTCTGTTTCTGGTTTTGGTTTTTTTTTCCTCTTCAAACAATGAAATGTGGTGCTGTCTTGATCCTAGCTTATTTTAGCTATGGATTTGTTCAGTTAGGAATATTATTATCCTAAAGCTTTTTACAGAGAGGGAGAAATAGTTACCTCTAAAGCTCACACATATGGTTGGTGGAACTTCCTTAATAAGCTTCTTATTTACATACCTTGAGTTAGAACAAGGCCACAGGGGTTTGTGCAAGTTCAGCTGGTCCAAGCGGAGCTCTAGACAGGTACCCTTCCGGTTCTGGGCCATCACTCCTCTTCACATGAACCTTTCCTTACACACACAGTCCCCGCGGTGCCCCCGCCCCGGCCGTGGGCTCAGCCGTGCCCTGCGGAGGGTGGTTGGATCCGGCTGGAACCGGCTGGGGCCGGCTGGGCCAGCCCGGCCTCCCCTCACAGAGCCCCTGCAGTTCCCACTGCTGCTGGAGCCTGGCCATGAGAACTCCATACAGTTCGGAATGTTGAAGAATACATCTGGTACAGGTGGCTGGGCTGCAGGTTGAGCTCTGGGTGGCAGCCCGAGACAAGAGGCTGTGAGCTGCCAACCTTTGGGATAACAAAGGGCATGAAGATGGGTGGTGCCAGCCAGGTGAATAGGCACTGAGAGACACTGAGAGCAGGAGCGGGAATTTCCAAATTCTTCCTTTGGGATAACAAAGGAGGTGAAGACTGGTGATGCTAGCAAGGTGGACTGACATAGAGAGGAGTCAGGAGCTGAAGACTCAGGAGGAAGAGCAGGACTTGCACTGGATGAGACTGTGAGGATGTAAAAGCCCAGGGGTTTCCTGATTGGGATTCTCCTTAGAGGCATCAGCTCGAGCTGTTCTGGTGTCACTGCACTCTGAATAAATGGCTTTGTGAAATGAGACATCCTAGACTCTGCTGTGGGAAACTGGGGGTTGAACCAATGAGGAAACCTGATCTGACTGGGTGAGTGGGGTGAGCAGGGAATGAAACAGGGACCTGTGGGATCACTGGAGCCACCCACTGTGAAGGGGCTTCGGTCCCTGCCGTGAAAGTCTCTGGTGGTGGGAATGTGACTGCCAGAGTCTTCTAAATGGTCAGACTGGGTAGTTTCCTTAGTATTAACTCACGCAGAACAGACCACCATCATGTTTTTTATTTTTTCAATCATGCCATGTTTCGTTCCTCATTTTACCCAGACTGCTATTTGTGCTGATTTTACATGGTAAAGACATTTGCATTTGTTTGTTGTATGATGAGCTAGAAAGTTTTCCCTTTTACTGGTGTATCCTCAAGAGGACAAACACAACCAACAGAAAACTTTGTGTTTCATATTGCATGGAGAGCCGTGGGCAGTCCTGTGTATTTTGAGGTGAAATTCAGGACCTAGTAATTTTCATGCTAGAAAGAGGCAGACGATGCTTTCTTCCCAGTGACCCTTGTAGACCTCTGGATATAATCCAAACACAGGCTGGAGATGATTTTGAAATGTTCCTGTTTCATTTCTGTTGCTGCTCCATTGCTGTTCACCTACCATACCAGGGTTTCTAGGTATCAGAGCAATTATGGGATATACAATGAATGACAAACCTTACGTTTTCTGCAAGAACTAAAAAACCAGCAACCCTCCCAACAACAAAAACAACAACAACAACAGAACACTATTAAAAAAACAAAAAAAACCCCAACAACAACAACCCCCCCCCAAAAAACAAACCCCCAAACTCAAACAAATCCAAACCAAAAAAAAACCAAACAAACAACCGAAACCGAAAAAACCAAACCAAAATCTCCAAATCCAAAACCCAAGCAATCAGTAAACCCTTCTATTGTAAGAGGAAGATGACTTCAGCAGTCAGTTATGGTTACTTTGTGTTCTAAATAGGATAAGTAAGTTTGTGAATTATTTTTTGCTTTTTCCTGTCGGCAGGGGCCCGTAAAGATCATACAGAACCATCACAGGATGATCTGCTAAGTTCATTTTCTTTCCATTAAGATGTCTGAACAATTTCAGAAGCATTAACCGATCTGTTTTTTTACTGGTGGCAGTGCTGATCTCCATCTGCCCTGCCTTCCCTCTTCTTGCTATGGGACAATATAGAAAAATACATAAATCCCAATTACAGTGGGCCTTTGTTTTTCATAGACAGTATTCAGTAAGTATTCAATAGTGAGTACTTCTAGAAGAATATAATTCATCCTTTGTACCATGTGAGTAAAGACCTGCAGGACATAAAATCTGCCTCTAGTTATTAACAATGCTTCTTGAATCTCTCTGATAAGTAGAGAGTCATAGAATGATAGAATGGTTTGGGTTGGAAAGGACATTCGTGGTCATCTAGTCCAACCTCCCTGCAATAAGCAATAAGCAAATCTTCAGCTACAACAGGTTGATCAGAGCCCCGTCCAGCCTGACACTGAATGTTTCCAGGGATGGGACATCTGCTACCTATGTAGGCAACCTGTCCTAATGTTTCAGCACCCTGATAAAAGAATCTTTACATCTTATCTGAAATAAACTTTATTTCAGTTTAAAGGGGATGAAATGCATTGTCATAGAGATCTGGTATGTTGAAGGGTGTTGCTTTCTCTGGGTCAGTTCAATTTGAGCAGTGGTTATTTCACCTGCCTGACATATTTCTGTACACAGATGTCCAATAAGATAGCCCATTGTCAGGTGGTTTTGTTTATTAGTGTGGGGGCCACTGCCCTACAAATACTGGCACAGTAATAAAATAAGATTGCTACAATCACAGCCTAACTAGATTTTACTTGTTTCTTTTCTCAAAGCAATGGAATTGGCTTTTCACATCAGTAGTCTGCATTCGATTCATTTTTTTATTTAATGGCTGCAGGCTGTCATGGGTGAAATGAGACTTTTCAGCCTCAGAAGGAGGAGCAAGTATTTGTCTTTAAACCGATGTCAAGATGAAATTGTAATTTTTAAGACATTCTGGGAGTGGCAACAAGGTTAAAGAATATCTGTTTCAAGTTATCTAAGGAAACAAGTAATAACATTTGAGTACACTTTTTTGCTGAGGTAGCTTCAGAAGGTTCATGCACATTATTTGATCATTTCTCTCAATTAATTACCATGAACTCTGTTCTACGCAGATGTAAAGCTGAATTGCCCTGTTAGCAGCTAGAAACGGGATACTGATAAAATGTATCTTGAACTGGTTTAAAGACACAAGGAAGATTGTTCCATCATGTTGGAAGACTTTGGAAAATCTAACACAGATTCTGTGGAAGGACTGTTCAAATTTTTTTCGAAAGTTAGCTGAATTTCTTGTTGCTTTATTGATACCGTCATATTACATGCACAATCTGATTATATTAATTGATACATAAAGCAATGGTTTTTTACCTGTGATTTTAAAAAGGACAAAGAACCACCCAACGGGGCAGATCATGAGCACAGTATACTTTTACTCATGCGTGCAAAGAGCTATATCTTTGAATTCATTTGGAAAACAAGCTTTAATCAATAAAATCTCAGGGGTTTTTTTGTAGTGAGTCTTTCAACATTGTATCAGTTATAAGGAAGGCATGCTGATTTTTAACGGGTGATCAGTGGTCAAAATCTCAAAAATGAAGTCTTTATTTTTCTTCTCCTTTTGGATTATGGCCAAAATGATTGTTTATTTAAAGCTTGTCTTGGTTTACTTACACTGTGAGGACCAGAATATATCTGAGGAGTCAGTGTAGCCTCTTTGCCCCTTTCCTTCAAGAATTAACAGGTTGACATGAATAAGTCACTGACTCTGTGTAAGAAAGAAAGAAAGGAATTATCAGTTTGGCATTTCACCTAAATAAACAGACCTGCCAGAATGATTGAGGTTACATATTCAAGAGAGAAGTGCAAATCTGACACATAGATGCCATAGAAAATTGTGATGAATTGCCTAGGGTTTTTATTAATTATTATTGTCATAGTGAGAAGAATGGGAGGGAACATGTTGCAGCTCACATCCACCCTGCTAATGTCAATGAAGAGGAGAAAAGAGCCAAGCTGAAATAATGTTTTTTAAATGTTTTTGCTGTATATTTTAAAGATACCCACAGTCTGAGATATTTATACAGCTGCAAATCATGATGTACAAAAGAAAAACATTTCTTTTCATGGGTTTTTTACCTAGATTCTCTATAACTTTAGGCAGTGCCTTTATAGAGTTAACAAAAATGTTGGAATGTGTATTTTTAGTTGGTGAAATGTTCTCCTGTGAGATGGTTCCCTTATCTATGGGAGTGGTTTTCTCAACTGAAATGCTGTCTGTAGTTACAGCAGTTATAGATAGACAATTCAGGGCACAAGACATTCTAGTTTTATTTTAAGTATGATCCGAGTTACTTTGTGTAAAAAAAAACAAACCAACAGGTCGAATTATGTTGCTGTTCTAGTTCTTGAACTTCAGTTTGAAAAGTATAATTCTATCTTTTGAAATAGTGTCATATAATATCCATTCTGCAGATTCCTGGTATTTAAATGTCTATTTAGGTCTTCTTAAAGCTTTCAAGTGGGTAATACAAACAATTGCACTTATTGTTTTAAACCAAGTCTGGTTAAAATGCTGAGTGTGGAAAATGTTGAAATGTTAGGTCTGAGAAAAATGTTGAAAATGTATTAAGAGAAAAAATAGGGCTGAATTTTCTGGTGTGGTCCTTCGTATACAATCTTGCATAGATTTCCTGGTGCTTACACACAATGTCACAATTATTTTCACTGAGTAGAAGCCTGAAAAGTGCATACAGTAATATAACTATAACTTAAAAAAAAAAAAAAAGGTTTAAATCCTGTCTCTGGAATAAGACATTTTATACTAAATTGCTTTGTACTAAGTTGTCAGAAAGAGCTTCATTGTACTAAGTATTTCCAATTATGGAGTCCCTTCTGGAATGGGACACTCAAGAGGGAGTGGAGATAAGTACTTTCCCTTAATAGATGCAGGCGGATCAGCAGAAGGAACAGCCTCTCTTCTGAACAGATGTACTTTGCACACTGCAATGAAAAAAAAAGTGCTAACTGAATTAGGTGATCGCAAGAAGTAAATGGCCATGATCCATGTCCATTTTGGATTTATCTTTTTAAATGATACTTTAATTAGGAAGTCCCTTGTGTATTTAGAAGATAAAATGATTACTGAAGAAGCCACCTACTATGGGAATTTATTAAATACTAAAGTCGGAGTTCCTGAGAAGTGTAATTCTTACCCAGCCTCTGGGGTATTGGCAGACAGACTTTTTATCGATTTAACTTAAGAGAACTTTAATTGCAATAAAGCAAAGTTTAGTTGGAATATGCTTGCTTTATTCCTTGGAAGGATGGTTCATCTCTCACAATCATTGTAACAAGGCATTTGGTATTTATTCCAGCCAGTAAAATCCAGTTCTTAGAATGTCACGGCATTTGATCACAAAATTTACCCTAGAAACTAGATTTATTATATACATGTAATCATTTAATCTATAACTAAATTAAATGTTACTTTTATTGAAAAAGACAACTACTGGAACTATTTAGCTGAAGTATTAAGCACAGAAATTAGACCTTTAAAATTAGCAGCTTTGTTCCATTAAATTTTGTGTCTTTTGAAGGCCTCACCTCTTTCTTTTCTTCTTGAATCATGAGATAAGCACTTATTTATTGATTAAATCTCTTACTGGTTCCTTTTATTGATTATAGTAGGATTATTATTTTGATTGAGGCAGGTAGAGCAATTTACAGATCTACTATTGACTTTGCTCAGTTTCGACTATAAATATAAGCAGTAGAAAGACTGAAATGTTAATGATCATGCTGTTCAAGACACAGAATAGAGTTCAATTATACTATCACACTAAACATGTTTGCCTTCACATTACCTGTGTGTCACCATGATCATACCTGCTAGACCTGCTACCTACCAATTTTGAGAACTTCTCTAATTTTTTTCTGTTGGTATCAGAACATTTCCCTCAGCAGATTCCCAAAAAGAAAAGCAACTCCTACCCCTTTAACCTTCCCATAGATGACTTGGCAGTTTTCCCTTCTAATCTTGTTCATCAGAACTGTTAGAAATGTACTATGTTGGTAAGCTTCAAAACATTTTCATTTCAACAAGGGGAGGGAGAGAACTAGCCACGATGATGTACAGGGTGTTTTATCACATGGGCATTATACAGAAAACCAAAGAAGTTGAATTAACACCTCTTAAGAAAATCATCATCAGTTGGTGTGTTTCTTATTTTGTGATAAGTTGTCTTCTTGGTGATGTGCTGGAATTATTCTGAGCTTATCTGTTCCAATTGCGAGAGAAAGAGAGACAGTGCAATTCTCAGTCCTGTTACAGGGACTGTTAAGAGATATCACTTCTTGGCACGTACAGAACCGTAGCTTTTAAACAGGGGAAAGTCAGCAGAAAGGGAAGACCCCTCACAATTTAAATGGTTTGAGCTTTAGAGAGCAGCTGAGCAGGAAACTTTGGAAATGGTTCTGGTCACACAACTTCATGTTCTACCTAGGTTTTACCTAAGAGGTGTCCTAAATGTCTTGCTCAAAGTCACATTAAAAGTCAGAAGAAGGCCAGAGAACAGATTTTTTATGTATCAGTTTCTCTTTTTTTCTATGTAAACAGCATCCCAGTAGACTATTCCATAGTTAGCAGTTATTTTTTGATCTTAATCTCTTTCTCCATGTCAAACCCTACTTGGTTAAATCTGCAAACACTGAACAGTGGACTGATCTCTCTTTTTCTCTCTGTCTCTCTCAATTCAATGGAAAATCCTTAAGGTTAGATTGACAAATGAGATGATCAATGCATTATACCCATGGTTTTGTTACCTCTTCTTATTTGTTACACAGTGCTAAACATTTTGCTCTAAAAAGCAACCAAAAATTTAGTATCGCTTACCAGACAAAAAAAAGCAGGTGATGCATTGGTTAACAAATGCATATCAAACAGCTAATTAAGGAAATGAAGATTTTTTTTTTAAAGACACTTGTTTAACCCTTATTTATATCTTTAAAAAAAAAAATTGTAGTCACCTTCAGCTTTATTGAAGAAATGGCAGTGCTTGGTAAAATGCTAGATTGCTTTTTTTAAAGGAAAAGAAAAAGACAGCTTTGTGAATCAATAAAAAATGTTATAAAGTGGTAGTATATTTACAAGTAAATAACATTGTAGGGTGAGTTTATAACCTGTTGCTGGTGAAAAATGGAATTTTCGAAACTTACAAGCCACTGAGACAATACAACATGTTGAGTTTATTTCTTTTGGAAAGGATGCTTCAGGATATCCCATAAAATTGCTCTTTACTACTGGCTCTTCATCAACTCTGTCATTTTAAAGTAAATTACTGACTTTCCAACAATTCTGAATGAAGCGGTCTTGCAAAAACCAACAACTCTTCATGCTGAGCTATGTGTTTGAGCCTTACACATAGTTTATTGTGTGATCTTCTAAGGAAAAAATGTATAATGGTAATTTTGTTTTCATGTCAAGGTTTTGCTTTCACCTCCTGTCATGTGGTGTGAAAAATAAATGGTAATGTATTTCTTTTTTAAACAGTTTTTTTTTTTTAATCATTTGCCTGTCAGATAAAATCTCGCACCTCTGATCATTAGTGAAATTTTATCTGTTGACTTCACTGGCGTAATGGTTTTCATTTTCCTTGTTTGATTATTATATAATACTAAGAGAGCAAAATATTTTTCATAACTGGACAGAAATACTTTGCAATGAAAATTTAGTCTTTACAATTGTTGCAAAAGTATAATTTACCTGCAGCAAGTCATGAAAAGACACTGAGTTCAAAGTATAGTGTAAAAACTAATGATTAAGGAGCTCATAATACTCTTATGTTAGTATCTTTATTGTTATAAGGACTTAGTAGGTTTGATTACTTTAGATGAGTGCTAAATGGTTTTACTATAAGTAGGCCACAAAGATGTTGCAATACAGTTAATATATAGTGATGTGGGACAGTTTCTTCTCTGTCTTCCCCTCATGACTTTGAGCAATATAATGACATGATGCAGATCATTATTTAAGTATCAGGACTGATGAAGGGACAATATTTTTAAATTGGTGTCTTCCATATATCATAAATTAAAATGAAAGAGTTCTTAAATTTTCAGGCATGGTTAAGTGCAGCTCAGGCAAGACTTAATAAGTGATTTTGCAGTCCTAAGGGATACTTACTATGGTGACAAGGGGGGCATTGGCTACAGGGGTGGCTTCTGTGAGAAGCTTCCCCCATGTCCGATAGAGCCAATGCCAGCTGGCTCCTGGACAGACACACTGCTGGCTAAGGCTGATCCAATCAGAGATGGTCATATAACTTCTGGGATAAAATATTTAGGAAGGAAAAAAGAAAGTTATTGGGCAGATATAATTGTGCTCAGAGAAAAGAAGAGTGAAAATATGTGAGAGGGACGATGACGCAAACACCAAGGTCAGTGAATAAGGAGGGGGAGGAGGTGCTCCAGGCACTGGAGCTGAGATCCTCCTGAAGCCCGTGGTGAAGACCATGATGAAGCAACCCATGCAGGTCAATAAGGGTAAATGTAAAATGAAATGTCAGGAATGAGCAGGCTCTTCAAGACTTCAAGAGAAGGTGGACTAGTAAGCTCCCGGACTGACTGAAAGCTATGCATCTGCTCAGCCTTAAGTTGCTACATTAACCTTGAATGATTCTTAAATTCAGTTGTTAAAAATAACTTGGTCAAAAAACCCCATCCAAATCAGAACAAAACAAAGAGAGAAAAAGACTTCATTATGGTTTTTTTTGGTTTTGTTTTTTTTGGGTTTTGTTTTTTTTTTAACTGCTGATTCACTCACTAAGAATGGACAAAACCACTAGTGGATTTATATAAGGGAAATTTATTTTCAGGCCTTATCATCACTTAGGTGTCATGGTTTAGGAACGACACTCCCTAATTTAGTGATCCCCCTGCCACCAAAGCTCCAAACCAGACGTGGCTCCCACACCCAGTGAGAGTCACAAAAGATTGTGTCTTCTACAGGAGATTACAGGTTGAGATAAGAACAATTACTGGAAACAGCAATGAGATAAGAAAATAAACAGTAACAGCAATAATACTAATAACAAAAGTATACAAATGAGAGTGATTCACGTGCCGAAAATTACTGACCAACCCAGCATGACCCTGAGACAATGAAGAAGGGCTCACAGATCCTATGCACCCATGCTTTTCTTCTTTCTAACCATAAATCATGCCCACTTTCTCCTGGGAAGTGAGAATGCCACTGGAGGTGACCTGAGGTGCTACAGAGTGACAGCCCAGACAAACCCACACAGCTCCTGGCCCCCTCCCCTCACAGCTACTACAAAAAACCAAAACTCTGTCCTAGGCAAAAACCAGGACAGTAAGGAATAACAAGGAGAAGTTGGACACACCAGCTATTTTGGTTATAGCAAAAAAAAGGCTATTGATAGAAATCGCCATCTGCTGGGAAAAGGAGTGCCATAAATATATTGGTAAATTACAGGGATCCTGTATTTCAACCAAGTTCACAGCTGCAGTCTAGTAGGATGATGATTTACTTCCTGGTGTTTGAAGGTGCTGGAGCTTATTAACAAAAAGGTAAAGGAATTAACTTTAGCATGTGACAGTTAAAGGGTTTTTTAAATGTTTCTGTTGCAGAAACTGGTAGCTTTTAATCTGATGTTTGAAGCAAGAGGGGTGGTGGAAATACTCTTTTAGTGAGAAGCGCTAGAGAGCTGGCCATGGCTTTCTGAACTACTAGAACAGTACTGTAAGGTTTGTTAATCATTTTGAAGAAACACAATGTAATCTGTAAGAGTGTTCTCCAGGCAGGTCTTGGTTAATGGCTTCTCCTTCTGTGACTGCCCAGAGTGGCCTTAAGAGCCCAAGCCATCTGGTGTCAACATGACCATATCTTCCTATTCAACATTATTCCAATGTTTTAGTCAATTCATAGGTAAATTAGGGAAAAAAGAGTTTGAACTAGCTTCTTGAAAGCAGTTACGTGGTTGAACATCAAAACTTTCCTTATGTGTCCTTGCTAGTCTTTTTTTTTTTTTCTTTTCCATTTCTCTGGGTTTCAGTAATCTATCATTTCTACATTACAAGTGTCATGTGGGTTTATTTCTGTTGTTTGTAACAACAGAAATAAGATCAGTGTTTTGCTATTTCTGCTAAAGGAGTTGCTTGAAGAGTACGATGGACTCATTCTATAAAAGTAATTTTCTAGTCATCTAAAAGCCATGATGAAGTTGTGTGGAAAAATATTCTATAGCACTCTTTGTACCATTGAAATACATATTTTTTTTGTCTTGGTATTTTAATTACAGCTGTATTTTCTACTCAAATCTGTATTTTCTATCACATCTTTGACCTTATTTATTTATAAGGCAATATCTGTATACTTTTGTGTACCCATATAAGCAATGCTCTTGTATCTCATTATTAGGGCTCCAGCTTAATACTTTTCATTTATGTCATTCTACAAAAGACATATCGGGGAAAAAAAAGGGAGTTAAATCCATTTCACATCCCCCAATTATTAAATAAATTCATCATTTTTTGAGGGTAGTAAAATTTCTGTTGATCAAAATTATTAAAATAACCAGGTGTGACTTTATGTGTATTTTTATGTAAATCAGACTGGTTTGCCATTTTCTGACTGTGTCATAATATTAAAAATAAAGTCTACTACAGATGATTTGGTGTATGCAAAGACACTGTTTATAAGCAAGTTTAACCATGATGCTACCTTGCTATTCTTTGCTGCAAGACACTATATTGAAATGGAGAAAAGCTTCTGTACTGCTAAGTGCAGCACCTAAGAAGTCTCCTAATAAATCTTTGCAAAGGAAAAAAAGAGGTCTCCTGCAGTATAAGTATTGTGATCATTAAAATTATTCACAAATTCATTCTTTTATTTTGATATGGATTAAATCAAAAACTTTGGAAGCTTGAAATTATCCTCAGGATGGGGGTAACTGACGTTTTAGAACAAATGCAGCAAAATTATGGTGGAAAATTTCATGTAACTAAATCTGCCTCTGAATATATTTGTGGATTGAAGCTGTGCTCTGTAATCTTTCTTTTCTTCCATTAATTCCAACTTTCTGAATTCAAAACAACTGCAGTATATTCAGTTCTTTTACACAACGATAAAATATACATTTTCTCCAAATATTGTCAAGACATCAAATATTTACATCCTTTTTTTTTCAGTGATGACAGTATTCTTTGCTACATAAAACAAGTGCTTTCTAGTACACTTGATAAAGAATAATTGAAATGTTTTGGTTTTGTTTCTGGACCATAATTATTTAAAGACCAAAACTTTGTTAGATATTTATGTTAGATACCTAGAACTGTTAGATACTTTGCAATACAAAACCTTTAAAAAAATAAAATGTAAATAAATGTAATTCTAAGGAGCTTAATGAATAATCAGATTGACTCTGTTACATTAATTAGTGCATCTAATACTTTGTTTAATTGAAACAGTGTCATTGCACTTCTGTTTGACTTCTTGACTGGAAAGATGTTAATATTTACATAAGTAAGCTTTTATTTTCATCATAATAGAGAGGCAAACTACTCATTCATTGCAATCTTGTTCAGTTTACAAACTTCTTAGAGTCGTAGAGTGATTTGGGTTGGAAGGGATTTTAAAGATCATCCAGTTCCACACCCACCCCCCCGCCCCCTTCATGGGCAGGGACACCTTCCGCAAGATCGGGTTTCTCAAAGTGCCATCCAGCTTGGCCATGAATACTTCAAGGGATTTGGCATCCATAGCTTCTCTGGGCAACCTTTTCCAGTGCCTCAACACCCACTAAGTAGAGAGTGTCTTCCTGCCATCTAATCTAAATCTCTTGGCTTTTAGTATAAAACTCTTTGCCTTCATCTTATCTCTATCTGCTTGGGTAAAGTGTTGTTCTCCCTCTTTTTTATAAGCCTCCTTTAGGTACTGGAATGCCACAACGAAGTCTCCAAGGAACCTGCCTTCCCTAGGCTGAACAACTTTTGCTCGCTCAGACTGTTGTCGTAGGAGGGGTGCTCCAGGCTGCTGACAGTCTTTGTGATCCTCCTCTGGGCCACAATATGTCACTCTGCTCTAGAAAACCTGCCATTTATTACAATATCTTTCCACAGGGAATTTTAGGGTCTTTTGTCTAGGCTCCAGGGAGTATTTGTCAAGGCCTTCTTGAAGGTCATTCTTGTAATTTTTGGTTACATTTGAAAAGCATTCAGAACAAACTATTGAAGGAATGAGGGTTCCTGGATTATGCATTTTTAAGGCCAGTGTTACCACTAGGAGAAGGAGTAAATTTCAAAAGAGACTGCCATAACTTGTTAAATTTAAAATTGTTGGTGTTGGAACCTGAAGCATGAGCACCCAATATTTTTTAATAATGTAGTGGCCACTGAAGAAAGATATGCAGTATAAAAGATCTATACTTAACAATATTTTGCTTTGAAGTGTGCGCCTTCAAAGTATTTCATCACATAGTTTCCATAAGTCTGAGTAGATCGTTAATGTATTTTCAGATTCCAAATGCATCTAAAGCAGGTCAGCATGTCTGGACTAGAACCGATCTTATAACAAGGGAGATCCCACGTTGCTTGTATTGCTGCATGAAACATCTGTTGCACCAGCCCTTCCTCCTGCCTAATACTGCTCCTTGATTAAACACTTCCCATATGCTGAGCTAAATTAGGATGTTAATGTATCTGCTAATTGTTTATTATTATGATTACAATATTTTGAAGTCTGATTTATGTTTATAGCTACTGCCAGTCTTTCTTCTTTACTGTTGTGTTAGAATCAGAGCATGTGAAGCATCTTAAAGGAATTCTGATTTTCCTGTGTCATATGTCAAGTAAAACCATAAAGATGACCTCCAAAGCTGTGGAAACTGTAGTCTTTATGATCCCAACTGAGAAAATAGAGAAATCTTGTTGATTCATTCTCAGTGAGTAAAGAAAGAATAGATTTTATTTTTATCAAATAGAAATTTAAATCACTAGTCTTAACCCTAGAGATTGTATATAGAATGCAAATCTGTCAGTCATGTTAATGAACTCCCAGCTTCTCTTCATTCCTGCAGAAAGGCCTGAGAATGTGTAAGTTTTGAAGTATATAGTAGTCTGACATGTTGAGAAGTTCCAGAGTTAAGTTGTATCTGCTGAGAGTGCTCTGTCTGTACTGCAGACATGTCTGGTGGTTGAAGCATCTTTGATGTTCTCAAACCTGCTGTTAGAAAAAGAAGAAAAAATCCCAAACCTGACTAGAATATTTCCTCACTTTTCTCCCTGCTCTATGGCTTCAAATACTTTTTCTGATGTTAGTCTCATGGAATACTTGCCGTTTCCTCTAGATGATGGTTCCTTGAAGAACTGGGAGACACTATGAGGAACTGTCTATGTAAAGTAATGTCTTACTTTGATATTAGCCGGGATGATATACTCTTAAACTTCTTTTTAAAATAGAGAGTCTATACTGAGAATGTACTAAGAATATCTTGAGAGAGGCTGGTGTTATTTAGACTGGCCCTAAATTTATTTGTCAGAAACACCAGTTAATAGATGTTTAGTTTACATCTGCATTGCAGAGGAACATTGTTAGTGCTTTAAGATAAATCCTGATAATTAGTGCATAGCTTTGCCAAAGGTTTTGCAAAATTGATATTTATTTCTAAGTTTTGCAAGCTTTAAATAGGCATATTACTTTCCATTTTCATTAAGACATCATTGTTTTGAAATTTCAAAATTCTACAGTGAAAATTGAAATGATAGTTAAAATACACTCAGTCTATGAATGAGCTTTGAATGTAAAGAGAAGCAATTCAAGTTTGATATGATAAAGATGGAAGAAAAGCAGAAAAAAAGATGCTAAAAGCATGAAACACCTTTTAACACTCTAGGTAAATGAAATTTTATATAGTGCAGAAAGAGTACAAACTAGACATGAGTCTTTCAAGAGCATACAAAAGTCTCTTTCTTCAAAGTTAAACCAGTGAAAGATTGGGCATGTGACTGGGTGAGTAGAAATGGTGTATCCAAGAAATGCTCGAAGAGACTGCAAGGTTTAAATATATTGTGAACGTGAGATACTCAAATCAAAGATGATACCTTCTCATCTCATGTTGCGGATCTCAATAGCAATGGATAGCAGTGGATAAAGTGGAAATCTGGCAGTATTGAAACAGAGGAAGATAAAGGTCTCTAACAAGAATTTGTTTGGTCGCCTTTTCATCTATTTTCAGTCTGAATGATAAATGTTAGAGCTAAAATAAATTTTAATACCTAATTTTTTGGTAAATTCCAAAATACTGTCAGGTAAAGGTTTTAAGCATACTGACATGTCAAAGTATATACATATATGATCCAAAGTCCCTGGTGTCTCTGAACCACTAGAGGCAATACATTGTTATACTAATTTGAGAGACTTGCTCCTTTTTTTTTTTCCCATCTGGAAAGATAAAATCAGGCAGGTTTGTTTTACAGGGAATTGGATTTATTTTGTCATGACGGCATGTCATGCAAACACCATCTGTTAAAAGTACACTTGACAGTTCACTGGGAAAAATAGAAGCTAAAACCTGGTCCATGTTTAACAAGGCTTGTAGACATCCAGGAAGATGTGTTGAATTCCAGACACGGGATACCTGTCCTATTTAAAGAGGTAGTATTTCTCTGAATAAGCAAGAGGCTGAACTACCCTGCTCTGATACTGGTGTGAGAATGTGTTGACAGTGAAGTAGAGGCTGAGAAGAAAATTTTGCAAAGGTTGTCATCCATCTGGGGAGATCATTCTGTGCTATGACTAAGGTTTCATTCAGCATTTACTGATGTCCCAAAGTACTTAGGCATTTTGTATGTATGTACATCTGTAAAAGGAGATGGCTTCACTGCAATTTGATGTTCTTAAAACATGGTAGCAAAGGTCTATTCTCCACCTCATATAACAATCGTTACCACAAGGCTCATGTTTAGTAAACCTAGTAAGTCAAATAACCACATCAGTTGTTTTGCTTATGCTTGTGTTTTGGTGATTCCGTAGTCCAAATTGAATCTCATGTCCACTAACATAGCTACAGTCCTCTGCTAAAAGCACTTAATATTTCACTTTTTTTTTCCCCTGAAACAACGGAAGAATGTTAGTAGGAAGAGAATTTATTTAAGAAATACCAGAAAAGCAGGCTGCTTTTCTAGCAAGACCAGGTTCTTAATATAACTGCATTTCAATGCTGATGCTTTTCAAGAAACTACAGGATTAAACTTTCAGAATAAAATATATGAATACTAGCTAGTATACACTTGTTCTGAAAGACTTTATTCACGCACAAAGAACTTTATTGATCTAAGTAATATTAGTGAAATTAGCAGGATTGTACTCTGGTGTAGAGAGTTTTCAAGATGGTGAATTCCAGGTGTTACGCATGGACAAAAGTCCAGATAAACTGGATTTTTACTCATGTTTGGCTTTTGTATTTAGAAGGAAATAATTTTTTTAAGTAAGACCTCATTTTTTCAGTTGTGTCTTCAAAGAACTTTTTGATATTATCATAATCTTCCTTGATGTAATTTAAAGAAAATGTATGCAGTAAAATTAGTAGTGTTAAAAAGATGTGGAGAAAGAGATGATTCCTGTATTCTTAAAACATTCTAGATTTTTTTTTAAAAAAAAAAAAGGCAAATACTGAAATATACTGGAATCATTGCAGCTTCTCCTCTTTACAGAAGAACCTGTGCTCAGGTCAAGAACTTTGGTCCATAATAGTGCATTGGCTTAGTTGTATTTCTGTAGTGCTGTAATGCAGTTTTTTATTTCTTCAAATCTTCTCATGTAAATCTTTGGATTTCTATATAAATTAACTGTCCCTGAAGCTGCCAAAACAGATATGAAGATTTATAGCTCTTAACATCTGATTGCCTGTATCCTACTTGTCAGGACTCCTTTTGCTGCTGTATTAAATTTGAAAGCATATCACTGTGTGGGAAAACCAGCTGCTTTTTGCATCTACTCTCTCAACACCTTTCAGCTGTATTGCTATAATCCAGTCAGACTTGTGTAATTTACTTTGCGCAGAAAAAATATTCCAATTAACTTTTTTTTTTTTTTTAATTCAGGAAGAATGCTCTGTCCTTTCTTAAAGATTTCCCAAAAATCTTTTAAGATGGAAAACACAATCCACAAATTTCTGCTAGTTCTGTTTTTTGTGGAGGAAGCAGAAAGACTGCATGTAACTGTAGTGGGTTGGCGCCAGCTGGATGCCAGGCACCCAACAAAGCCTCTTCATCACCTCCCTCCACAACTGGACAGGGGAGAGAAAATACAACCAAGAGTTCATGGGTTGAGATAAGGACTGGGAAAGATCACTCACCAAATACTGTCAAAGGCAAAACAGACTGGAATTAGAGATACTGAATTTATTGCTAACAAAATCAGAGCAGGGTAATGACAAGTAAGACCTTCTCCCACCATTCCTTCCTTCCCATCTCTACGTCTTTCCCCAGTCGCACAGGGAGATGGGAATGGGGGTTGCAGTCAGTTCATCACAGGTTTTTTCTGCTGCTACTCAGAGAGAGGAGTCTTTCCCTGCTCCAGTGTGTTGTCCTTCCCATGGGAGATAATTCTCCATGAACTTCTCCATTGTGAGTCCGTCCCATGGGCAACAGTCCTCTCCAAACTGCTGCAGCGTGGGTCACTCTTCCATGGGATGCAGTTCTTCAAGGACAGGCTGCTCTAGCATGGGTCCTCTACAGGGTCACAAGTCCCACCAGCAAACCTGCTCCGGTGTGGGTTCCTCTCTCCATGATTCTGCAGGACCCTGCATCCACATCCCTGTGGTTCACCATGGGCTGCGGGGGCACAGCTGCCTCACCATAGTCCTCACTATGGGCTGCAGGGGAATCTCAGCTCCAGTATCTGGAGCACCTCTTCTCCCTCCTTCTGCACTATGGTGTCTGCAGAGCTGTTCCTCTCACATGTTCTCATCCTACTTTTCTCTGGCTGCAATGACAACTGTGCAATAACTTTCTGTCTCTTCTTAGCTCAGTTACCCCATAGGTGTTACCACCATTTCTAATTGGCCCAGGCTTGGCCAGCAGCAGGTCCCTCTTTGGAGCTGCCAGGGTTAGGCTCTGCTGGACATGGAGGAAGTTCCTGGCACTCCTGTAGCCCCCTGCCCCCAACTACCGAAACCTGGCAATGCATACCCAGTACAGTCCTTATGACAGTTCTTCCTTTTTTCATCTGGGCACACCATTCATGTATATGTGCAGGATAAAAAGCATACATGTGTTCGGGTTTTCGTGTTATTCAGTATTCTGCTTTATGTCTTTTGTTTATGATTAATTACTTTTAACTTCACATATTCCTTAATTACCACTTTAGGAATGTAGAAGGAAAAAAGGGAAAACAGTGTTCAAATTGTTTTGAGTTTTGAGAGGACCATAAATTTGGATATTTACATACATAGTATCATTTAAGTACCTGACTGTCTGGATGGAGAAAGAATGGAAGGCAAAAAGAATTGAACAGTATAGGATACCTTGTCGTTCTGTTCTTAGCTGAAAACACAAAATAGAGATTTGAGCCTCATTTGCATGAGCACATATTCAGCTGACTACAAATGCATTGTTCTGTGGGGTATTTTGTATATTTTTGAGATTAACTTTATCTTCAGTCAAGGTAGTGGTTGGTCAAAAGTTGGACTCAATGATCTTGGAGGTCTTTTCCAACCTAAATGATTCTGTGTTTCATAAAAACATTCCTGTTCTACAGTATCACAGTTGGGTTCTTAGCTTTTCTTTCATTTAAATCTTATTATGGACAGATTTTATTATGGAGATTTTATTTTTTCATACTGTCCTAATCTTACAATGGTGTGTTGTGAATATTTCAGAAGGTGTCTTCATGAAATGTTTTTTTTTCCTGTCTGAGGAAAACTGTGGATCCTAGTTGATTAATTAAAAAAAAAAAAAAAAGACTGAAAATAATTTTTTTTCAAAAATGACTAAATCAATAATTTATTTTCCACAGAAGCAAAACTTTTTTTTTTTTTTAATAACCAGTGAAAATAAATACTACACGAAATGAGTCAATTATGTGGGGATTCTTCTTGGTAATAATTTAAACTAGTACACGAAAAAATGCTAAATTATGGTTTTATTCAGGCCATGGAAGTTTATGTATGGGAAAAGTAAAGAGTCATCTTTAGAGCTGCATATCTAAAAAATGTTCTTTCCTTTACTTTGCAGTGACCCAGGGTGGGGATGCAATTGCATCTGATACATGTCCTGATCCTGGAATTCCTGAAAATGGGAAGAGGGTAGGCTCTGACTTCAGGTAGGCACATTTAGTTTTCTATATGATCAAGAGGAAGGTGTTTTCTGTTACAGTTATACATAGCCTGTAACTATAGATGTGTATAATTTCCCTAGTTTTAAATGTATTGATTCTTTGTCAAAATAGATTTATTCAATTGCACATCTTGAATTGGTTTTGCTTGTTTTATTTTTTTTTTTAAATAAACACATTTAAAATAGGAATTTTAGAGCATAATAATCTCATCTACGGAGAAAAAGCAGAACTCTGTGGACAGCATGGAAAACGAAGAAGAAGCAGAGAGTATTATGTGTTTTCCCACTTTGTGAAAGCTGTTAAAAAGCTTGGGGAACATGGCAAATTCAGTGTTTGAGGCTGTGAAGAATGCCATCTCCTGGTTTTTTATTATTTTCACCTTTTGTTATATTTAAAAAAGAAGACAAGGTCAAATGGATCCCTGTGGAGAAAGGAGGAAGTTTACTCTTTCCCCGCTGAGGAAAAAAGGCAGAGACTGGAAGGTGCAGCGGAGAAGAGGGTCAAAGGAAGGAGATAAGAGCCTCCAGCTCCTGCAGAGATTTATAAATTGTTCAGCAGGGAATGGACACTCAGACCTCAAGAGAAAGAAACAATTCATAGGAATTAGAAGGAATTGTGCAAAATTTTCTGCTACTCTAGAAAGCAAATTAATACAATTTGTCTCCTGAATCAAGGCTCTTCCAAGCTAGATCATAACTGACAGGAAAAATAAATTACGTAAAAAGTGACATACTTTTTGGATTTTTCTCTATTTATCCTCAAAGGAATTTGAGAAATCATAAACAACTCCAGCATTAAAAGATTCAGTTATAGGCAAAGTCATGGCTTCATTAGTGACAGGGCAGCAGTTCAATGTGTTTAAAAAATAATGAAGGGAAATAAGCCTTCAATTAATAGGCTAGAGAGACAAGTTTTCTAGATGTTTGCTGATGTCCTCTTCTGTGTGTTCTGATTCAACTTGTCAAGCACAGCTACTGGAAATGAAATTGTCTGATACAAAAATACCGTATGTATTTGCTGTCCAAAGGGCTGCTGTTTTAGGAAAAGAAATGCAATTTCAATCCAGGTCTTTATTAATGTTTGATGTATTGCAGAGAGAAACATCAGGCAGTAGAAGACTAGATAAAAATGGGATGCTAAAATATGACTTTCTCAAGAGGTATTAAAGTGCCTGTGTGTATTCATCCAAGGAATACCTTTATACTTCCACTGTTATTTTGCGGAGTATTTTACTTTTCTGCTTGTGCAGGCATGCCTCAGTATCCCTCCTCTTCTTCAGTCTCTCTTCATAAGGCCATAAATGATGCAGAACGTGCCTCCTCTGAATTCTTCCAAATAAAATACTTAGTTGAAAGAATTAGGAGCAGTATCTAAGATCACTTCGTTCTCGGTGGAGAGAGAAAAACATCTCTGGAAAGAGTTAACAGTGATAGGAGTAGAGGCAATGGAAATAAGGTGGGACATGGTAAATTACTACTAGATTTAGGATTAAAAAAAAAAAACACAACATATTTTTACTATGAGGGTAGTAAAATACTGAAGTTTTTGAGAGAATTTGGAGAATCTCCTTCCAGGGAGGCATTCAGAACTCACCTGAGCAGGGCTCTGAGCCCTCTATTCCAGCTGGGCTTGCTTCAAATGGACTAGATGATGTCCTCTTCCGATCTAATTTATTCTGTGAATCTGTAAATGTCATACAGCTTTTATGTGTTCATGATACGCTCTTGGCCCAATAGACTCTCATTTAGTTGTGGTCCAAATCAGTGGCATATGAACGATTGTTAAGAAACAGCAGCATGTCTAAGAGCGCTGATAAACTCGAAGAGGGTAAGAAAGAGAATTACTTCTTTTCAGCTCTAGGCTGTAGTATGTAAATTGAAAGAGAGAAAGAACTAAAATAATTTTGGTGGAACAGGTTCAAAGATCCAAAACATGTGAACCCGAACATGGAAGAGCTCAACAACAAATATCCCAGCAATGCATAAAAATACCAAGAGGGAAAACCCAAAAGAACCTCAAAGCTCAAAGAATATTTTAAGATATCTGAGGGAATCTAATATCAAGGAACCTTGCACACAGATAACTATATTTTGAGCACAGTCTCTTAGGAATGAATGTGGGTTAAAAGTATCTTAAATGCCTGGAGCTTACTTGTGAGCAATGCTTATGCTTACTAAACTGACAGAACAAGGCTATTTCCCTCCCTCCTTTATCCCATCCAGCGTCTTACAATATATTAATTCCACGAAGTGTATGTAATGTTCATGGGGATAAATGAATGCATAAGGTGTTCAAAAAGCAACATCCTATAACATAAGATAAATAAAACATGTTGTATACTGTGATCACATTAATTGTGTGCATGTTTTGGGCCTCCAGTTCTGAATATTATTTGAAAGAAATGAAAACAGTTTGTTTTCCTGCTAAGCATTACTTATTTTCTGAAAACTCATTATGCAACAACAACTTTTTTTAATGTACTTTAAAGTTTGTTAATATCTATTTAAAACATATCTACCTGAAAGTTACCTGTCTGAATCTAGATGGACATTTAAACAGAGAATTTGGCTGGAATTTAGGTTTTTCTTCTCTGAAATGACAAATCAAGCTCTTCCATAGGAGAAGGGGAAATATTTACTGCCGCTTGCATTTCTCCAATGTAATAAAAGTCCTCCGAGGAGTAAAAAAAGGCTATGTTTTTTTTTTCTTTTCTAAGAGGCAAGTATAAACACCAGAAGGAGCTATTGTTCCTGTCAGGAGAATGACAACTGTGAATATTAATCTGAACTAAAACATGTGAAAATGCACATTATTCAAAATCTTTTCCGGTCTACTGAAAGACATGTTATAAGTGGGATTGATGGAAAGGCAGAGGGTTTATTTTCAAGACAGCCTGAGACCCAGCTGATTCAGTGATGACAAGTTTTTTGAAAAGGGTTTCATCGTTTTCAGCATAATAATGGCATTCATTCTAATATCATAAAGCAAACAAAAAGATATTGAAATCTTAACCTTTTCGTTCTGTCCTCCTGCCACGCTTCTGCTGTGTTCATTTCAGGAAGTAGGGAGATGATTTTCAGTGATTTTAATACAATCTGATGGATATTTGGGTTCATTTTGGGCGAGAAATGGCAAGTCAGACTTGGCTAGAGTAATGAGAACATAATCAATACAATTTTGACGTCAATATCACATTTTATTTTTATGTAAGATTGCATACCAGTAGATTGATTAAATGAAATCTGAAACGGATCTACAAAATACTGTTTCAGCTCTTCTTAAATACTGTATGGTATGTGCAGTAATGTGAAAATGCAGTAATTTCCCACAATTTCACCAACACTTGTAAAACAAATGGCTTTTAAAAATCCAAAACAGATTTTGAAAATTAAAATAACTTTTTTTATGTATCTTCTTTTTTAAAAATGGCTTCTTCCAGTCAAATTCTAGCCTTCTTTATAAATCCACACATTATGTTTTGATGGAGTTCAAATTTAAAATAGAAAAAGAAAAGCAAGGAAGCAGATTTCTTCCCCATGCTTAAAGTTTACAGAGAGAAGTAACAAAGCAGAACGCAATACTTCCAGCGCCCTCAGATTTGCTCGGTGACTAGAGATGTGAAAAACAAACCAACAAAAACCCCCCAACCCAATTAAAAACATTCATTGTTAACTAGTGGATATTAAATGAACCAATAATTTTTTTGAAATCACATACCAAAAAAGCTATAAGACATCTTCAAAATGATGTCCCCTTTTTAAATGGGAAACTGTCAAGCTAAATCAATGGAGAGACCCAGCAATTTGTGTGTGGTTAGGAGTTTTATTGTAGACTGTGATCCAGATGCATCCCTTCTCCTAAGATGATGCTTTAGATGCATAAGGAGCTTTTGAGTACTTCGTGTCCCTACCTTGGTCTTTAATATGACGTCTTTTCCTATGTTTCTTCTTTGTTTTTATTATGTTGTATTCAGCACCTTTCTTTTGTGTCCTTTAGTTTGTGTTCAGACATTTCAAAAGATGATACCCACTGTGTAAAACATACAAAGTTCACATTAATTGTCCTTAGATCCTTAGATCCAAGCTATTTCCAGAGCTTTAGGAAAGAAAACAAACAAACCCCTGAAATACATACTTTGTAGAATAATATTGAAACAAATTTAATCGTCATAAGAGTGTAGCTTAAATTACTGTGTAATGTTTTATGTATGCATTAATAAAAAACTTGAAAAGTATTTCTGTAATGATCAAAACCCAATGTAAACATAAAAACCTTAACTTACTGCATTAGATATAAAAATATCTGTATTCCTCCTGTTCATTTCCCATCACCCTCCTTCTTTCTTTCTTTCTTAGGGGGAATATACAGGTATTTTAAATTATAAATTGCTGTTGCAGACATCCAACAGTTATACATTTAATTTCACTCAATGTTTTTGTATGTGCACAGTTTTTTAATTCTCCTTACGTGCCTTTATAGTAGAAAACTTAAGGGAAATGTTGATTTTCACATGTGGTTTCACACATCATTACACTGTCTTTGTCCAATATGATTTTTAAATACTTTGATTCTCTATTTGCTTTTATCACTACTAGGTAACTGCTTGTTTTGTTTTTTGGTTTTTTTTCCTCTTTCCTTAGAAAAAGAAATGCCGAGATCCTAATTCTAGAAAATAGGAGAAAATGCCATTAAAAATGGCATTCAAGTGTCAGATTAATGAGTAATATTTTCTTTACCAATAAAAGACATGAATTTTTAAATTAATTTAAGGTATGTATTTGGAGTAAGGCTTGGTTTATTTTTCTGAGGGTTTTAAGAATGCTCTGAAGATTATGACAAGTATAAAATAAACACAATTTTAGAAACTTACATTAATCTTGAAGAATTTTGTGCATTTTGCATGAATTATGGAGGAAAAGGGCCAGTATTTTCCCTGCCTTTCTGAGTCTTTGTATTTAACAGCTCAAGAACAAAGTGATGGGAAAAGCAGTTTTAAAAACTTTTCTAGATTTGAAGAATCATACTCAAATTTTAAAATTAACTAAAAAAAAGAAAAAGAAAAAAGTCTTGCTAAAATTTCCTGAAAGAGTGAAAAGAACTATAGAAGCACATCATAATATTAATGAACAATACAGTCAGTGTTTCTGAGATTCTCTGAAAAACTGAGAAAGTACTTGTCCATGAAGGGTGGGAATGAGCTGAATGATAGTGAATGGCATTATATGCAGTTCTTCACAGCACAGCACAATTTCAAGCATTGAGCTCTTGACTGCCATATAGAAATCCCATGGTGTTTAGGACTGAATAACTGAGAGAGACTAGACTGAGAAATCTGCTTTAGTGAGTTCGCTTAGTTCATGACATTATGGGATTATCAAATACAGATTTAAAAGTCCAAGAAAACAAACAGCAGAACCAGTTAATTATGATGGGGAACACTGATGTCACAAATAATAAATGGAGTCAGACATGTAAATACTGTTTAGGAAAACTCCCTGTGATATAGATTGTAAATGTATACAGTTTTTTATAATCTTCATAATGATTCATCAGCATAAGTAATTCCAAAGGGACACATTTCAGTGTTACAAGTGTAACAGTCAAATTTCAGTCCTAAAAAAAATTATCATCTAATATTCAACTAATAAATTTCAACAAGATTAGGAATATTTAATGAATTAATACCGTTGACTGAAATTAATATTTTCTGGTTGTACGTGTTGACAGATTACCATATCTAACTGCTTATTCTCTCATTTGAGAGAATATAGTGATGTTGAACTTATTCATTAAGTTCTGTTGCCCGAAAGAATTGTGATTATATATTTTCTTAGAAAAAATAGATATCTGTGCATTCATTGAACTCATACTGTAAAAGAACAAACTTAGTATCACAATTGTTTTAAATTTCTATACTTTCTTCCTTAAAGGGTGGGAAAACTAAATAGTAGACCTCTTCCCTAGAGTATAACTTGTTTTTTATGAATACAATATTGATGGAGTAGAATTTTGTACCTTAATTCCTTTGTTTGGGTCTTGAAATATTGTCACATGGCAGCATTTACATTTGTTTGAGTATGTTGATATTAAAATATATTTAATTCCTTCCTTCTTTCTCCCTTTTTTCTCCTAGGGTGGGTGCAAGTGTACAGTTTTCCTGTGAAGACAATTATGTGCTGCAAGGTTCTAAGAGCATCACTTGTCAGAGAGTGACAGATACACTGGCTGCCTGGAGTGACCACAGGCCAATATGTAGAGGTAACTGCTAGTCTTTGGAATTTTTCATGAAGTTTGGAAGGGTAATTTATAGTTTCTGCTGCAATGAAACTCAAAACTAAGCAAACTAAAAATGGGAACTATATACCATCTATATGAGTACATATGATTATAAATACGCGAAGATTTTTATGTAGCTTGAAGCATGCAATCAAATGTGTAGAAAGAGTATCAATTTAGGGAGCTAATTTCCTTTAAATAGTTTTAATTTCACTTAATCATCCTTTTGTCATGATAAACTTACTTTTAGGTAGAACTAATTAGTTAGGTTTATGGTAAATTTTTCTAAATTAATTCCCAGATAGGAGCTTCTTACGGTCATAGAATGTTCCTGTCAGTCCCAGATACTTACCTCGTCCGAATTTTTCAGTAAACTACTTTCTGTTCATTTATTTTGCTCAACTTTACAAATGACTGACCTTCTAACTTATTTCTGAATGTTTTCACATCTAGACCCCCCCTGCTTGAAATTCCCCTCACCCTTCTTTTATGGAGGAGCAGGGGAAGTGGCTTTTTGTTACTTTGTATGTTTTTCCATTGCAATCTACTGTCTGTAATATTAACACAGAAAAATATATAAGTGCTGCCAAAGTACATCAGAGCTGAGGTGTGTAGGAAAAATAAAGAATGCATCTCTATGTACAGAACTTTTCTTTTTTTATCTCAGTAGAAAAATTATTTTGGGTAACACATTTAGATTGTACATGTCAATGAGAGTCTTGAAATGTGCTTGGCCTTATATTCTCCTAGAACCAGACAACCTAGCCAGGACAAACAGGGCAAACCAGCACCATTAATTGGAAAAGAAAAAAGAGATCATACAAACTGTTAGAGATACTTTGTTATTTTGAGGTAGATCAAAGTTATACTTCTTGTACACACAAAATCTAACACCTGAATGCCTGTTACCACGGCAGCCAATGATGCTTGTTTAAGAAACACTGGAGAATTTGTAACACCTGAACTTATACTTTTTTGATCAAGAATGAGCTAAAACATAATCTCACTTGCATAAAACTCATGTACTTCTTTAAAAAGTTTTCATTACCTAGTTTTTTTGTAATTCCTTTTTTTTTTCTCCTGCTGCCAGATTAGATTTTTTCAACTTGTATAATCGTGTGTGTGCTCCACTTCTGAATGGTGTATAATTCTTGGTCAGTATTATGATGTGCATGTTTGTGGATTGTGGGGAGTTAAAGATGCAGGTTTTATTTGCAGTCTGTATTATTCTCAATTCCTTTACTGACATTCAAGATGCCAGTATTCATGGTGCTCATATGATCATCAATCACTTAATAATAAAATACTCAGTGCAAAGAAGTGCTTATCACATTTTCTAAATTATCATCAACTTAAAGTGGAAAAGCTGATGAACTGAACACTACTACTGTGGGCTTAATAACTTCAAGAGTACAAGACTTACTGAAGAAGTTGATGTTTGCATTTAGCCCAGAATGGTGATTAACAAGGCTCAGAATTTAGGAAGCTGATTAAAAGTCTCAGGAACCCTTACTCTTGGCAAGTTCATGACATTACTTCAAAGGGCACAGCAGCGGCAGGGATCCCAGGGGCCCTGGGGGTAGTGGGGTCTGACCATGGTGTGGTGAACCTCCAGGGCTACCCCACCATTGCACCTGGGTCACAGGCAGGGAGTGGTGGGAGGCCCCAGAAACTGCCCTCGGAAACTGTGTGGTGTTAATGTAAATCCTCCCAGTTTCCTTGAATTCCACGCGAAAACCTTACAGCGATCCAATCCTGTCTTCTGTAGGCAGTATACAAGGCCATCTAACATTTTTATGCAATCTTTTTCAGTAAGTCAATTTCCTAAACAGACCTCTGGGCTGAACTTCAGTTGTACCTCTTTCTTGGCTTCACCCCCTTCCCCTCCCCCACCCTTTTAAACCTTATCTTGGAAGTTTCAATAGGAGAAAGATAAAAGAGTAACAGCTTGACTGAAAAATCTCTCTGCAAGGGAGATGTTTCCTAGCCTTTCTTCTTTGTGGATATTTACAGGAGGAACCAACTGGTTTTTTATTCCTACAGAGTTGCACGTTGGATTACTTTCTGCTATAGCAGACCTTAGGCATGAGGAAATGGAAATAAACTAATAAATATTAATTGTGTGCTAGTTATGGTGCTGGATGTGTGGTGTTTCTACCAGTTACTAGAAAGAAAATGTCCTGTATTCAGATCCCATGAATCTGCCCTTCTTGTTCCCTCAATTAAAAGAATATAGATTGCTTAATACAGCAGCAACATGCCAAGCTATCTGTATTGTTAGTAGGCAGTGTACAGTGGAGTACTTAAATGTGATTAGTTGTTTTGTGACACTTAGGAACATGGTTTAATGATGGACTGGACAGTGGTAGGTTAACCCTTACACTTGGTGAACCTAGAGGTCTTTTCTAACCTAAGTGATTCTATGACTATTTTCCATGTTAAGTAAAGACACCTCTTTAATAGCTGTTAAATGATGCTTTTGTAGAATTTCCAATATAAATAAGGGGGGTTTTTTAGGCTCCTGACAGGATTGTTACAGAAGATATCCATGTGATGTGTCTGAGACTTAAGTTAAATTCATGGGTGGCTATTAAGACAGTTTTGGTCATAAACATGAATCGTAGAATGAGTAGGGTTGGAAGGGACCTTAAAGATCTTCTAATTCCAATCTGCCTGCATACATAGATAGACATTTTCACAGAAAATGGAGTCCTAGTTGAATCAATCTTGTCATAGAGTTGTAATGAGTTCTCAAAGTCTAATCTCTAACAGTGTAACAACAGACCAAGTGCTGGTAGTATATTGTGATGGAAGGATAGAAAATCTGATAATGATTTTCATCTAGTACCTTTTTTCCTATTTGTACCAGTCACGCTTCTATTCACGGAGAACATCAGGCTTCCTCCCAGCAGTTCGTGTAGTAAAGAAACTCTCGTATTTCATGCTTTAGAATGGCGGCAGCCACAGAAAGATGAAAAATGAAATTTTCCAAAGTACCAGAAATGTGTTGGGTGTTTTATTCCAATAGTAAGAGAAAGAGCGACCAAGTTTTTTTTAAGAATCTAGTCATTCCTCTTGCTTGTACTGAAACTTATGTAACTGAAGAGGCTAAATTACATCAGAATGTAATGGAAGATATATGGATAGATTCTCAGGTTCTGAGATTTGTATCTAAGTACTTCGAAATTATATGATCTAGACTCTCTGTTTAGCATGTTGACAAAGTGCTGTAGTACCATAAACATGACAGTGATATTTTGAAGTATTCAGAGTTCTGTAACTCTGTGTCACTGAAAATTTTACATCTAAATATTTTTAAAAGCTTCTAGATACTGAAATATTTTGAGAAATTTGAATATTCCTGCAAAATCTATCCTTAGTGCTCTTTAGAAGATAACTGACTATGTTAAGTAATGTATTTTCAAACTGCTGACTATCTGGATTTGCTGAATGTGGAGGGGAGATTGTGATGGTTTCACAATTGAATCTGTGCTTCACCAAAGTCAAACTACATACTACCTAGAACCATTTTGTATTTTTTTCTTTGTTATTATATTTCATATGGTATAAAGAGCTAAGACACCACAGAAGGTCACGTTTAGGTTAAGGACATACAGTTACATAAATATTGTGATACATGCGTTTCTTTCTCCAAATCATGGGGAAATCATGAAGGAGAGCACCTATTGGTCCTCCTTACATTCATGGGCGGAAGGCTCCCTCCATCTGTTTGGAAAGGGTAAATCCCTCTCCAAACAGAATATTGATATGATAGTTTTGAGAATTTGATTTCTATAAAGTATGAATAAAGTATTGTAAATGTTGGGCTGATTAATTGAAAAATGCTTGTTTTTTCCTCTGTAGGTAAATTTCCAGGTTTTTTTTTTGTCTGGCTGAAATATCTTTAAGGGCAGATTTTTATAGAATATATCAGCATAGTAATACTTTCATAGCAAGTCGTTGCTAATACTGTGGCAATTTTAGAAAATTTATTTTTAATAGAGCATCCAGTCTGAAGCAATCTAATTTGTTGGTTATCATTTTAGCTAGAACATGTGGTTCTAATTTACGTGGACCAAGTGGCATTATCACATCACCAAATTATCCAGTTCAATATGAAGACAATGCACACTGCGTGTGGGTCATTACAACAACTGATCCAGAAAAGGTATGCTTTTTCTCTGTTCTCAAGTGAAATGGTAAGAGTTTGGGATTTGTCTTAAAAATATTTCATATACATTTGCAAAAATGCATGAACACATACAAGTCTGTACATTCATTTAAACACAAAAAGGAACAGAGCAGAGATGTTATGAAAATACACTGGACACTAGGGGGAAAAAAAAGTAGTATGTATGAAAATGCCCACTCAAAGTAATAGGTCTAATTTAAAATTTTTAAGTTTTAAATACATTTCTTAATGAAATACAAAAAATTATAACCAAAATTCCACATTGCTAAATGAGTTACTAGTGAATTTTTCAGGTTGTGTCTTGATACTTACTCACTGTTGAATCTTAACATAAGATTTCTTGGCATAAAAACTGGACATTACACGTAAGTATTTTGACCACTATTGTTAGTTATTTTATTGCCTACATAATTTCTCTTTTCAATCCACTGTTTTCCCGTAACGATTCTTAATACAAAACTATGAATTAGTCATCTAATTATGCATACGATAGTGGTAATAACAAAATATTTTACTGTTTCTCTGCTAAATCAGTAAAGGACAGAGGGAAAAAAAGACCCGTAGGGAAAAAAAGAAAAGAGGTTAAAGAAGTATTTTATTTATATTGTACTTCTGTGCAGTGAAATGCTGAATAAATGAATTACATTATGTCAAGGACTGTACAATCTATATGTACTTTCATAATTACAAAACATATATTTCCTATGTAGCTTTGTGGAAGACTGTATTCTTGACTTCTTTAAAGTAGTTAAGGAAAAAATGTTTATCTCACCACTAATAAGTGGAAATGTTTAGCTGGAGAAAAAATAAATTTGCTGTATGCTTTCATAGCATATTGTTGAGATGTAAATACTGTTACTTTGCAAAATTAATTAAGTTCACTTTTTCTTAAAGAGAATTCAGTGTGCCTCAGTAAAGATATGTTTTCAGGAAAAGCAGGCAAAAGTACAAAACTATCCTATAGAGAAAGGTTTTACTGTAGTGGGACTTCTCTCTGAACAGAAAGGGCTGTTTTTCAGTTCCAAACTGAACTGTTATATTTTATTTAGAATAACCATTAGAAATGAATATTTTTCTAGGAAGACTTTTGACTTTAAAATCATTGCATTTCATAGAAATTATTAAATCACTTTGCATTTTTAAATACAGAAAAGCATTTAAATTATGGGAAATGTCTGAAAATTTAATCTACTCAAATTTATATTCAGTAGTGTGTTGTCTTGTTGATTTTGTAAAACACAGTATATTTTTGTAAGAGAAAAATTAAATGTGCATTTAAAAAAAAGTGAAGTTACTACTAATAGAGGAGAGTATAGGCATCTTAATGCTTTCTTTATTCAGTTCATTTTTTTTTCCTTGAATTTTTGAAAATTTAATTAAGGAGGGATTTTCATATTTATAATAAAATGAAGGTGGCAGACTTCTTGGTGATTGCAAGAAAGTTTAACCATAATAATAGAAAAATTGGTACTGACTATGCTGTTAAACTGCCCAGTGTATATTTTCTGTGGACACTCAAACTTACCTATGAAAAACAGTAAACCCCCATCTACTGTAATAATGCACAAGTTCTCTGCATTCTATACAATGTGTATTTCTCAGTGAATTTAGAATTTTAGTAGCGCAGAAGTTAATGAGATTGGTGTGGATTAATTTATTATTTTGTTCACTGGACTTGGAAAAACACTTTAATTAAGGAATGTTCTCTGGGCAAGTTGCTAGTTCATCAGACACAAGAATACACAGGAGAGATTGCACACCTAGGCAGATAAAATTATGTTATGTTCAAAATTAAGAGGTCTGAGTAAACACTTGGAGCTTTCACCCAGAAAAAAATCCACACTTGTTACATCCAGCTGAGTGGAAGGCAAAGAGACATGCTAACAGACGCTGACAATCACAGCATGAGAAAAAGAGGCGTAACTTTTAAGTCTTTCATTTTGGACAGGATGGGCAATATTGAATGAGTTGTCTTTTTACTGGTCTTGGGTTTGTCTAGCAGTGCAACTAAGGAAGAATTTTCTTAATTTCATGTCTCTTGGAAAGACTGTAATTGCTTTAGGACCATGACGACTCTAAATGTGTAGTCTTAAAATGAGATTTATTTAAGGCTTACAGTATTGTTAGGTTGCTTTCACATAAAGTCTACATCATCTTCATGAGTATTGGGATTTCTATCCCCAAGCAACTGCATCTGGAGTTAACACACACCCCTTCAGTTAACAAAAGATGTGAAAGAAAATCCTTCCACTTTACAGACTCTCTTGACTGAAATGGAATAACGCGGTGTGGTGGTGGGGTGACCGAGGCTGCTGCGTCATCCCGAAAGCATCCCTGGCAAGGATACGCTCGGGCGGTGCAGCTTGGCACACTGACAGGCCGACTTCCCACACCCGTCCCGTGGGATGGCACTGAGACACACACCCACACTCAAGCTAAGATAGCTCATGTGTTACCACAGCCGAGGAGTTGGGAGGGCTCTTCATGTAGAATTCTGGAAAGGCTTTATTACTGAAGGTGTCCAGAGNCAGCAAAACACCACTAACCAATGATCTGAGGGTACAGGGGTAGGGAGAAGGTGGGGGGATACAACAACCACCAGCAGGGAGAGGGAAGGGGCGTAGTGAGGGACCAGGAACCGGACAGGCAAAATCACAGCCATGCAACCTGATGGGAGAAGAAGTTTTTTCTTGTACTCTGAATCGGGAAGCTATATTTAAATTTCATAGCTAACCCACCAATGAGAGGTCTCTCCTGCTGTGGGGCTCTCTGGCCCCTCAACCTTCACCACAACAATGGAACCCTACTTCTTTTTAAAGAAAAACATCTTGCTAGCATTTTGGAAAACATGAACTTAAAAAAAAAAATCAATTACCAAAATAATTTTCAAGTTTCCAAAACAGTGAAATTATTTTAAGATATGCTGAAAATTGTGCAGATTTTTCCCTTGAGTTTTCTTGGAGTTATGAATGACAGAACTCTTGAAAATTGAACTGTGTATTGAAGCTCTGATTTTAGTATTACATTGAGGAATACACCCTTTTGACTGGTAGATTTGAAAATATTTATCAGTGTGCTTAGGGTCCTGTTGATTTTCTTTTCCGAGGAGGCAGACAGCTCATGACATGTCATTACTCTGTATTTTAAATTCCTTTTGACTTACTGTGAAAGTGAATTTGTGGCCTTTTATCAGGTAAGTTTGCAAATAGAGTTTTACAAGATAAGATAATGTTTTCTCTCAACATAACATTCAGTGCTGTTCGAAGAGGATAATGTAGTTAAAGAGATTTCCTAGGAGGTTTCCTTCCAAAGAAAAAATACTCCTCCCTCCCCCAGAAAAACAAACAAAAAACCCAACAAAACAAACAAACAAACAAAAACCACCCCAAAAATCCACCCCAAAACCAATAAGGTAGAATATTTTAACGAATTTTTTTTCTTTTTTTTAATGGACATATTTTCCAAATTTTGCATTCTGGTGCTGGCGTGGGGGCAGATTTTTAATGCCAACTCAAAATGAAAGCAAATTTCAGCATCCTATAGAGACAGTAGCGTAGTTCCAGGTCTTAGCCAACTATATCAAGATCATTTTTAGTTAAATATTTTTATAACATTTATTTGCCTTTTTCTGGGCAACACAGAAATCTAAATTTGATTCTTCTCCTGTTCAAAGGTATTCCTGCTTATTCTGAAGAGCTGATTTTCTTCCTTAACCATTTATTTATTTTCTCTGGATCCCACTATTGTAGCTTGTGAGCAGCATCCTGCTGAGTAATTTATTGAACTTTTAGTACTTGCAAATACAGCTATATGGTGCTCTTCTGACTCTGTGTCAAGTACATGCTGTAACTCTTTACAACTCTTCATTGTTTTAGTTCTTCTGTTACACAGATTCTCAGCTTTCTAGAATCAGTTACTTTGAGCCCTTTTGAGGACTTACTGATCTGTTCTCTTTACTTCTTTCTTATTGTTGGTATAATCTCTTTAGTATGTACTAACCGTGCCTCTACCCCTTGCTGTTTCAATTCCTTCTCCATACTGTGGATACTCACTGCCTTGGATTTCCTGCTGCTTTCACTGTTTTATGGTAACATTGCAAGGGCTCCATTTTTCAGCCCCAGTGTCTATTGGAGGGCAAGGTTTTTTGCATTATTACATTGTTGTTTCAGCAATGATACCTAATTTCACCCAATATTTTCCTGATTGCTGATCAGGTATAGTAGATGTGCCATGGGCTGCAATATTGCCAAGTTTGATGACCTGGTAGATAAAGACTGTGTCCCAGTTCATGCTGAATGAAATAATATCACTTTGGAGTGAGTTTATACCAGATTTAAGTAAAAGTGTTGAAGAAAATCTCTTCTACATTAATACATCTATTTCTGAGACTGAGCCTTTTGGTAAAACTGATAAACCCAGATCAAAACCATTTTCTATATTGAGTTTAGATGTCTCATTTGACCATTAATTACAAGAAGTTTTGACTCGTTTTCTTTAAACTGGAGGTAGTGATGGAAGAGAGATGCATGGGATCAATGCATGAGCCCTGGAGTTGTCTGCCCAGGGAGGTGGTGAAGTCACTGTCCCTGGACATGTTTAAAAAAAGACTATACGTGGCACTCAGTGCCATGGTTTAGTTGATGAGGTGCTGTTAGGCCATAGGTTGGACTTGATGATCTCAAAGGTCTTTCCCAACCTAGTTCATCCTGTGACTCTGTGATTCTCTGATACTCACCTCATGATGAAAGCATCTAAGCACAAATTTCCTGTCACACAGGAAAGTACTGTATTTCCTGGTCAGCAAGAAAAGCTAACTGAAGGAGCAATCCTAATGCTTCTAGTGTTATTTTCTGTAGTATTTTCTTTATTTTTCTCAGGCAATTTCTAACATTAAGTGCCAAAAACCACCAAATGCTTAAGTTTTCCCCTCATGAGGCCATTATCACAAATACAGGCTGACAGTTACTATTTCTTATTACTTACCTTCCCTCTGACCTTCCTTCCGTGCTGTTTTTGAGCAAAGGAGCTGCTACTGAGCCTTATCTGTCTTCAGTTTCTCATATTTGCTTTCAAGATTTCAGCTAGATTCACACTACTGAGATTTAGCTGTAGGGTATGAATTTTATGAGCTTCATATGGATCTAAGTATGACATATTGAGCTGGAAATGGCAATTTAGGGGAAAAAAACAACCAGTAAGACTTCTGGAAAGGAACTATAGAAGCATACACAGGAAAGAATGGAAAAGTTGAAGAAGGAGACTCAGCAGTATATTTGCTGTGATATTGTCTTTGATTTTACACTGAGTCCATAATTCAGACAGACAGTTGGAACGTATTAGATGGTAATGCAATGCTCAAGGCAAACAAAAGTTTCAGTGTCCAAAAAAAGTGTCAACAAAAAACCAACAACCAAAAAATAACAACCTTCAAAGTGATCAAAATGATTTTTTTAAATACAAAAAGCTATGCCATTTTGAAAGCTTTAATGCTTCTGTTTCCTCATGTTCTAATACCAGATTGAGAACACTTTCTAAAGACAGCAATATATAATATTTTCACTGTGATATGTTTCATCTGTATCTGCTTGGGTCAGAATTATCTAAATCCATTATTTTGACTCTTTAGTTGAATACTTACTGCAGCAAAAGTATTTGCCTTCCTCATAGAGACACTTTTCCAGACCATATATCTGAAAAATTCTTCATTATTTCAGTCTATATCTTGCAAAACAAAACTAGGTTTTTTCTGTTTGAATTTTCTGTTCAGTGAGGGTCATCATGCGTTTTGAGATTTTCATGCCTTTCAGAAAAAGGAAACAATCCTCTACTCAAAAAATACACCCTTCCCTCTCAAAGCACTGTCCAAAAGCTTCTTGAGCTCTCTCAGGCTTGGTGCTGTGACCACTTCCCTGAGGACCCTGTTCCAGTGCCCAGACACCCTCTGGGTAAAAAACCTTTTTTTAATATCCAACCTAAACCTCCCCTGACACAACTTCAGGCCATTCCCTCGGGTCCTGTCACTGGTCACCACAGAGGAGATCAGTGCCTGCCCCTCCTCTTCCCCTCACAAGGAAGTTTGAACTGCAATGAGGCCTCCCCTCAGTCTCCTCCAGGCTGAACAGACCAAGTGACCTCAGTTGCTCCTCATACACCTTCTCCTCAAGGCTCTTCACCATCTTTGTGGCCCTCCTTTGGACACTCTCTAATAGCTTAATATAATTTTATTTTGCTGTGTCCAAAACTGCACACAGTATTCAAGGTGAGGCCTCATCATTGCAGAGCAGAGTGGAATAATTGGGCAGCAGAATCTCCCTTTCCAAATTTTTGAATGTGATGACCCTGTGTGAATTTCATACTTTAGAAGTGGTCTGAATCAGAATAAACTGGTGACATTGCAGAAGTTGTGCATTCACATATATGAGGAGGAACTTAGTCCAGTTCTGTGTGGAAAAAAGAAATTATTGATCAGGCTCTTGGAAATAATGTAAAAATAAAAATAAGTAAACTTAGCAAGTATCAGTAGGAAATCTTAGTGTGATTCTATACTAAATATGTTTCTTGTTTTCTGCCTGTTTATTGTTTGAAGAGAAAACTGGTTGTTGTATTTATGATATTTGGTTAAATGGAAGGTAGTGCTATTTGGTGTATAGCTGAATTTCAGTAAATTCATAAGTAAAACCAAATCTGTGTTCAAAAATATTCTAACACTTATGAGCAATTTTTTTTTTCCAGTGTTGCATGAATTTCAAGGAGGAATGTACTGTTTCCACTTGAGCATGTACTGGCATTTACTGTTGGTTTTATACATAAATACAATTTGGCAAGTCCTAATTATTTAAAGAATTGTGGAATTGTTTAGGTTGGAAAAGACTTTTAAGATCCTTGAGCCCAGCTGTTAACCCAGCACTGCCAAGCCTACCCCTAAACCACGTATCTAAGCACCACATATACACGTCTTTAAATGCCTCCAGGAATGCTAATTCAACCATGTCTTTGGGCAGCCTGGTCAAATGCTTGGCCACCCTTTCAGTGAAGAAATTTTTCCTAATATTCAATCTAAATCTCACCTGACACACTTTGAGGCTATTTCTTCTTGTCGTATTGCTTGTTGTCTGGGAGATCAACCCTCACCTGGCCACAACCTCCTTTCAAGCAGCTGTAGAGAGTGATAAGGTCTCCTCTGAGCCTCATTTTATCCAGATTAACAATTCCAGCTCCCTCAGCCATTCCTCATTAGATGTTGACTCATTTAATGACAAATAATAACCTTTGTTCATGACAGCATTTCTTAAAATTTATCACAGGTTTCTTATATTGAAAAGCTAAATGTAATGGAGAAATCTAAAATGCTGTATGAAGTTTCACATTTGATCAAATTATCATCTCAAAAAAATCTGACTTTATTGAGATAAAACAATTCCAATAATAAACCTCAATTTGCTAAAGATCATAGACAGAATTACCTCTTTTTTAGCAATTGGAGTCTATTTTCTTTCACTTCTCATTTAATGGACTCTACTGATTTAAAGCATAAACAATGTCTATTTTTTAAAAACATTTCTGAGTGTTTTTTATTAATTGTAATTGTAATTGTATCATGTAGCCTAAACCTCAGGTGTTTCCCAGATTATTTGAATAGTCTCTGGGTGCTCATGTTCACAGACTTTAATCAGTGTTTAAATCACAAAACAACATGCTGATATGGTCTTTAGGTGTGTCATCCTCTTCTTGATTAACAGTTGTATATTGTTTAAGGGGTTAATGTATCTGCATGAAGCTGTTCCCACATTTGTGCTCTGAAAGGCCTTCTCTTTGCGCATTTCATCGTGTCTTAGAGCTGTAGTAACACCTTCATTATAGTAAAGGAAGCAGACCTGAACTGAGATCTCTGTAGTAATTCCACTGGTGCACATAGAAGGGAACCCCTGGACAAGCTCCTGCCTTAGAAAGGGGGCACGGTGCAGAAGCTTCTTTTCTACGACATGGAAAGGCATTTCATTTATTTCGATTGTCTTGCTGAGAAAAGGGAAAACGGAGCCTAAAACATCGCTGGCAGTTTACTATGTAAAAATTAAAATGGCAGTGGGGGTCATCATGCGTTTTGAGATTTTCATGCCTTTCAGAAAAAGGAAGCACCTGTTACGATGATCATCCCTTTCCTTTCAAGATGGCAGGTAAGAAGACAGATTTCATAGCATGGTTTTCCTCTTCATCCCCATCAGTTGTAATTTTCCTCATTACAACAAAAGGAAATATTTTTAACCTAGTGAAGAGCTTCGTAATTTAAGTAAGTTATCAGTGGAACATAATTTACTTACTGATGTTTCTGAAATACGTATAAGCAAAGACCTGTGCACCATGGTAAAGTATTCAGGATTGAAGTGAGGCATAAACAGAGGCTTCACTGCAAGAATGAGATGTAGGTTGCTTTAGTTGCTATGAAAGTTTAAAATGGAGAGCTGCTCATTAGAGAAACTCACCTTTCTCCCTGAGGAGGAAAACATCTTAGGAGGAGTTCTTTCATCCCTAAGCAGTTCTCATTTTAGATTTTGTATTGAAATGGGTAGAAGACAATGACAGATGATGTAAAATGTGAAGTTTGAAGCTTTGGAAATAGAAATTTACATTTTCTCTGGACTCCAAGACTCATTCTTCTCCTATGGCTGTTCTGCTTCACAAAGCACAAGACCTCTCTTTTCATGGAGTTCACAGACTGTGACAGAGAGTTTTGTTCATGCAGATTTTAGCCTCTCTGCAGATGTCATTCTTCTAAGCAGCATTCTCCATAGTTATTTATTAACATAAGTACCTGGCAACAAAGTACAAGTGAAGAAGATTAAAAAAATCTAATTTATTTCTTCAATCAAAATCCAGAAGTTTCTAGAAGGCGAATCTAGGCATTTTAAGTAAAGATGAAAAACACATTGTCTGTTTAACAGCTTTCTTGACTTCACATGTACATCTTGAAGAAACTTGCATCTGCAGGACATGAGCAGAATCTCAGCAGGTGGGAAAATGAAAGGGAGATAGGACAAGATCCAAGTGTTGCCTCCAGTTGTCCTAAGAGAATAAATTAGGCTATGTTTACATTAGCATTAGTAGTACAGTGCACCACAAGCAGCTTTATGCTGCAAAACAATTAGTGCTAAGGGCATGAGGTTTGCACTGTGTGTATTTCAGAGTTTTTATTGTGGACTGTTTCTGCTTCTTTAGGCTGAATGCCTGTTACTGGCTGGAAAACACCTTCCAGCTTACTTTTATGCAAAAAGAGATGAACTTATCTGCTTTGAGACTGCTCTGTGGGGCAAATCAAAGCACAGTAAGAGCAGATGACTGGAAATTGTTTCTGAAGTGCACCCTTGATCAAAGCCTTGATGTGAATGTATTTTTAATCTCCTGGTACAACCACCATAACACACAGAAAAGCCTGACATTTGCAGACACTTTTTACTTGCAGGATTTGATTGGGTCAATGAGCAAACAAATGAAGACTCAGAAATGTCCTTTTAAGATTTTATATTATCTCCATGAAATTCAAACACAAATCCCACACAACAAAGTAGTTTCAGAACCTGCTTTAATCAGGACACTGCGTATAATGAATACATTCTTGCTACCCCTAGCTGTTTGTTGGTTCAGTTGGTTGTTTTTTTCTGAGGCAAAGAAGGCACTCAGGTAGAGTATGCACACTGGCAGAGTATATGTGTCATGTTTTAATTCAGTCTTTCACACAATTAACATAATTCTTTGTAATGGTCTGTGTTATCAGACTGTTAACAGCCTTCTGAATGATCATTCTTTTTAATTGCAGCTTTTGAAATATTTTATGTCTACAGTGCTTTTCTCTGTAATTAGATGATTTTAAAGAGACTTACAGGTAGATTATAGTTGCCTTATGGTATCTTTCAGAAAAAAGGTATTGCATGCATTCTATTACATATGTGCAGGTCTATGCGTAGAAAACTAAATGCTTACAAATTTTTTTTTCTACATTGTCCAGTTATTAACTCTGTCAAATTAGTAGCCTTTCTGCTCTAACATTATCTAAAGGGAAAATACGTGTTCATTTTTTCATCAAACAACTATAACCAGGGAAAGCTACACAGTAATTCCTGAGTATCTGTCATGAAGCAGATACTTCACTGCCAGTCTGATGAATAACTCTTTTAGCTATATTTAAAACAGTGTGAGATCAATTACCTGAAGCACCTGTAGACACAAATAGGTAAAGATCTACATTTAGGTATTTTAGAGCACATTTCAGTTACTGCACCATAGACTTCTTACACCTTAAGTAATCCTTCCTGGCCTCCAGCTTCTTCTTCAGTAAATTGTGGAGCTCTCACAGAGTCTGTATCTCCAGGCAATGTGAGGATTTTACCTTACACTTTCAAATTACACTAGCCGACTAGTTAGATTTATACTGAATTCCATCCCTAATACTGATTTCTGCTACAAATTTCTATTTACTTTGAACATTTTCTTTTTTTTTCCTTCTAAAATTGAGATTAAAAAAAACATATTACAGATCTTTTGGACATGTTTCGTTTCTGTGCAGTTCTTTGGGTTTGAACGACATCCATACATCTACAACTACAAGAAGAGGCAGAAGGACAATCCAGGGAACTATAGACCTGTCAGCCTGACCTTGGTGCCAGAAAAATTCATGGAGCAAATCATCTTGGGTGCCATCACAGAATTAGGGGTTTATGAAAGGCAGGTTCTGCTTAACCCAACCTGCTCTCCTTTTATGACAAGGTGACCTACTTAGTAGATGAGGGAAAGACTGTGGATGTTGCTTATCCAGACTTCAGTAAAGCCTCTGACTCCATCTTCCACAGCATTCTCCTGGAGAAACTCACTGCTCATGGCTTGGATGGGTGTGCTCTTCACTGGGCGAAAAACTTGCTGGGTGGAGGGCCAGGCCCAGGCGGTCAGTGGAACTAAATCCAGTTGGTGGCCGGTCATTAGTGTTTCCCAGGACTCAGTATTAGGGATGGTGCTGTTTAATATCCTTATCAACAATCTGGATGAGTGGATTGAGTGTACCCTCAGTCAGTTTGTAGATGGCACCAAGTTGGGTGGGAGTGTTGATCTACTGTGGGGTAGGGAAGATCTACAGAGGGATCTGGACAGGCTGGATGGATGAGCTGAGGACAACTGCATGAGGTACAAAGTGAAGTGCCAGCTTCTGCCCTTGGGTCACAATAACCCCATGCAGTACTACAGGTTGGGGGCAGAGCAGCTGGAAAGCTGCCTGGTAGTAAAGGAGCTGGAGGTTCTGGTTGACAGCCAGGTGAATATGAGCCAGCGTGTGCCCAGGTGGCCAAGAAGAAATGGCATCCTGGCCTGTATCAGCAATAGTGTGGCCTGAAAGGACGTTGTAGCAAGATGGGGTCAATCTCTTCTGCCATATATGAGGGGAAAAAACAAGAGGAAATAACCTGAAGTTGCACCAGTGAAGGTTCAGTTTAGATATTAAAAAAAAAAAATCACGTTTAGAGTGTTTAGGCATTGGAATAAGTCGCCCAGGAAGGTGATGGAGTCACTGTCTAGAAGTGTTCAAGAGGTACCTGGATGTGTCACTTGGGGATGTGGTTTAGGGGTGATTATGTTGGTGCTAGATAATATATCAGTTGGACTAGATGATCTTGAAAAACCCTCGGGTGGTCATTTTTGCTTGGTTACTTCTTTCCTTTTGTCCCTTTATGAGTCCTGTGGATTTGCCAGCTGTATCTATCTCTGGATAGTTGTTTCAAAGATGCTCACTGAAGAATTCTTTTATAAAGTTTTCTGACCACTTAAGCTTTGAAGCATTTTGTATTGCACTTATGTCTGTAAGAGACTATGTTTTCAGCATAATTACTTTTAATCCAAGTTTTTTAATTAGGCAAATCAAAATACAATTCCTGAATTGGATTTACAATAACGTGGTAAAATAATGAGTGAGATGGCATTTTTATTACAGCACTAATTTTATGGTAATTTACTATAATCACTTGAAATATGATAAGCTTTATAATTCTAGTTGTACCTACACTGAGCTAGGGAATGGACAAGATTACTTCCAGAAGTCAGTTTCGACCTAAATGATTCTCTGATTAACCGAAGTGGTTTCGACATTGGGAATATTTTTGTGTTCATATATGCATTTTGCAAATTTCTCAGGTACTAGGTATTAATTTCCATTCTTACTGACATAAGAATTATCAAGCTTGTGTTTGTGGCATTTCAAGTATAACAGAATGTTTATAGACAATTTTAAAGAAATTGCAACTTTTCTTTTAAGCCCTGTAGAATGCTAATTATGATTCCTGAAGATATGTGTTTATATGAACATAATTTAGAAAAAGAAGGGCTAAAAAAAAGGTATGTTTTGCAAGTTTTAAGAATTTTTTGCAATAAAAGTATGGCATTATGCAGAAACTGTAATTCTTACTTGTAAATATCTCACTAAGCTGGGTTTATCACTAGTGTTTCAACTTAATTGTGTCTGGTCTTTTCTTTGTTAAAACAGTTAGGAAATGCGTACTTAAAAATCAAGAATATCTTTAAGATACTAGATTAATATTTTCATTCTAGAAAGCCATTAGAGTAATTTGAATTATTTTATATTCCCAAACCGAAAGAATAATAAGGTCCATTTCTTTTAAAATTTATATGACAACTTTAATAGACATGAATAATATTTAGAGACATGGTTTGAATATTTAAATATTGTCTTCAGCTTTTATTTTAAGTTCACTGTTGGGCAGCTTCATCATATGGGGATCAAAGATTTGTGTAGCATTTTTGACCCTTCTAGTGTTGTTCTAACAAATCTTTTTATTGTGAATAACTAAATGTCAGTTTGACATATAATTAATTCACTTCACCTTCAAGAAATACCCTGCCTTCTTATTCTACTTCAATAAGACAGACAAAATTTATAATATTAAAGATACAGTCATAGCTGTCTACCATTAGTTGACATATAGCAGTGCTATACTATTACTTCTACTACTGCTACTGACTATTAATGTCTTTATTGAGCTCTGTGTGTGCTGGAGTCTAAAAACTTTGAAAATTATACAGATCAAGTTTTTACTTTTTTTTTTCTGCTTTTCTGCATGCTTTAGAATTCAGAGAACCTGTAGTCGGTTTCACAAATTAGTGTTCTAAATTCAGAAGTCCTGAGGAAATCTTCCTCAGAGTTGTAAGGTGACTCCTAGTGTCTCCACCTGAGGCAGAAAACTGATCAGTCTATATATGCCTTGTAATTCACAGAAATCTTCTGTTGGCAGTTATTGATGGGTGTGGTTTGAATCAGATTCGATAAAACGGGGAGACAGAAAAAAGATAATGGGTATTATTGACATTCAGAATACTGATCTCTCTGACAGAGAACAACTTTTTTGGTGCAGTGTGAAAATGCTAATATCACAGTCCAAAGGTCCCCAATGAGCCATAATGGGCAGAATTAATCTCCATGAGCCATTTTCTGACACTTTCTACATATTCATATTTGCCCTTGGTTCACATTTTTAGATTATCTTTGCAATCACATAATGAAAAATGTTTTTAATAAAAAGAGAGAAGTGCTATTCTGTACAGAAATAGAGACAAAAAGAAAATTCTATAACAATTGTTTTGATTGTAGCACTTCTGAATAGTCTTTTATAATAATGGACAGTTTGTAGTAATAGAAACAAAATTGATATGTGCTTGCAATAAAGTTTTCTAGATAATACAGAATATATTGGAAAATTAAGAAATATTTTGTGCTATCATTTCACACTTTTTTTGTCCATGATACATGTGTCTGTGATGTAATTTCCTTAGGAAAAAATGTTTAATTTAAATAACCCCCCCTGAATATTAGTATCAGAAAAGCAAAACTGGTCTTATTGCAGCTGCCAGATTATCTCCAGAATCAAATATATTTTCATACAAAGTAATATGCAAAACACCTAAAGAATTAATATGTCAGTAAAGATTTTATTGAAATAATTAGAATATATCTAACTCTCTAAACCTATCTATAACCTTTTTATGGAGGCATAGTATATCCAGAGATGTAATTCAAGTATTTTTTCATTTAGCTAATAAAAATGTCTACCAAATAGGCACTGATAGTGATAAAGGGAGAATAAAATAGGTTGGAAATGACGTTACAGATCCATATTTAGAATTAATAACATTAAAGTAGTCTCAAATGTCTTTATTTTTTTAGTATTGTTATCTAGATTTGTAATTCAAAAAGAACCTTGTTTTTTTCTTCAAAAAAGTGATTAAGGGGCAGGAATATAAACAGAATAAATCTTTATTATGTCACATATGCATTTTGAAATGTTTCTTGAATAAATTATTGCATGTAAAATTTTCCTGTGATAGAAGAGCAAATGTTAAACTTTGAATTGGCATCAGACATAGTTTATTTCATTTCACTCAGTCTTATTGGCAGTTTATGTCTCTTAAGAGCAGGGAAATGAGAGCTGTACAATAAGGTCGTGGCCATCTTATTGGCAGGTATTAAGTTCTTCCTTTAGACATAAACTAACTCTTGGTTAAAGCAAATAATAGTGGAAACCAAATAGAAAGAGCAGGAGTTGTGGAACCAAACAAAAAATAACAATTTTCTCTATTTCTACTCTTTATTTTTTTACTAGTGTCTGTTTAGTGAATATCTGTGCGTAAACAGTTATTTGCTCCTACCAATATGACATACATTTTTATCACTTCTTTATTCTTTCTTCAGATTTTAGAGAGATACATAGGCTACTTGTGTATCTATCAGAATTTATCAGAATTTATCAGAACTCAGTTGTGTGTGGTAGAAATCAGGCACCTGTTCTGTCTTGTCCTTTCAGAGATAAATTTGTCTCTTTTTTTTAGTTTTAAGAATGCCCAGCTTTGAAAATAATTGCTTTCATCTGCCTGCAGTTTTATTTTGTAGTTTAAGAAGAGATAGAGATTAATTTGTGCACAAATCTTTGCCAAAGATTTCATATTAGTGTCTTAGCTTTTCACCTTTCTTATTCAGCTTATTGGACATTGCCATTAAAACAGCTTGTAGAAGTTCTGCAGTGCAGAACAACTGAGACGTAAAAGAACTAAAATAAAAAAATTAAAAAACAAAAAAAAGAAAAAAAGGGAAAAAAAAAATCCCCAAACTACTTGGAGCTCACCTGTGGCTGTGCAACAAAAAATACAAATCACCTTATGTGCCGGATTTCAGTTTACATGATACTTCTACATTTCCTGAAATCTGTCACTTTTGAACACTTATCTACTAGCCAAGCTATTCAAGGACTGAAGATAACAGTCCTTCCAAAATAAATTTTACAGATATATCATTTTAGTCCAAAAGCACTGTATTGTTGACATTACAGCCATGATACTTTTACATGCAGAAAAATAAGCTGAATACTTATGTGATTCATACTTTTCCTTCACTTGTATTTCTGAAAACTAAATAATATAAATATCTTTTAAAGGAAATGGTTTCTAGTTGGTTGATATCTTTCTTGAAGATTCAGGTCAAATTGACACAGCTTTGCAGTTGAGGTCTCATAAATGTTGATTAAAGAGAAAAAATGTCTCCCCATCTGTTGCAGACAGATGTATGCTCTCTTAAGATGTCTGACTTTTTCAGAGAGGTGACTGATGATTTGTGTTCAGCTAGTGCTCTGTTATGACATCCAGATCCTCTTCTAGAGAGCTGTTACCTGACTACCTGTCACTCATTCTGTAACTGAGCAGTACATTACACCTTTCAAAATGTAATGTCCTATTTAATGACACATTTCTTTTACTCTTTTTTTTCTGGTAAGGCAATCTCTCCAATTTTTCAAGATCACTTTGCTTTCTAAACCTGTCTACAGTGTACTCACATTCCTTCCCAGTGTAGAAACTTAGATATTAACGTACTGTTTAAAAAACATTGAAATCTCTATGTATTTTTAAAATCTGAAGTTAAAAACACTAACTCCAAATAGAATTTAAAAATCCCACTTACAGTCGTTAGGTTTGGTTGGGGATTTTTTGTTTGGTTGGTTGGTTTTTGTTTGTTTGGGTTTTTGGGTTTTTTTTGTTTGGTTGGTTTTTTTTGTTTGGTTTTTTTTTCTAAAGAATCAGCAGGAAAGTAATCCATTATTAGATATCGAATTCATCAAGAAGCTGGACCACTTCAAATGTGATATCTATTGTGACTGAAACCATAAGGGTACACTATCTCCAGCTAGACTTAAAACACAAAGAGAAAGTAATGATGTTTTAATAATTTAAACTTTTTAGCTAGTATCTTCTTAACCAAACTGCATTTCACATTTTGCTGTGTTCACTATTACAGCTTACAGTACTTGCATTGCCAGTTTACAAATGTAATGTCAATAGTTTTTTTTCATGAACAGTGTACAGGTGGGAGGTACAGGGAAGAGAAAAAGAAAGAAAACAGAAGATCTGATAAAACAGATTAGCCAAAAGAAGTCTTTTAGAAATGTTAATATTTTTTATAATAGTTGTTTGGCACCTTATACAAGTATATTTTAAATGCCTAAAGTCTTTACAAATTAAATAGAAATAAGTAAACTAATTATTTAAAATACTCATTATTAAAAGGAATAAAGGGAAAGCAGTGATAAACCTTTTAAAAAGTGCCAAGGAAACGTATACAAATGAAATCCAAAGAGACTAAGTAAAATTTGACTTTGGACTTTGGTTTTAATATAGTAAAATTTTTGTTGGTTTATATTTACAAGATCTAGAAAAACAGGAACTGTATTAGGATAAATTGGCTATTCTGATAGATGGCATTAGATAATATTTGATCATGAATTTTATTACCTGCTTATCACAAATGCCAAATTTGACAAATGGTATAGATTTATAATATAGGTAGGTGCCGCAATTTTTATTATAAAGCATTTAGTGAGAACTTAAACAAAAATTAATTTTTTTTCTTCCATTTATTTCTTTCAATTTTTTTTAAATTTTGATATACAAATAATAATTTATACAGACAAATCAAGGACCATGACTATAGAATGAGTGTATATGTCTGTGTATATGTATGCAAATAAAAGAAAAAAAATAATTGGTGCATACTGATAATGGGGAAATTATTATTTTCAGATACTAAGTTTATAAATTGACAGACTGGATACTGAAAGTTAGTTTCTGTTTCTAAATGGTTTCAGGTATACCGTAGCTAGCCACAACAATTCTGATTAAAAGTCCTCTTATTCTCAAAATGTCAATAAATCGTGTTGTGATAGTTATGCTTGTGCAATTCTACTGCTTCTTTCACATTTAAGCTATATAATTATAAAGAACAAGGACATATTGACATCTCATTTGGATTAAGCTTTTTAAAAAGTACACCTAGCTGTGTCTTTGTTAAGACATAGGAAAGAGGAAAAACAGTTTTGTGACTAAATGACAGATTTTGGAGACAAAGGCCACTTTACAGCTTCTCATATCAGATTAAAGAATGAACTCTGTGTTTCAAATATGTGGACAACAGGGGGGGTTACTATAAAAATGGTACCACGATGTTACAAGTATTGATACTTATAGAAGATTGTAAGCTTGTTCTGCTATAGAAATGCAAGTAGTCTTCACCATTAATCACAGTACCATGGAAATGAAAGTAAAGGTTAAGCAACATATATTAGAGAAATACTGTAAAATTTAATTGGCTAAGGCTGTATCTACTGTTGTTTTTAGGACTCCTAATTGCAAAATGGTAAGTCAGCAAAAATAAATCAAAATCTTGTTCATGGACAAAGAGGAAGCACACAGTATGTTTAAGTAAAGGAAAGAATTAGTGGTTAGTAAAATAGAGATCTTAGCAGTTAAATTTCAAAAAAAGTTATTGCTATACATTTAATTATTAGATAAAAAGAATAGTGCATACAGAAATCTCAATATTTGCTATATATGGTATATTTTATGTTTATTAGATGCTGGTTTTTTTCTCTGTTACCTCTAGAGCCAATTTTGTCCAGCTCTAGGACTACATTTCTTGAGCTGTTCTGAGTGGTTTATAGCTGTGGCGTATAGCCCTTGTTAAAGTCATAAATATCTCATTCTAATGAAACAACAACTTGCTACAGATACCTGTATACAATTATGGTTGTACTTCATAAAGATAAAATTAAACTAGCCATAGAGACCTTGTCAATAGGAGAAATCACTGTCGTAGAAATGAAGTAAAACAAAGCTGCAACTCTCCACAAGAAAAGTTCAGACAGGGAAAACCTAACAAACACCAATCCTGAGGTCTTGAAAGTTCGGTGCAAACGTGCTTGTTACTAGGAAGGGCAATACTGCATTACAGGGCTATCTGGTTACAAGGTAGGGGGGAGCCAGGGTAGAGCAGTGAAGTCTTTTGTGATGGAGGGTTACTCTTGGAGACTGACTGGGCATTCTAGTGGTGGTTGAGTGCATTGAGACTTCATAATATGCAGGTGTATTTAAACGTCTTATGCATATAAGAAAACATTCACAATATAACTGACCCGTTTAATGATGTTTGCTTGTCTCACAGCATGTATTAAATGGGTGTAAGGTTTTGTATGTCGCAGCTAAAGGATGACAGTAAATATTTATTTCTCGGGAAAGAGTATGTCTAAAATATTCTGGAATGATCACTGCATTGTAAAAAAATGAACTACCTTCCAAACCTAGTGAAGCTGTTAAAAATACCTGTCTGTATGCATTATTTGACCATGTGTTAGTGTATATTGGCTATGTGGGATTTTTTATTTGTACAGGTAGGAAAAAACATTGTGTTTGGTGATTCTAATTAGTTATATTCTGAAGTCCAAAATTGCTTTTTGCTAAGTGTATCTGAAAATCTGTTGCATTTAATATTATATTTTCAGTGTCCATGTCTCAGGCGAGCACTGAGACAGTTTGCCCAAGGGAGCATAGGTCTCAGTGGGAATGAGCAGGTGTGTGTTTTTCAAGGCTTTAACATTCATACACGAAATCCAGTTACGTGGCCACAGTGGGTTTGATTCATACCTGCTTTACATCTTTTCATCTATAGTTGCATGTTTTAACAGGCCTGTAATCATCTGTGCCTTAAGGGACTGTTATGCATTTAACCATGTTTCTGTTTCAGCTCATCTGAGTGTCAGTCTCTTCCAGGATGTGGATGATCTGTGTTTTGCATCAACAAGTGATGCATCCTGAGCAGAGCAGGAAACTGCCATTCTTCTTGCTGCACTCCCTGTCAAATTTCAGTCATAAAAAACCTGGGAGATGTTGAAATAATGAGAAGAAGGTGGGACCTCAATGCTGTAATAAAGCCTTCTGAACAAAAAATTTTCAGATCCCAAAGAATCAACCTCACTCAGGCAGATGGATTTTCTTTCTAGTTTTGTTACAGGCCAACATGATTGTTTAAGTTGTCTATTTTTTTTCAGCAACTGGGGAGGAGAAGACAAAAATGTAATAATTGAAATTTTGCATAATCTCACACATCATGGCACAAAACTTGAGTGCTGTATGATTGCATGACTTATGACTTTTCAGACTCAGATGGCTGTGACTGATTTCTTTTTTTGTTTGGATTTTTAAGTATCTAGGGGTACATCCGAGTTCATAGTTTTGCTCTTAATTTGGTTTCATAAAGTTCTGTGATTTCATGTAACTGAAGTAATAATAAAACTCTTTGTACTATGGATATAAAACATTTTGTGACAGGGAAATAACTAAGTGAAAGGCCTTTTGTAATTGAGAGCATGTGGACGAAACATCCGAAGATCTAACTTTATCACTATGTTTCATAGAACATTTCAACTATTTTTGTAGAATGAAGGTGGAGACAACCCTTTGCTTCACATATTGAAGAAATTTTGTTTAATTTGTACTTAAAAGACATATTTAATGAGGAAAGAAAACATAGTCGTATAAAATCCATATTAATTTTACAGTTCTAATTTTTGAAATCATAATCACTGTGACTGTTTCACTATAAAATAAGTTGTTCAACCTGATGTAATGTTAAACAAATATCTTCTTCCTGACGTTATTACAAAGCCTCACCCCTTTCATATTTTTCTTTAAAGGTGCATAGGCAATTGTGCCTGGAGTCTTAAGTACAGTTCTTTTATTAAATTCCATTCATGACAGAACTGGACAGTTCACATCATAGATCTTTTATTATTGCTTTAGTCATTTAAGAGTGTCCTTCCCTCAGGAGGGGGAGTGGAGAGGGAGATGTGAGCTCTTCTCCCTGGGATTCGGGGATAAGACTTGTGGTAATGGTTCAAAGCCATGCCAAGGGAGGTTTAGACTGGACATCAGAAAGCAGTTCTTTACCAAGAGGATGGTTAAACAGTGGAACAGGCTTCCTGGAGTGGTCCTAGAGTATGCCCCAAGCCTGTCAGTGTTTAGGACAGTTTGAAAAATGCCCTTAATAATGTAAGTTAACTTTAGGTGAGCCCTGAAGTGGTCACGCAGCTGGACAAGATGATTGTTGTTGGTATTTTTCTACTTAACTGTTCTGTTCTGTGCTATTCTATTCTATTCTGTTCTATTCTATTCTGCCTGTATCTATCCTACCTTTATCTATTATTTTACACTATCCTATTCTACCCCATCCTACTCTGATCCTGTTCTACTCCTATCCTATCGTATCCTATCCTATCCCTGATAACAAAGTCCATATTACATGTATTGCTGTACATTCTTTTATTAAGGCAAAAAAGGTCACCAATGTGTTATTAAGCATAGAAGATATCAAAGAACGTTTATTCCACTTTAAATTTTGTTTTGTCATGCTAAAATTATGTTTTTCATTTTTATTTCAGTTTTTAAAGACTTAATACCATTTCTTGGTCAAATATTAGAAAGTAGTTTTAACCTTCAGGGATATTTTGTGATTTACTTTTGTTCTAAAGTGCTAGGACACAGTTTTATCATGTTTTTTCAAGCTCTTTGATACAATGCTGTTATTGTTGCTCAAGATAGATCAGTTTTTTGAGGACTAAACCTGAACATGATTTATCAAAATGCTTCCTCCAGCCCCCAAAACTGCATTACAAAGTCTCATTATTCATCTCTTTGAGATCAAATTATATAATGCCAGTGTCAGAATTTATGCAAAATATTAAAAATGCATGCAGTGCTCATATATTGTTATAGAAACAAAAGAAGAAATTGCAGGAATGTCAGAACACTGGATTTTTAATTAGCTTTAAATGGTAAAAAGAAATATATAACTCCACCTGAAGGCTTTTTGGTTTGCAGGTTTCATTGGCATGCAAGTCAAATTTGAACTGTTCTTGTATCTTAAAAGCTACTTTATTTGGTCACTGGCCCAGCTTGTCTGAAGTATGGTTTACACTGTATTTAATTTTCTAGACAATATATCTTCATATTTCTGTGTCAATAAGAATTTCAACAAGAAAGTAGCTGAGCACACATCTTTAGAAGCAAACTAATATTTAAAACTGGTCCACAAGGATTTGAAATGCATCTTTAAAGATATTCTTCCTTTTTTTTTTCTGTAGTATTTTATTGATAGCACATTCTGCTATTGAGTATTTTTTTTTTCCTGGAGTAAATTATTTGTACGTTTTACATTGATATAAAAATAAGTCATATAATATTGCAGAGGGAAAATTGCACCTATCCTTAACTACTATTCTCTTTACATTTTAATGGAGTTTTTATATAATCTCCTCATTGGATATTCATTACAGATGATGTCTTAGCAAACTGACAGAAACTGTTCTGTTTACCCATTTATAATTTGAATTAGAGCCAATTAATGACTTCTGCCCAAATGTGTTACAGGGCTCTATGACTTGCATATTTGAGCAGATTGCCCTTTGGTTTTGATACTAATGACCAGAGATCATCTTCTCTGTTTCTGGTATATTTTTTATCAGGTCGAGAATAATATAGTTCAAGAACAGCTCTACTCACGTGCTTACAAAAGCAAAGGCATAAAATCAAGGTAGACTATAAAGGAATCAGGCCTGTAATCATTAAACTCAATCATATTTATCACTTTCTCTTAATACATGTAAACCTCATGGCACAGGATGAAAATAAATATATTCATTATCACTGAGATGCAAGGGACATGACATTTTTGACATAAGTATAGGATTTGAGAAAGTACACTCAGGTGTGGGAGATTAGATTTTGAAGCCAAGGCAGGTAGGCTTTTATTACCAAAAAGATTAAATATGTAATTAGGTTTTGTGTTGTGCTTTTCATTTTTGGAAATTTAAACCATGAGAAGCATTGCTGAACAAGGTTCAAAATGTATGTACTGTCATCACTATTACTATTTTTATGACTTTTGGATGAAAGGATTTTGTTTTCTCCCCATGATCGCTAAGAGAAGATTAATATTTACTATGGCTGAATGCAAATAGCTTCATAAGTAATTTTATTAGAAGTAATTTTAATGTTTCAGTTCTCCTATATAGTTGTGGTGGGTTGATCTTGTCTGGCTGCCAGGTGCCCACCAAGCTGCTTTCTTGCTCCTCCTCCTCATCAGGACAGGGGGAGGAAATAAAATGAAAAAGCTCATGGGTCAAGGTAAGGACAGGGAGATTGTTCACCAGTTATGCAAAATAGATTCAGTTTGGGGAAGATTAATTTATAGACAATTAAAAATAGAGTAGGATGGTGAGAAACAAAAATAAAAACTTCTTCTCATGTCAAACTCTTCTGCATCCTTCCTGACTGAATTGTGAAGGGGTGTGGGGAATATGGGCTGCAGTCAATTCATTAACAGCTCCTCTCTGCCAGTCCTTCTTCACACTTGTTCCCTGCTCTATTGCAGGGTCCCTTTTTTGGGATAACAGTCCTTCATAAACTGCTTGAATGTGGCTCCTTCCCGCAGGCTGCAGTTTGTGGCTCCTTTTCTTTTTACTTTTTCATGTAAAAATGTAATTGTAAATTACAAAGCCTGTTGTCACATGCTAAGATTATTACTTCCTAGACTGCAGATTAAATTGAATTCTAGTTTATGAAAATAATAATAATACAGGGAATTATTCAGAAAACAATTTGGTTTTTATTTCAAAAGTACACTGGGGCCAAGAAAGCATGTAGTTGTGTATTTTAAAAATACAGTAGGAAGAAAAACTTAGAAGAAAACGCAACTTTCAAAGTCAGTTTATCTGTTAACATGAATGCCAAAATTTCGTATTCATAACTTCTTGTTATTCATAATGTAAACACGAAGAAAATGTATTTGCATATTTTTATTCAGAACGAAGTTAGCCTCAATGTATTTAAACTTTCTAGTGGATAACATTACCTGTCCAGATTTATGTAAAACCTTGATGTCCTGACAATGTAATGTCCATTTAGTATTACTGTGTGTTTATTACAGGCATATACATTCATTCATAGTTCCCTCATTCTCATCATGCATATAAAATACGTTGAGTGTATAAACGTATATATAAGCAGTTTATAAGTTGTAATATTTTAATTAAGAGTTTTTTCTATATGAAGCATGTTTTTTCTTATTACATCAAGCACTTCAGTACACCAAAGATACAATTTGTTTGTTCATCCTCAAGTATCTGTTGCTGTGTGAGATGCTCAGGTATTCAAGATGTTGAGAGCAAGGCTAACGTATGACAGGAAAATCCATATCCTTCTAGAGAGGCAGTTAGAAGTCAGATAAGATGCAGAGACATCTTATATGACAGAAAATATCTGAGTGTGGACATCTGAATTTAGCCCAAAGAAAGAAACACTATATGCTGACACACTGCTTTGTTTTCCTCTTAAAATTAATTTCCATAAATACAACCTTCCATTAGCACAGTAGCATACCTTCTTTATCAGAGTTTCTAACTTGCCTCAGTATGGCTCAGACCTTTTCAGTCTCTATATTAAATAGCATTAAACAGTAGTTGAACTCTAAGATTGTATACATTTCTAGCAAATTAATTTAACTGTCACGGTGTAGTTTTCTGAGGCATTTCTTTCTATAAATATTTTGGCATTTCTTTTTACCTCTGGAGACTTTCCACTATTCACTTCAGTTGCCTTTTTGCACCATACAGTGCGATGGCAAGATCTGTCACCCTTCTAAATGAAATAGTTTGTGCTCTTGGAACTATTATGCCGTAATAGCAAGAAACCAACAAGCTCATGTACTCTACTTCTCAAAGAAAACAGGTGTTTATGGACCTTTCTGCTACTGTTGACAGACGGTTAGTACTGCAGGAAATTATCTTTAAAATAAGTTTGATAGTGTTAGAATGCATTAAATAAAGGATTTACCCAACATGTTCAACCAGAAAAATAATATTGGGCTTAGAACTACTTAGTTTGTTGGGATTTCCCATAGTTAATTATTTGTTTAAGGTCACAAATGCAAATCTGCTTTGTTATTTTGTTACTTTTATTTCCTGCATATTCCACTGGTCCACATGTCATTACAAAGGTGTTTGAATTCCCTCAGTGGATATTGTACAATGATGTTTGAGTTGAGACACACAAAATTCATTAGATTTTTTTTTTAAGTTTTCTGAAATTTCAATGTTTGCCATATTTGGTTCATGTTTTACATGAAGCTTAAGTAAGAAGAATTAAAATGTCAGAAAACTCTTGAGGAATTATGCTGTTAAATAAATAATTTTTGAGGACTTGAAATTAATTGCTTTAAGGACTACAAAATAATAGTAGAGCTGAGATTTAACGCTTCAGATTCCCAGATAGGGCTCTGTTTAGAGGATAGTTTGTGTCTAGATGGATGTGCATCTTTGGTATTTAAACACTTCTTCATGTAGACCTTCATTTCATGTGCTCTATCAAGCTTCATATGCACTTTGAATTAATTAATAAGATGAACCTAGTCTTTAAAGACTTTTGGAAGTAAGAAAACTATCAAATGGGGTAAACTAAGTATGTTTCTCTGGCTTAGATTTCTGAGGCAAAAAAAATTGATGTGCTCATTTATTAAGTGATACTCTCAGCTTTCGTTTAAGTCAGAGTTCTTATCTGGTAATTCACGTGTTCGTAGTTTACGTGTAATTTCTTTCTAACAAATGCTAGCTGGAGCTTTCAGTTTTCAAATTTAATATGAACCATATTTTCAGACCTAGTTTTGAACAACAAATCTAAAAGTATTTCTTTGAAATGTTTTGAAAAAGATTACCAGATACGATAAGCACAAACAGAATTATTTTTCATGAATGGCAAGTAAATAGATGCATGTTTTTTTGCCTTGTTTTGCATCGTTCAGTTAAAAAAAAATGGCATAGTGTTTCTTTAAAGCTTTTATTTCCGTATTTGTTTCCAGCTGGCAGTTGGAGCAGCAGCAGGACCAAAAGTGAAAGCCATATATTTGGCATTTTCCTTTGGCAGAAAATGAGAAATAGATCATCCTACTTTATCAGAGAGTTGTTTAAAATTGTCCAAAAGTGATAAATTCCAAAGTTTTAGTGTGAACATAGGAATAATTATCTCCTCTTGCAATCCTGCTTTCTATTGTTTTAATTTTATCTTTCAAATCTAAATCAAGTTGATTGATAATTCTTTAAAAATATGGCTCACATAAATGTGAAACATTCATTGGGCTTTGGTATTTGACTTAAAATTTAAATTTTAGCGCTGTATGCTATTCTATGTACTTAGGAATAGCAACCTATTTGTATACATATCAAACAAACCGAGAAGACAAGAAGGAAAATGTTTCAATGGTTAAGATGGTAAAGTGAAATTCGACATGATGTTTAGGTACTATCGCTGAAGATTAAAATCTAACTTGGCAACAAGCTGCTTCTCTGACTGAGGAGCAGATTGTGGCAGCTTTGTTAACTTTGAAATCATCATTATGGGATTTTTTTTTTTTTTTTTTTTTTTTTCCCTTTTCAAAAAAAAAA
>VZRR01013559.1:0-73395 GCA_013398015.1 Oreocharis arfaki | reverse complement strand
CAGGTTGTTGCAGCTTTTTTATTTATGAAATAATCATTATGGGTGGTTTTTTTTTTTTTTTTTATGTCTCCCTCTACAGAAGAAACAAAACTGTGCTTAATAATGCGCTCATTCCCTTACTGTGGATATATTTAAATTCCTTAAGTTCATGATTAGTTATAGATCTATTTTGCATAATCAACAGCTACCACTAAAAATGGCACTTCATAGTATCAAGAATTACTCTCGTTTTTGCAATTAAGTCTCTGGTTTTTACAGTTTTAGCTTCCAGCCACTGTATGTCAATTCTTTTTCTCTATATACTTCATCAGAAAGTTCTTCCTTATTGGAATAGTATAAGATTAGTCTCAAATAACTTCTTAACTTTTATTACATAAACAAAATGAACTGATTTTTCTTAAGATTGTTCTTATGGTTTTCTTCTCAAGGTCTCAGATTATTTGGCCTTAATTAACTTGCTGAGGAAGGGCTATGTTGGATATGGCAAGTACATTTGAAGTTATCTATGTTATCATTGGCAATCCAAAGAAAGAAAAGTGGTGGGGAAAAAGACAATCTGTGCTTACTTACCTGAGAAATATTCCAGGCATGGGGCAGTCACGTGGTGATAGTCATTGCAAAACAAACTGTTGGATTTTTTTTATTATTATTATTATTATTATTATTTGTGATTTTACTGTTTTTTTCTCCTTTCTTTTTAAAACGGCATCAGCACTTTAGGTTTTACATTATTACTATTATATGATATATTACTACTGTTATTTCCTTCATATCTTTATTTAATTTCTACCAGGTGTGGTTATTAGGTTAATTTTCAAGTCGTTAGTGGAGGCTAAAGGAAAAATAATTTCCTGAAATTGAGGAATATAAATTATAATGTCACTATTGAAAAAGAAGCAAATTTCCATTTATAATTGCTTTTTAAGTAACTGCAATTGTCGGATAATGGTAGTACCAAAAGCCTTCAACATTTCTTTAAAATAATGAACAGAATAATCCAAGTGTTTTCAATAAATTTGCATTCATTCAACAAAAACTGGAGGAATTAAAATTTTACAGGACAGGCACTTGTATTTGGCATGAGGTTTATTTTGTCTGGTTGGAGCCTATTTCAACCTGGTAGTTATGGGTTATTAATTTTGCATCTTATTAATTGCAGCTGTACCTATGCCAAATTATGAATAATACTGCTGTGATAAATGGTTTACCTTTTTTATGGGCTTTGAGGAAAAAAAAAAAACTTAATTTATAAAGGAGTATGAAAAAAAAAGTTATGCCATCTTTCACAATTAATCACCCATAAAATTTGTGCATTAGAGTTATCTAGTTTTATTACTATTTTTAGTCATTTTTTTATGTTTCCTCTTCCTCTGGCTTTTTGCCATAATTGCAGTGGCTCTTAAAACTTCAGAAGATATCATTATCGGTGGGGTGGGCCAGGGAAAGAGCAGAATTCTGGAAGTTTTAAGGAATACTGGATTCTTCTATGTGTTCTCTAATACTAGTACCATCTTTTGACATTGCTTCTATATTATGTTGTTCTTTAAGTGAAATAGATGCTCTAAACCTTGGTTTAAAGCTCTGCTTTAGGAATCTGGCTCCATTCTTCTAAAAATTTTTTTAAATAGTTAGCAATCTGAAAGACTACAGCAATACTACTGTGTTTGTGTCTACAGCAATGATTTCTTTCACTTTCAAATCCCTTTAAGCATGAGATGTCTATGAAAGAAATGACAGAAGAAATGGAATAATCTATGACAGCTGCAAACAGCTTTTATAAAAAGCCTTTAGAACTAACACATTTTCTCTTTATTATTTTGAAATTTCCAATCCTGGGTGCTCGGGACTATTTCCCTGATCTTAATGTATGATACTGTAATTTTACTCAGGCAAGAAATTCTCACTGCATTTTCTTATCTTTGAGAGATGTTCCTTCAAGCAGGCCCTGAGATTTTTTGTTCATTTGTTTGTGGTTTTTGTTTTGGTTTTGGTTTTTTGTTTTCTTGGTGGGTTTTGGTTGGTTTTGTTTCTTTTTTTTTTTTTTGCTTGCTTGGGTTGGTCTGGGGTTTTTTTGGGGGTGGCAGGAGATAAAACACATTTCTACTAGTACATTTATGCTGTTTTGAAGTTGTTTGCTTGATCTGCTTGTAAGCATCACAGATATCTTACGTGGACTTCTCATTGCTTCTTGCATCTTAAAACAAAATTCACTGCTCTTAATTTTACTTTCTGTTTACTCTACTTAATGCATACATTTATAATACATATATAAGTGATAACAAAATAGGTCTTATTAGTAGATGTTTTAGAGATGTAGCATTGCTATGTGCCCTGTTGCTTCTTCCAGGCAGAAGGTCCATACAGGCATTTCCTACAGCTCTGGTATTGACTTTATCCATTGCTTGCAATGGCAGTTATGGCAGCAGAAATATAGAGTATGGGAATATCTGGGATAAAGGAAAATGTTTCAAATGAAAAAGTAATTATGACAGGAAATTCACTTGCAGACCTTTCATATGGGTACCTCCTTAGATGTCTCATATTTTTAAACTTTTTCTTGTTTTCACAGTCTATTTATCTAAGAAGTAATCATTCTGAATTGCTTGTAAGGGAATTTTGTCTCATACCTTTCAGAAAGCAAATAGGATCATTCTTCTGTAAGAAAAGTGTAACTGATCATCCAGAAATAAATATGATATGTTTGGAAGCAATTTTTTGTGTTTCCAGTTTTTTTAAATGAAAATTAATTATTTTCTTAATTTAATCAGTTCATATTAAACACGTAAATGGTGATGATCAAAGTAGTACTACTGGAATTTTTAATTGCAAAACAAATTTGAATATGGATAAGCACCTCAAAGCTGTTTTTTCCCTTCCTCTGTGTATAAATCAATATTGTTTAATCACATATGTGGTATATTGTGGTATATTGAGATATTATTAAATGCTCATAAGTTTTTCCTATGCTGTATTCATGTCTATATCCATACAAAACTGTCTTACATTCTTCCTCAAAAATAAGCCAACAAACAAACCCCTGCCATCTGACAAATCTTAAAAATTCTTGTGATGATTCAAAGCTCTATCTACAGAAAAACTAATTTTAACCAAATCTGTATGTGTAAATATTAGTCTCTCATAGTCATCAAAACTCCTGTATACTCATTAGAAGCAGTAATTTTAAATGGAAGTTTGCTTCACCTCGAGACAGGTGATATGACTTGGGTCAGTCTCACTTCAGCGTTTGGTAAAATTTTGGAGAAGATTATTCTGGGAATTATTGAAAAACACCTGAAGAACAACACAGTCATTGGTCACAGCCAGCAGTCCTTCATGAGGGTAATGTCCTACTTGACATACTTAATTTCCCTTCACTATAGGGTGACCCACCTAGTTGATCAAGGGAAGCCAGTAGATGTGATCTTTTTGGATTTCAGTAAATCTTTTGATAGTGTCTCTCACAGGATTCTTATGGACAAAATATCCAGCACACAGCTGGATAAACACATCATGTGATGGGTGAGCAACTGGCTCGTGGGTGGGGCACGAAGGGTGACAGTGACTGGGGTGACATCAGACTGGGGACCTATCAGTAGTGGGGTTCCACAGAGCTCCATTCTTAGCCCGGTTCTCTCCCACATTGTCATAAATACTTGGACGCAGGACTGGAAGGGATATTGAGCAAGTTCACAGATTATACAAAACTGGGAGGAGCTGTTCACTTCCTCAAAGGCTCAGAGGCCCTGCAGAGAGACCTCAACAAATTAGAGGACTGGGCAGTCCCCAACCATAGGAAGTTCAACTTTCCATAGGAACGGCACTTGCTGGATTCTACGCCTGGGTTGGAGCAATCCTGATTGTATGTATAGATGAGAAACTGGAAACAGAGTTGTGGAAAGGGACCCAGGGGTCCTGATCAATGACAAGTGGAACATGAGTCAGCAGTGCCCTGCCAGCCAGGAGGGCCATGCTTGTACTGGGGGACATCAGGCACAGCATTGCCAACTGGGCAAGGGGGTTATTGTCTCGCTCTGCTCTGCACTGGGGCAGCCTCACCTCAGGTGCTGGGGGCAGTTTTGGTCACTGCAATATAGAAAGGACATTAAACTATTAGAGAGCATCCAAAGGTGGGCAACAAAGATGGTGAAGGGCCTTGAGGGGAAGGTATATGAGGAGCAGCTGAGGTCGCTTGGTCTGTTCAGCCTGGAGGAGACTGAGGGGAGACCTCATTGCAGTTCAAACTTCCTTGTGAGGGGAAGAGGAGGGGCAGGGACTGATCTCCTCTGTGGTGACCAGTGACAGGACCCGAGGGAATGGCCTGAAGTTGTGTCAGGGGAGGTTTAGGTTGGATATTAAAAAAAGGTTTTTTACCCAGAGGGTGTTTGGGCACTGGAAGAGGCTCCCCAGGGAAGTGGTCACAGCACGAAGCTTGACAGAGTTCAAGAAGCATTTGTACAACGGTATCAGGCACTTTGTGTGACTCTTGGGGCTGTCTTGTGCAGGGCCAGGAACTGGACTTAATGATCCTTGTGGGTTCTTTGCAACTCAGGAGATTTTATGACAGAAAAGTGCCATTTTCTGTCCACTGACTGTGAAAAGAGCAATGGTTAGACTGGGTGCTTACTGTTTACATGGTAAAATTTAGTTTTTATGAGTCAGATTGAAGGAATTGAAGTTAGACCTCTTAACTCTCAACCTTTTGAAGGTCTTTGCAAAAGATTTTATGTGTTACCATAGAATAGCAATTATCATGGAAACTAAGATAACAAGATTTTGTTTAATAGTGTGTAATATATCTTCACAATGTATCTCCCGTAAAGGAATGTTTCTTGTGACATTCCCTATATGCTTAGCCAGAAGCTTAAAACTTTCATTTATGGTTTATATCCAATTAATTTTTTTCCCTAGCTTATTTTATTATTAAAGAGGTGAACATTCATATTTGTTTTTAAATTGTAGTGTAAAAGAATTTATGAGTCTAACCAAATGTATTATTTGGAGTCTAACCAAATGTATTTTTTAAATAATACATTACCATATATTTTGATGAAATATTCTATCAGTTTTCCTCCTCCTTATGAAATAATAGTTGCATTAAAAGTCTTACAGTTATTTTTCTTCCCAGGAACAACTCTCCTTTTGTGCTTATGCATATTTTTTTTCTTCATTTTACCTTTATTAGTCTTGATTTAATAATGAAATTTTGCATATTAACCACTGATGTTATCTAGGAATACTAGGAGGTACATCAGGAGCAGATGAAAATGTATATTTTATCTGCAGCATACTGCCTGAAATTCTTGCGATTATTGAAACAGTGGACAACCGAGGCATGAGACCCAACCAGCAGGGCTTTAGGAAAAGCAGATCAAACCTGATCTCCTTTTAGGTGACCCACCTAGTGGATGAGGGAAAGGCTGTGGATTTCATCTGCCTGTAGGCTTTTCTTTGGCTTACAAACAGAAGCAACATAGTACAGTGTAAAGATCACCTATTCAAGTAGTGTAAGTTCCTCTCTAAAGTTCATTGTACTAGGATTTTCCAATTCCAACACAGAAAGGAGGTGGTCTGGCTTTCTTTTTTAATTCTGAGAAAATTTAAACAAGTAACTTAGCTTGGATGCTGCTTTTTTACAGGGCTAAAATTTGAGTGAGATGAATTCTGCCGTGATGATCACAATGCAATGAACTTAAGTGGATGGAAAAGGCAGTTTTTTCATGTGTTGCTGCCAAAAAAGCAGCATAATAAGACTTGTGCTGAAAGCTCAAATCTGACCCAAATGTTGTTTTTATGCGCAAAACAAAAGAAAAATTAACTGCATTACATGCAGTGGCTGAGGTTGTCTGAAAATATACCCAGGAATATCTACAAAAGTTAGTATAGAGATAAAATGAATAATTTGGTGGAAAATCACTGACTATCTGCACTTTTATGTCATTTGCAGAAACCTTTGTATCAAATTACAAAAAGGTACAATGTCCTGATATATGTATACGTGTATATCAGCTGCAGCTACTCACCAATACTGAACTCTAAAATTGCTTGTCTTAGAAGTGTTCTTTTATACAAAGCTAAGTCCGTTTTCATACTTTATTTTATCTTTAAAAATTACAGTTTCATAAATACCTCTTCAAATAATTTTGGAGATAAATTTATAATTTTCTTGGCAATTCATGACTAGACATTGTGCAAAATCACTGCCTAATGTTAGTAATTTATGCAAGGAAATTTGTACTTTTGAATTTCTGTCCACCAGTCTCCTCCATCTTTTTATGAACTGGTAGTTCAAATATGCTACCTTGATATTGTGTAATTCAACAGAAAAGAACGTTTTAATATGCTTCCAGTACTAGCTGTACAATTTTTGTGTAGCCAGTACAGTTTTAAAAAAGAAAAAAGATTTCTCACTTCAATAATGAGCAATTATCACCAGTTAGTGGTGACTGGCATCTTTAGTATATGGTACCTCTAACACGTTATGGCGGTGACTTGCTCCCAAGTATTAGAAAACTCAGAAGTTTCTACACTTGCACACTTTCTGATTATCTTTCAAAAACAAAAGAAGACTAACTGGAGTAATTATTGCCTCATGACTTGATTTATGGTAGGCAAGTAATTCAAGAATGGAGCAGGTTAGATAACATGTGGGTATGGTTTGAAGTAACTGAGTTATTTAATTTTAATAGGTCATAAAGCTTGCTTTTGAAGAGTTTGAACTGGAAAGAGGCTATGATACTCTTACTGTTGGAGATGCTGGGAAAGTTGGTGATACCAGAACAGTGTTGTATGTGTAAGTACAGAATTTCAAAAATTTTCCTTGAAAATTTGCTATCATATTGGTTCTTCCAGGTCAAGATATATCTACTTAAATTTGCAATTTTAATGTATGGAATTTGATAATTAATGTAAGTGTAAAATTCAAGTACTGTCAAAGAAAATTGTTCATTACCAAGTTTACTCCAAATCCTTAGGAGCATCTTTATAGGCTTTAATATCAGGGACTAAAAACTGCAAATTGATTTTTTTAAAAGAAAAAAAAAACCGCTTCATTTAAAAAACAAGAACTACCTTCATAGCTTTAATTGTATTCACAAGCAATTAAGGGAATAAAAGAATAAAAGTCTTGGATTTCAGCAAAGAGAAAATACAACTTGTGTGAAATAAATAAGGCACTGATTAATTTAGAAATTTATATATTTTAAATTGGATTTGTGTACAAAATTTTCATGACAGGACATAGTCCACTTTTCAGTAAATTTAAACGTGCTTTATGGAATACTATAATAAAATGTAATATATTGAAAGTGTTAGAAATTAGATAAACTTGAAAGAAAATTCTGGACTAGATAGCTACTCTTAGTATACAGCTCTTCAATACTGTCTGGACTAGTGGAAAGAATAGAACCCTGTACAGATTAATTAATCTCATCTACCTTTGCCATCTCATTTTTGTTGTGCGTGCTCATTTTTTCTTACTGCATAATGGGAGCTTGTGGCTAACAAGTATTTTGGCTATACCTTTTAGAGGGTTAAGTTATCACATCAATCCTGATCACCAGACACAAAACAACATTACAGATTTGATAAATTATCAATGACTAGATCAGAGAAACTAGCAGCCTTTATGTCTTAATAACATTACTTGACTTTGCATAAAAATCTGTTGGATAAAGACAGTATTGAACACATTTGATACAAAGAATCCATTGTAATTTTATATTTTAAGGGGGTTTTAATCCATATAATCAATTGCCATTATTTACTTAATTTTAGCAAATAAGTGCTCTTAACACCCAAACGATTTATTTTAAATTAATTAAAATATTTTTACAGGGACAAATCTGAGGACAATAATTTAATTATTTGTATTGGTTTATGAATATATAAATTTATTAATTGCTAATTTCTGAACATTGATATCAAAGTTCTTAGAAAACCCCTAGTTTAATTTGGCTTAAAAGGTATGATGGAAAATTACTGAATTATTTGTTCAATGCTTGTGTTTCTTGGGTTGCAATAGCAAGTAGCTGCTACTGAGTAAGTTGAATTCTATATTCTGAGTATCTGAAAAAGAAAAAGCAAAAATAAAACCAACCAACAAAAACAAAAACAAAAACCCAAACCCAACGTTTTGAGAGCTTACACGTGATAGTAAGAAGAAAAACGTGAACTGGGAATGGATTTCCACATCTAAGTTTATTTTTTGTTGTATTTTGCAGACCAGTTGTATAATGCAACAGTCCTTCTGGTGATGTTGATTTAACTACTTGTAACTGTGCAAAAGGGTTTTGCATTTCTTTCTTTTTGAATTGGGGTACAGTTTTGCTCATAGGGATTGAAAAAGTCCTTGAGATTCAGATCTTAAAGTAGTAAATTTGCTGTCCCGAACTGTTAGTTCTGTTAGCTACACTCTGCATACTTCACGTCAAAATTTGCCTGTGTCAAATTCTTTTTTCAAAGCCATTTAGCCTGTGACTACCTATTCCACATTTGTTTTCCATGACTGCACAAAAAATAAAATAAAAAACCATTCTGAAATATTATTTGCTCATATTAATGGCTATTTTTATTATCTTGAGAAGACAGCACCCCATAATAACATCACCTCCTATAACTTCTTTTCACTTCAATAACGTTTTAAAGATCCTGTAGCAGACATCCACTTCTGAATACATCACTGGCGTTTCTGGAACTAGTACTGCCTTCTCACTGGAGACACACTTTACTTCTAACCATTTCTTCAGTGTATTTTTTGACTAAAATAGAAACTGTTTTATCCTATTACTCCGCAGCTCATCACTTAGGAATATGGTACAGTGTTGTCCCTACCATATTTACTGTAAATTGTGTTTGATGAAAGTGAGGCCTATGCAAATAAATTTATCTGCCTTTTGGGTTGCAAAATTAGCATTACTCTGAAAATCGTTAGAGAAACTAAATGATTAATAGCTGAAATACACTGGAAATACAGGAAGGCCCAAAGATGAAACTATAGTCTCACAATAATTAATAATGAATCTGAATTTCTATTGAGACAGTGTTCTTGAGGTTATTAAACACTGAATTTTATCATGCATTATGAAACACGTTATATTTAAACAGCATCACAGAGATGTGCAATTTCACTTGCTTTTCAGAAGGAGTTTCCATAAATGCAAAGTAACATCCCTCATAAAACACTCAGTCCACTTGTAGAGTACATTATCATGGGAAAGTTCATAACTAAATGTCAGAGTGATTTTCTTACCAAAAATTTTTATTAGTTGGTTTTAATAACATCTGTTACATTTAATGAGCTTCGAGCAGCACCTTGCAGTTCCTTATTTGTCCCAGGAGAATGAAGGAGCTTACAGCAAAGACTTTTCTGGCTAGATTTAATTTCTAAATTTCTCAGAATATCTTAAAAAAAAAAATACAGCTTTTCTTACACTCTTCAAGCATCTATTGGCAGACTAAATGCCAGCATTTCTGCAGAAATTCTGCTGAATATCACTGTAGAATCTCATGCATTTGATGCTAAAACTTGGTAGCTTTATGATTTAATTCAAACATAATATGGTAAAATGAATATCTTTTAAAATTCAAATATTATTCTAAGTATTTTAATCTTTCAGCTTGGCATAAAATTGTCATGTCTCAACATATAAGCCTCAGCTCCGTGCAAAATTTCCCAGTTCTCAGGTGCTAAAGCCCTCAAGGTAGTAGCTACCTCTTTATTGGGTGCTTTATTGTAAATTTAAACACTGTAAACAAACATTGTATTGTAAAAAAATACAAACTTTACAATGAGCTGAGTCGTGCCAGGGTGTTTATAAGCCAGTCATCCTATGAACATTGGAACTGGCTAAAGGCAGGTCAGTAAATAGGGGACCTTTAAATACTTTATGGAAAGAAGATGGAGGGAGTTGAGAATCACGATATATAAATGATCTGTCCTAGCACAAGCTTTCCAGAATGTCCAAACTCTTATCCATTAGCAATTATCTGCATAACCTCAAAGCTGTAGCACTACAGCTTGAGGGGATTAGGAAGGAATACTCATGTTTAAAAAGGAGAAAAAAATTAAGTGTAGAGTCTCCATCTCTATTTTTTTGGACAAAATTGGGAAAATAATTAGAAAAAGTTTTTTAAGTTCATGAAACATAGCACTGAGGTTGTACAAAACCCAATATACTTTGATGAAGAGCAAATTATTTCAAATCAATTTTACACATTTCTTTGACAGTCTGGTTGGCATATTGATTAAGGATCTGTTGGGTTTTAATTTATTAAAGTATTTCATTTTAGTATTTATAGTAAACTTTTAAAAAAATCTAATCACCAACAACTTAATTAAATAAAGGGGGATGTTCCCATCGATGTTATGATTTTCAACAATTGCTTCATCTGTAATCCTTACTTGTTGGAAAATTTAGTAGTCTCCATGGATTATGTATGCTTAGATGTTTAGCTCTGGAAAACAGTAATACAACTTAATAGTAATCTAAATATGTTTATATTAAGGAGTTTTGAAAGCAGTTATTTATTATATTTAACAGAATTTGGCGAGAACCAGTGACTACCCTTTCAAAATAATTCATTAGTGATCATCATACATGAAGTTTATCAGTCAAAATGTTTTCTGCAATATCCTGTTTTCTGTTTTTAAATTCTTGTATGTTAAACTAACACATTGCTTTAGAAAGTCTGCTTTACCTCCAAATGCTATTATTTATATTTTTCTTGCAGGACTTACATTAAAGCTTAATTATGTTAAATGATTCCATTAAAACATTAATCTTTTAACTTTTCCTGTACAGAAAACTGTTAGTTTTTTTCCTGGCATACAAAGAAGAAACTGTACATCAGTGATTCAAACCCAATTGCTTATGTTAGCTATTTCAGTACATAGTAAAAACATCCATGGTAGTAAAATGCTTTTTAGGAAACCTTTATCATTTTCTTCTATTCATACAAAATTTGAAAACTTACTGAGGCTTGGAAAACAACCTATCCTTTCCTAACTGGTAAAAACCAGTATTTCTGGTCCACATGAAATGAGGTTAGCACCAGCCAATCTGCCTGAAAGCCTGGTCTGCAAGTCACTGTTCTTGAACTTGTAGATGATTTGATCTTGAGATCATTACAGGCTGGGACAAACTCAGAGTCAGCAGCAGCATGTGTTGGAAGATGGACCTACATTCCCTAAACGCTATCTGCCATCCTAGTTGAAAGATGTGGTTCTGGATATGGAGGTATTCTCAAGGAGTAAAATCAAACAAAAACAACAACAAAAATCCAACCAAACCAGCAAATGAAACAAAGAAACCCAAACAAAACCAAAACAAGCAAACAAACAAAAACACACCAAACCCCCCCACCAAGCACAAAATTAGCACCACCACCACCATAAAAAAAAAACCACTCTGCATTTTATTGATTTCTGCTGTTGGCTTTTTTCATTTCTGTGGGAGTCTTGGCCTTTTTCCTATACCTCTAGATGTGAATCTGAGGAACTGATTGTATTTTGGCTGGTTCATATCTACCGTCTAAGGATAGTGCACTGGCATTTTGAAGGGAGATGACTCTACCTATTTGATGAGTTTATCTTACTCAGTTGTGGGTTTTTATTTGCTTTTTTTTAAATTTGTTTTTCTTTGTTTGTTTGTTTTTTTTTTCCTGGCATGCTATAGAGACATTTATATTGATTAAAAATATTCCATCCTACTCATAAAGATTCAGAATTTCAGAGTTCATCTTATCTGTGTTCTGAAATTGTCAGTGTAGGTCTCATACGTTAATCAGATTACTGAGTATAAAGAGAGCAATTTAAACAGTTGTTAGTTGGTAATGCAGTAGGCTTACACATCTGAAGAGCCATTGAGAAATTTTTGCAGAAAAAACACAAGTTTCCAGTTGTCTTTCAATGTATGTGTAATCTTTAAATTTTCTTTCTTTATACATGTATTTCTGCAGGCATCTCCTAAATGACTTTTTTTATATTACTCACTGTCTGGTGAGGTATCTTTCTTTCCTAAGCTACCTATATTATTCATTTAAATGAATGTCACAACTTTATCAACAATCATTATTTTATCTAGATTTGGAGACATTCTCAAGGAATAAAATCAAACAAAAACAACAACATAGAGAATATTCAGTATTCTAACTATACCTAGCATCTCTTTGAGCCTGTACAGTTCCTAATTAGTTTGGTAAGCAGCTCAGTTTTCAGACTAAGCAGCTGCCTTAATTTAATTCTTACATGGGTCAAACTGAAAAACCTAGCTCCATTTCACTGTTTCTTGATTTCCTTACTTATCCAAGCTGAGCACTGTTTGTGCATGTGCATAGGCTGAGTTATAATGAATTTATTTTTTTTCCCTCCTTTTCTGCACATATAGTATCATAATAATCAACTACTTATTAACGGGTTATGACAGAAATCTTATAGACCGTATTAGAGCAAACTCAGCCATTGTAGCAGCAGTTCCAGGTGGACATTCAGTAGTAATTAGTAAGACCATTCTGCTTGTATGTGGATTGTGTATTTTAGTTTTATTTTCAATGTGTCTGAGTAAGAACCCAAATTATTGTAGATATGGGATATACAGTCTCATGTTTGTAACCTTGATGGAAGACAGAGAGAATTCCTATAACTTCTCTCAGTTTTCAGTTTGTTTCTGCTCAGCCTCTGCTTTTATTATGTCTTTGCATTTAAGTTGTAATAGTATTAACATCTGGTTTATTATATTTAAATAATATGTTTGTGGAATAATCTATATACTGTTTTCTTGAGAAATTCTGCTTCTGGGACATCTTATCTTGATTTGGCACATTATTAGTTTTGCTTATCTCACGCTGATTTGTTTCACATAATCAAGGCTGAGGGTTGGAAGAAAGAATTTTTTGGTTTGTATCTGATAACAGTTTAGTTAGTGAGATTCTACAGCCACTTTTTATGGGTGACTTTTCCCACTGCTTTTTTGTAGAACTGTATAGCTATCACCAGGATCTGAATGGTTGTTCAGGACTAGAACCCAATTATGCACCAGTTTTTCACTGTTAAAAAGCAATATTTTTCTTAATGGTTCTTTTTGACACACAACTTTTTAATACCAGAATTATAGATGTGAAAGTGATGGTACTGAGAAGCATTGCAGTTTTATGGTGGGATACACCAGTTTACTTTAGGTGTGTTGTATACTGAACTGTACTTATCCATACATAGCTATCACATGTTACTGTGTGAGAAATAGCAGTTTCCCTGAAATCTGAGAGCTCATTGTGAGTTATTTGAATGGAGTACATGTGATTGTAGTAGGTTCTGGACACACAGGCTGTAAGGCATGTAAAGCAATTTCCTTCGCTTTTAGAAAGCATGGCAGAAAAGCAATACTCGTCTAAACAGGTGAAAACGAATTAATTCATACAGTCACTCACATCTTTTCCAGCTTACTTAATTACTTAATGGAAGCTTTAGGTAGGAAGAGCTTTATGAGAAGTGTTTTTTCATTGGTGAGTTCAGTCATTCAAAATATTTTTTTCTATTACTTTGCATTGTTCTATTTCATATAGAATAGCTAATTTTGTCAAAAACCAGCTCATCAGAATAGTAGGATGTGAATAGTTTAAAGGCCTGTGTTTTGTGGTAGTGGTGGTAGTAATAGTAGTAGTAGTAATAGTACTAATTTATGCCCAAACAAGTGACTTTGCCATTTATCCTACATACAGACTCACTGGATCTAGTGTTCCTGATCTTATTGTGAGCATGAGCAACCAGATGTGGCTTCATTTACAATCTGATGACAGCATTGGCTCACCAGGATTCAAAGCTGTTTATCAAGGTATGAGCTAAATTAACTGTTTTAAACTTATTTTGTAAATTACTTCATTATACCCCAACAAATTAATTTCAAATAGGCATCTAGTCCTTTCAGAAGCTTAGAGTTTTGATACTGTCTCTATTATCAATTAATGGTTAATGAAGACATGGATTTCCAAATACCTACAAAATAACTAAAAATGTTTGCAAGTAAAAATGAAAATTATAGTTCTAATACTTTTTGCTGGGAGGTCAATAGAAGCTACAAATTTCTATCATATTTGAAAGGTCTTAAATTTTACAGTCTGCTAACCTGTATCATATTGGATACTATTTGAAAACTATTGTTAATATTCTCAGACTTTATTGGGGTAGTTATAAAACTTGTTTTTGTGCCTCTCTGTGAATCTTCACAGACCGAAGTCAAAATTAGTATGTAACGAAAACAACAGAGCAGATATATTGTATGCGATTGTGGGAATTAAGAAGATGTATAGAATTGTGGAAATTTAACTTAAAAAGAAAAAAACAAACTAAGTTACTCTAGCCTCATTTGTGTTGCTTCTGTCTCAAAGAAATGAGAACCTTTGCAACATAAACATCTTTAGTTTTTTTTGACTGTTTGAAGTTCAGTACCTTCTGCAGTTGATTAATTGTATTAAAAAATATCTGTTATCTCTTAGTGTGCATGCATGTGTTGAATTTTTTCCATTTAAATAGGTGGTATAGACCTGCAGCTAGAAAGACCTCTTTCTTATTAACATATGGTATCATTTTCTGTTAATTTCCATGCTAATTAGTTCACCTTAAGGATAAGGGAAAACACTTGATACTATTTTCAGTAGTTCCTTATGGGCACATATGATGAAAATGATTTGATAATAATCTTGTAAAAATTAGTTTTGTACAAGAGATGCTGCAAAGCATTGAGACTATTCGGTGTTCAGTAACTGAAAGTAACTGAAAGTAACTGAATTAGAAGAGTGGGAGTGCTCCTTAAGCATTTTCCATAAACTGAAGAGCCCCGTCTAAGAGTTTCATTTCACTTCTAGTTACTTTACTGTTTCAACACCAAAACAGGCAAAATAAAGAGTGAAAAGTTATGGAGATGTTAACTTCAAGTTTAGCAAGCTATTAATTTATTGCACTAAGGACATTAAGGCTTGCCTGAGCAGGTTTTAGAAGTAGGTTCTGTGGCTGATGATGTATTGTGAACGTTGAAAGGAACAGGAAGGGGAAGTATTCTCCAGTGGTCAACCAGGAAACATAGTGTTTCTTGTCCACACCAATATTTTTCTACTGGTGGTCTCTCCATTGAAGCAGGTGGTGATGATAGAAGTGATTAGGGTTATACTTCCACCATCATTTTTCCCTGGCACTATATTTCTTTGGGACTCACTCAAGCTCACTATTGGTTATTCCCACTCATGGTACTGGTTGGAGCATGCTAAATAGATCTGTTGTTCATTCATAGTTTAAGTTTCTGTGTGCATATATTGCTGGATAATATTTGAGTGTTTTAATTATTATTATCTGCTTCTTTTATGCACCATGTTTTGGTTTTCTTTCATGTGAACTGAAAATCTACAGAATAAGGAAGAAGAGGAGAAAGAAGGGGTGATTCTCATGTGGGTGGCTGTTGCTCCTCATGAGAATCCTCCATAACAGCACTACGGAGATTTGCAGGTCCGTGAGAATAACCATATGAGAACAAGGAAAATTACAGAGGTTCTTAGAAACACTATCACAATTGCTTAAGATGTCTGATGTTACAGAGCTGTGAATGAAAAAGCAGATGCAGTCCTGTAGCCCTTCTATGGCTAAGACAATTAAGGAATCTTAAGACACCGTGCCACACATTAAGCCTATGTACTTACACAGCTCAAGTATGTTTTATTGCACAAGTACAATCACATACCCTTTATCCAAATTAATCTTACCCCTTCTCGTCCCTTCTTTCATGTTTTCATCTTTTGTACTTATGTCATTTCTAGGGACTGTGTTTCTTTAGACAACATATTGTCTTTACAAAATCCATTTGTGAAATATGTTAAGTGGAAATAGTGATTATATAGTGGAGAGAGAGTGTTGGCACAGGTTATGTATCTGACATTTTACACGGTTTCCTCAAACCAAAATTATGAACTTTACCTTCTTGTACCTCTATGAAAAAGTTCAAAATTTTAAATTTTATGTATCAGATTATTTATGTTTCTGCTATAATTTCTCTCTGGTATTTCTAATGTAAATTCATCTGTTTTCATTTCTGTATTTGTCTAATGAAGATATTTTATTTATGGAGTTCAACCTCTAACTTCTGGGGACTTTCTGAAAACTCCTGAACTATACAATGTGCACTTTGCACTAGCAGTAGCCTCTCTTCTATGAAGTATATTGTTATCATTTAACAGTTGGATTTGGGCTTTCAGTCTTTTTTTCCAACCAGTTGTGAGTTATTCTGTGGGGATTTTTTGTTTTACAATTTCAGAATTCTAAAGTATGAAATGTTTACGAGTTCAAAAGTATAGTAAATATTTTAAGATAAGGGTGAATTATAACTTTTTTCTCTAATTTCAACATTCTTATTAGTTTAATTAGAATTTTCTCATCTTTTATTGTTGACAAAACTTTTATCCATCCACACTCTCAATACATTTCCTGCTTTAGGCTAAGTGTGCAGCTTAAACCTCTATCCTGTCACAAGATGCCTCAATAAATCTCCTTCCCCTGGTTTAGCAGTCAAAGAACCTGTCTAAAAATAGAATCTCATTTTAATTGTGAGAAAGATAATAGATTGTGACATGTAACCTCAAGGACACTGTCTCTGCACCTGCAGTTAGCTAAAAAGAAGGCAAGCTGCAGGCTTTGGTGGTTCATACATGTTCTGTAGAGACAAAGTAAAGGGCATCCTTACTTGCACCTTGTTTCCCAAAAAGTTGTGAGTTTTGATTCCTCACCCTCTTGGGCAGTATTTTACAACTCACCGACTGAATCTTGACTTTGTATCTATTAGAGTAAAATATTTTTTATATTACTATTTACGTAGTGTCACAGTCTATAGAAAATTGTTACTTCAACTGAATTTCTTCTCACTTTAATTATTAAGAGAAGGATTTTAATGGTGCAATTCGCCTATCCTACATTATTATCCTGTCCACCTAAAAATGGCATGTAGTGATGCCTGTAAATGAACTGATATACATAACAGATTTTGTGTATGGATAGCAAATTTAATCCTATTTACGATTTACCTAAGGGATTAAGAGTGGGAAAGTTCTTCCCAAGTTCTTTTGCCTCTTCTTTGGCTCACCTTCATAGACACGTTAATTTCAGAAAGATGTAGGGTTCTCTATATTCTCACTATTCAAATTTTTGTAATCTGCCTTATTAATCAGGTTCCTCAGACTGTAGAATGCAGTTCTCCAAAAGTTGGATCCACAAGTAAGATTTCAGATGTAGGTCCTGTAGAGATAGTTCCTGGAAAGAGTTTTGAATACAGAGGAATAGCACTGTACTTGTATCGCTGTATGCAGTGGAAGGTGACCTATGGAAACACAGATGGTAAAACAAGTGTTGTTACTGGTTTGTTAGCTCCAGGAAACTGGCAGTCAGCTACCATGTTAGAAAATACAGGAGGTGTCTTGGTAGTTTTCTGTCAGTCATACTCAGTGTCACGCGTTATAAAGGCAAAAATAATTTATGCATTACCTATATGTAAGTACATTATTAATAAGTAAAGTGCAAGACACTACAGGCAACCTTAACTTTGATGATAAACTTTCTAAACCATGTTAGAACCACATTAGTAGTGCTAAAATAGAATGTTGTTTACCCATACTAAAAAAAAGAAATTAAAAAGCTGAAGAATGATCTGAATCTACCATTATTTTTTTCAAAAACACCTTTTTATAGACTGTATTTGAAAGTCCTTCATTTTCTGTTATAGATCCCAGATATCTTAACAGAATGGTTTAATACATTTCAAAAAGAACCCTCTGAAAGCATCTTTTCTATGAAAAGGACAGAAATGTAAATTGTTCTGACCTTGAAGAATGAGAATTATTGTAATGCCACACCTGAGTGTATAGAAGGATTTATACTGAAATCCTCTCCAGTTATTATCTATGCTAGTTTTCCTTACTGAAGCCAAGATTACCAGGTGTCACTCCACAGGTCTTCTTAAATAAAACAAAATTACATTAGGTATTTCACAGCTGATACTTCACAATAAAACCCACTAACATTCCTCAATGTGTATACAAAACTATAAAGTGCTACTTCAAAAATAAAATTTTCAGCAAAAAGAATGAGAAGGAAACTTTGAAAGAAAAAAAATACAGTATTCAGGCAGTTGTTAAGACAGCTTTCAGAGTTTCAGTGATAGATCTGTTTAGAATGTAAAGAAATTATCAACATTTTTTAATTTTATATTTTCCTTTTACCTGGATATTTTATAAGGTTATGAAAGACCTCAGTGTATTTTCTCCATACAAGGGGCATGTCTGAAATCCTTATAAGTAATCTCCTGGAAGAATACCATAAAGATGCCAAATGGTAATTGTGATGAAGGTTGTTGCCAATGTCCCTTGTTGAAATTGCTTCAGTCTGAATAAATTTTAAATATGCATTAGAGCAGGGCCTGGTATCTTCTGACCACTCTGGTTAAATAGATTTAGGTTCACCAAAAGTGCTTATTTTGAACGAATAAACTATTTACTGAAATTTTTTTAAGCTCTAACCTGATTTCCAGTCCTTCTATGCAATGACTCTCAACTCTGCCTTTTTTTTTTTTCAGTAGTACCATATATATAAAGAACAACGTGACATATACACACTTAAATAGACATAACATCCACAAAGTGATGAAAACCATATTCAAATCATTGCACCATCACCTTGAGGTCACAGGATGCTCTGGTAACACCAACAAAATATGTTGATATGCTAAGACTGTACTCTTATGAGCATGCCTTATTTGCAGTTTCTTGCTGGTCATGGGCTAAAGCAAGGACTTTTTTACATACAATAGGTAAAGAATTTTTAATTAAAGTAATTCTTTATTCATGCACTATTTTTTTAAGGTAGTTTTCTTCTTGAGCTGTTTTTCTATTTTGTTTTGATCACAAGCAAAGACCACTCGTGCCCAAACTTGTCCAGCACATGTGATCTGATGTAGTATTTAGGCAGCTTTGAATCAACAGGAAGATTTGGTTTATGCCACTTTCTAATATTGATTCAAGCATGCATTTACACGTTAAGTGGATAAGTTAGGCACAGTCATTGCCGTGCATATCCAGGTCAGGATAATGCAGCATGTTACTGTGACAGTAGGCCTTGTAGCAGTATCAAACAGTGATGTTAGGTTGCAGCTACAGCCAAAAAAAGGTTTAATGAGGTGAATAATGTGCCTGAGTTTGGCTTATTCCACTCATTTTGTGGATGTGCCTCATCTAAAAATAGGTGCTTTATGGCTCTCAGGATCCAAGGTGGATCGTGCAGCCAGCTGATTATCAGGCTGTTTCTATGTTTGTGGTCCTACTGGCTGTGCCACACTGACATAAAAGCAGATGACAGGCAGCTTGAAGTTTTAGGTGTGAATGTTTTATAATTTTATTATGCTTGAGATTTTTCTCCCATTCAACCTTGTAAACCTGTCAGTCTGATAAAAATATTTAATCTTTTGATTTCCAGACTTCATGATAACCAGTATAACAACATCTGCTTTATAGACTGTTTAGAAGTCATTTGTTATTCCTGCCTTTAATATAATTAAGTTATTTCACTAGCCTATCCTTTAGTTCATAACAGTGTTATAAAATAATCTCAGTGATGTAATTCTAGCATTTTGTGTAATTTGAAGTTATTAAGAATTCCTGGAGATGTCAGGCAGGTTATCAGCTCCTGCAAGCAGCTGAAAATGTCAGGCTTACAACCTTTATTTGTATTGATGCTCAACTGAACAGTTAAGCTTTAAGCTCTTCGTTATGATTGCTTGGAAGAATATTCTTCTTACCTCTTGAGACTAGTAGAAAAATACTTTCAAAAACATATTTTGGTTGCTCAGATAAATGTCAGTGGTCTTTTTGCATACAGCTACAGTACTCAGTCAACCTTAAATCAGTGCAGTTTTTTACAAAAACATGACTACCTTATAAATGTTATTACACTACAAATATTGATATAAAACTTTGTTACTGCTTGGAGGTTTAACAAAACCAGTGCTGAAAGAAATAAATGGAATTAAGACTTTCTAGGACTCTCACAATTGGACATGCACACAGGGAAATCATCATATACAGTGTAATGCTTGAAAATGAAACAAATATAAGTCATTCAGTGAAAACTTTGAGTTTGCTTTGGTTTAAGCTTTTCTTCCCTTCGTGTATTTCAGGCATATTAGGTTTTCTTTTTGTATTATGCTCTTATGTATTGTAATTCAAGTGTGTGTTGTTGGAGGGCAGGCACTAAATATGTTTCATATTTTATGTGCATGTTTTTATTTATTAAAGCTACTTGGTTCTGTGGAGAACTTTCAGAGAGTTCCATCATAATATTGTACAAATAAGTCTGTTGATAGTGCTACACAGGGCAAGTTAGTTTTTTGGTTGGGCAAATGTCAGTCACTTAATTTCTACCACAATGTATTATCAGTTATTTTCAGAACCTTTCCTATATTTTTGTCTGACCTTTTTAGAGTATATCGTTCAGATAAACCTAGAACAGGTATTTCTCAGTTTCAGCATCCTTGACTTTTCTTTCAAGAAATAAATAGTACCACCAGTAGGTTACTAATAGAGTCAAAAGAAGAACACTAAGTTACTGATAATTACTGCAGCAATTTCAAAGAAAATTTTAATAGTAGAGAATGTACCCCATAACTCTTCTTCTCTCTCCTAAATTAATAAAGTAAAAAAGCCAAAATGGCCAGATTGAGTACGCATTTGTTAAGTAAGTTATTTTATTCCTTTTTAATTTTTATATTAATTGTGTAACTCTGCTTCTAATGTCCTATTTTTATTAGAGCACTTTTCAGATATTGATATGATTATGCTCAACTATGTTCCACAGAAATGCAATCAATGTTCGATACTCATCTCAATCAGCTTAAAGATTAACATATATTTGTTCAGTTATGCTGTTTAGCAATGTATTAGCCTCTTTTGCTCTAACCTCTAATGCAATGCATTCTATTGTGCCAATCATGGACATTGTCAGTGTGCTGGATAAGAACATGCATGTTAAAAATAGTGTGGTTTACAGACCAGACATCAGTGTACATTTTTAGTTTTCTGATTTCATTAAGGAATATATTTATTAATGCGTCCATTACTTAAACTTCAGAATTTACAGAGTAAAAAACCCCAAAACTCTTGGAACTTCCCACATTTGCAATTTGATTAGGTACAGCCAGTATACAACACAGGTATTCATTATTTCTTAGTTATATGACATGACTGGAGCTGAGAAGCTGCCATCTCCCTTCCCCTGCAGATTGCTGCTGTGTCTGACTGATGACACAAATGTGCATTCATATCTTTTCAGCGATTGATTTAACAGGTTAAGTTTAAACCCTTTGTTTGCCTCTCTTCATAAAATTATTAAACATTGGAACAACAACACCTTGTCTCCAAATAAGAGAGAATTATTATGTTTTAACTCTGCCAGTGAAGATCATTCTACTAGTCAAACTTGTTTAGAAAGTAGTTTCACATCTTAATTTAACACATTTTGTGTAGAAAACAGCTCAGATGTTTTTATTGATTTAATGTTTTATACCTTTTTATCCATGTTCATTGTTCAGTATGTTTGACCATAACATAAATGTTATCTCCAGATTTTAATTAAGCTTTTAATTAAAAGGTTTACTGTAGCTTTTAAAAAACATTATTACCAATTGATGATTTTTCTCAAAGACTAGCAATAAACTTTAAAACTGGCATTTAAAAGTAGAATTCTAGTAACATGTATGTGAGAAGGTCTTTTTGGTTTTTTTTTTTTTACTTTTGACAGGTCTTTCTTTGTACTTTTTTCCTTCTACTGAAAACAATCAAGAAATGGAACTGAACAGTGTAATCTAAGTGTTTTAAACATAAATCTTAGTCTTTCCTTCTTAGCAGATACAGCTCAGTTTGAAAGCTTGGTGCAACTTAATAATTTTAGATAAACAGAAATAGGTTTTTACCAGTTAAAAATTTCTCCTTTTTATTTTTTGATATAGAAAACACCACAATGTATGCACCATGAACTTAGCTGTCCACTGACATTACCTAAGAAGATAGTCCTTTCATTCTTTAGGCCAAAATAACTCTATTTTAAGTAATTTTCCTTATTTAATTCATAAAGTGCTGGCATACTCAGAATTTCCTGTTAATATCTACAAAGGAGATTGTTTGGAATTCTTAAGCGTCTTCCATTCATTTGTAAAGTTTCTGCAAATGATGGTCAGACAGAGAGATGCATCATAACTAGACAGCAACAGATACCATGTTATGATTTTTTCTTTTGAATAAGAATACTTCTTATTCAGTATTTTATTTTTGTGCCAGTTTTCTCTATTTTTTGCTATGAGGTTCAAACCATGAGAACTATATTGCCCCTTAGTTTTGACATGACACTCACTCTATGGTTTTAAAAGTCGAACACTGGATTTTAAATGAGGAATAAATCAGCTGTTCATGTTCTCTCACCAGTGGTGGCACTTACTTTAAGCTTTATTTCCTTGTCTATGTTACTTTAAGTAATGAACCTTTTTCCAACAGTGATGAAAGAATTGATTAAATGCTATGGTAACTGACACATATTGGACTGTATTGATAGAGTCATAGAAACATTTAGGTTGAAAATGACCCTTAAGATCATTGAGTCCAGTTGTAACCTAACACTGCCAAGTCCAAGAATTCTAATACGGATTTTTTTTTTAAGTATTACCTATCAAAAGATACAGTGAATGACCTGTAAGAAATGATGCTATTCCTGAAGTCAATAAACTTTAAAGATAGTATTGTTTTAATAATCTTGATAAATATTTAATTTGCTTCTCTGAAGGCAAAATGCAATATTATTTTGATTTTTCTTAAGGCAAATATTTGTCTGGAACCTAAAAAAAAAAAAAATTATGAGTCAGACTTTGACTCTCACAGGATTTTCTGGGCATGTATATGCATGATGTCAGCATACTAATAGTTCTTTTTGTGATACAATACAGGGTAACTTGATAAAAAAATACTACATATATATTCTTATTACAAGCTGAAGAAAAAGGTAAGACACTGTGCACAAAATCCTGCTTCCACTTAAGACTTTATAGTAGCCATTTTAAAAAAATATATATATGCATTTATAGATATATAAAGTGTATTTCACATATTAATGTAATTTCAAAGAATCTGAATAATCTCTCATCTCAAAATTTACCCCAAATTTTTCATATTGTGATTTTCTTGTATGTGTGTTAGAATACATTGCATACCACAAAATTAATTCAGTAAGTTTTGCATAAACTTTTAAATAATATAGCTTATCTTATATTTAGTGTTATTATATATAAAGACCATGTTCTGGTTTTTAAGATACGCCCAGCTATAAAAGCTGGTGTTTTTTTGATGAAAACCGATGATAAAACCCTGGAAACAGGAGTTACCTTTATTTTTTGAAAATGTCTGTTACATCTGCAAAGATATACTTGTAAATGTTAAAATTAACAAGGTACAATAAATTTAAAGTACAGATTCAGCTGAGTAATCTACCTTAAATCCCCATGTAAGCACTCTCCTTCAATGACATTTTGACCCTTCATAACTGCAACTTAATCTTCTTTGAAAGAGGAATACAAATCCTCTGAGGAGGATTAAATCACAGTGATCTGAGGACAGTGGTACACCTGAGCGAGTACTTGTGCACGTCCTTCAGTGTGGCTTTAATGTCCTTAGTTGTGTTCTTTTCCCAGTTAGGGAGAAGTATATGTGTGTGTACATTTGTGTTGTGCTTAAGCCCAGCAGGGGCAAGGAAGGAGAGAGGTTATCCACATTTCCTTTGAGTGGCCAGACCTGGTGGGACAGTCTTTCCATGGCCCAGATGCAAGCCCCTATGGGTTAGGAGAGGGGGAACAGGGATGCTCTTTGTAGGCAGACCCGGATATATTCCGGTGTCTGCCCAGTGCTTTATCATCAGAGTGCGGGAGTACGACATCAGTGTGCTCCATACAAACCTGCACTGGATTTCATCCAAGTCCTTGGAGTCCTGATTATTGTCCAAGCCACTGTAGACCTCCTCCACCATTGCTAATTTCTAGTATAGTCTGTAAATTTATTTAGTAAAACTGGTGTTTTAGAAATGCTGTACTGGAATTCTGCGCAACTCATTTCATGATATTTTTATATAGTAGATGCATTTTAGCCATTACTGAGATTTTAAAAAGATGTGGATTTTCTTGTTTATATGCATTTTTCCATCTTTTTAAAGATGGAAATCTTTAATCTAGGCTAGATTCTTATTATCATCTCATTAAAGTAAATTGCAGTTTTTAGGATTTTGATGCCTATTGGTATGCTTTTCTTTCAGTAGCTAACACTGTGAAAAGACAAAAGATGGTCCGGTCTGGGTCATTAAACAGTTTCTGCATCATTTATGCCTTCATTATAGCATTTACTGAATTTCTTAAATGTCAGTGTTGATTACTAAGTCACATGATTTCAAATGGAAAATTATATTTGAATCTCAAATATTATTGAAAACACAATTAATACTGGTAGTTGGTACTAAAGAAAGATCTGTGGGAAATATTAAGCAACAGTTGAAGATTTTAATTCTGACACGCGGATGTCTACTAGTAACATCCTCTATAAAGAACATTTATTTCACTAAAGAGTTCTTCAAAGTTTTTCAGTATTTTTTATTTTTCCAAATTTTTAATTTTTTTATTCAGCTTATAAAGAGGCGTAAATTTTACTCTTTGGCTGAAATTGATGTGACATATTAACACCTCCACTTGTTGCGAAGTCAGCATATTCTCCAGAGCAGCCTTTTTATATTGCTCTCTCATTTTATTAGCAATTTAGATTGAGGAGGTTATTGTTATTCGGATAAAATAATGGCCTATTTTTATATTGCTGTGAAACTTGAGAAAAACAATACTTTGTAATCTAAAACATTATCTAAAACAAATTTCAGACTTTTTGCATTTGATTTCTTTATTGTATATATGGTAGCATATAAAAATAAAATCTATTCAGACTCTTTATTATATGTGAGAATTGCTGAATTAGGTTAACAAAAAGCTACGACAGTATCTTACTTGGTATTGTGTATGCTTGCATGCTCTGTTTGCATCTAAACACTTCTGAAAACTCTAATCATGAGGAACTGACAACATCTACTAAGAAATGGATCTTCTGAAGTATGGAATCTTGGTGTTCTCAGAACATAGCTTATATAACATTGTACAGGGGAGGTTTTTAAGCGCAAAAAGTAATGAACTACATTAAATGGATATATGAGTAGATAAAGCTGAATACAATGGGCTGACTGTCAGTGAAAAACATTTTGCTACTGCCTTGTCCCTTCACCTCTCCTCTGACCTTTCCAGGCCACCATAGCCATGGCCAGTCCTTTCTTCACTAGGACGTTATGCACCCTTCATGGAAAGATTTTAAAAGAGCATTTCCTTTACAGTTCACTTGCAGGCTTGGCATTAGCGGTGTTTTCAAAGGGTCTTTATTTTTCCTTTCAGGGTCCAAAGAATAGCTTGGTGCTTAAGGAACTTTCAGAAAGCAGAGTACTATTTACTTTAAAACAAAATCATCACAAGTAGAACACAAAAGAAAGCAGTGAATCTTTTGTAGATATTCTAACAGTATGTTGTAATATGAAAGTAAATGAAGCACGAGTCCTTGTAAATACATATGTAAATTGTTTCCAGTCTGTATCTCTAGGTATGCCTGTTGATGTTTTTTTCCACAATTTTTAAAGGAAAAAAAAAGTTAGGACCATTTCTCTCAGGTAGTGAGTATACTTGGGGTTGTTTCAATGCTAGAGTGGTATTAGCATGTGTGCACTTGCATGGCCTTCCTTGCAGAACTGAATTTAAATACCTTAAAAAAAAAAAAAAAACAGATAAAAACAGAAGGCATAAACCTTTCGGTTATTTCCTGTGATCTGCAGTACTCACCACATTTCTATCTATCTGTCTTTAATAATTCCAGGGTCTTAAAAATTGTTTCCACTTTTAGTTTTCTATGCCTGTATGACCTCTGAAACAGTGAAATGTTTTTATGCAGTCACCTTTATAAAGAACATGATTTTAAAAAATTGTGTCTGTTAATTCTTTTATTGTGTTGTATTAGCATGCTGTAGAAAAGATTACTGAGTTTTGGTGAGTATCATTTTTCAAGCTTATTCAGCTTGCAGCTGAACTTTGCTGGACTATGTTTCCAAATATTATCATATTGAGTTTGGTTCAAAATCTAATCAGCTGCTTGGAACCATGGCCAGAGGTTCCTCATGTGCTATTTTGGTAAAATTAATATGCAGAGAAAAGAGGAAGAATTGTAACAGATTTTAGCAAGAACTGGATGTCAGAAAAAATTCAATTTTTATTTTTTTCTTAATTTCCATTAATTCTATTAATTCCTTTTTTTAAAAATTTCCACTCACAATATGCTCAAGAAAAGTGGGTGCAGCCTATTTATTGGGATTGTCTTTTAATCTGACAAGATTGAAAGCGTATAAAATAATCTGACTGTACCTGATCTGTTTCTTCTCTACAGTATAGACATTTGTATGTGCTTTCACCAGAACATGTACCTGATAGGGACAACATGAAGATATACTTGCATTTTTTTCCCTCTTGGGTTATTTGGAAAAAAAAACCCAAAAACGAGCACCCAAACAGCAAACCAAAACAACACTGTACTTGTCAAACACTTTTTTCCTTTTTTTTTAAATGAATAGATTTTAATTGTATCCTGGTGACTCTATGAAAGCCATAGTAAAGCTTCACTATGTGGTAAAAGACACAGGATTTCCCTGTAGCAATTTGCTGGGGTTTTTAGGCTTGTGCAGTTAACCTCTACAGACAAACAATATTCAGAGACAGACTTTTTTTCAGCAAAACAACCAACACTGTTAAATCCCCATCATAACCCAACCTGTCCTCCTTCCTTTTTTCTTCTGGGTGTGAAAATGGAAAACAAAGATGTTGAATGGAATTTTAAGACTAAGAAGTCCAGTCTATCTATGCGAAGTCAAATAGATAGTTAATGCTCATGAAGACTCTTCTACATGCCTCTGTGAATTTTCATTTTTTAAATTGCTCTCACTGAAAAAAAATATGAATTTTATTTTTTTGGTTGTTTGCTTTCTTGTTTGTATACTATGCCTACAAAACATTTTCGTGTACATATGAGTATGTACTGTTTCAGTGTATTTATATAGAATAGCTTCCAGACTGAATTTTAAGCTGTGAGACTTCCTTTGCTTGTCTGCAGAGTAGTTTTGTGTTAGTTTATGTTCCTCAGAAAGTGTGGTTTATTAGGGAAGAAAAAACTCCTATTGTTAAGCCTTGGCCGTGTTGGCATCTTTGGAAAGAGAAGGAAAGTTTGTCTTTCTTAATCCCACCCTAGAATTCTTGGGTGACCAACGGGACAAGAGCCAACGAGGGTGGAGGCACAGCAGAAAAATTGAAACATACAAGATATAGATAAAAACAACCTGAACTTACCTCTAGATATAAAAGGTGCCCATGCAACAAAGCCTTAAAGTTAATCAAAAGAGAGAAACTTTGTGATCTCAGGGAAATTGTGCATTGCCGAAAACGATTAAAAGTTGCTGGACCTAGTCCTATGCTGGAGCGCGGGATTTGTCCTGCAAGGGCAGAGTATAGGAGCGCAAGACCTAAAGATGTTTTCTCCCTTTTTTTTTTTTTTTTTTTTTACCTTTAGAGGAATATTTTTGGAGCAATACTTCATCTTTCTTGCTTTTTTACTGAAATATAATAGAGTGAAATTATTTGGATGTCCACACTGTACTAATATTGGTACATGTGATTGCGTCCAAAGCTAACATTTTCCATTTGAGCACTTACTGTTCCTACAACCTTCATTAGAAACATACTGAGTTGGAGCTCCAGAAAATCTACACATGATTTTAATCTTTCATTTTGTTTTATGAAAATGTGCTTATCACTCCTGTGTTTAAGGAGGAGGCACACCCACCATAAGGCACAGAAGTGGATACTCAGGGAAAATAAGGTCGTCTCATCTAACATTAATTTTATTTTACAAATAATAAAATAGGATTGAGATTTTGGTGGGGGTTTATTTTAAGAGTATGAGAAAAAGCAGTGCTTATGTGGGTATATATGCTCGAGAAGACATGCACACCCATAATATATGCCAGGTTAAAGCATCTTGAAAATAATATGGCAGTATTGTTTACCTATTTGTCTGTAATATTTGTGTAACAACCTGTTAGGATAGGGCTAAAAAAACCCTATAGATTAAGCTAATTGAAGCAGTTCTATTGTCTAATGATAATTCTTTACTGCAATTTATGCTTTGAAATACTATAATTATCTAATTGCAATCCATTTAATGTGTGCTAAATTAATTTTCTATGATGCCAATTCTTAATTAGGATGCCATGTGTCACTAATTTAAATGGTTGAAAGAAGTCCAAATATATTGTGTTATCTGAGTTTATAATCTAAAAAACATATTGTTTGTAAGACATGGCCAATTTTCCATAAAACCATGTTAACTACTGGTAATTACATTTTTGTCTTTTAACCATTTAGAAATAGTGTCTTATGTTGGCTGTTCCATTGCTTTGCTTAGGACCAGTGTTGGCTTTATAACCCTTTTACAAATGATTTGCTAAGAGTAGCTCATTGATTTTCTTTCTAGACATCCACCATGTCTTTCTTGTCAGGACTTTAGGTAACTTTAGGAAAAGATGTTTAAGGATATTCCATTGTAAAGGAAGATAAAGCATATAATTTTCCCAGTTTGAGGGGACAAATTAGATACAAAGGTATTTGTTTAATTCATTGGTTCCTCTTCTCTCCAGTTTTTGGGACAGTTAATACATGTGACCTTGCTCAGTCATGTGGGCTCTCCCTTGTTCTCCATAAGTACTTGAAGATAGTTGGTAATAGTTCATTGAATTCTTCAGTTTGAGTACTGAGTTTGATTAGCACCTGTTCCCTTGAATATGTCTGCATTTTCTAAAAGGTCCTTAAGGTGTTCTCTTCCAATCCTGCCCTTCCCTTAATTTTATTTAAACATTTTTTATCTATATAAAGAGGTTTTTTTCTAGAAAAGCAAAAGTGTTCTTCATTCTCATTTCCTGCTAGCTATTTTTCTTTCTCTTAATTTTCATGACAATTTAATTCTACAAGTTTTTTTACTGCCTTCTGCCTCATTCCATGGTTTGCCTTTTCACAATATTCACCCTTACGTTATTCTGATAACTTCTGAGGCAGCTGCACTTCCTTTTTCCTGTACTTCCTATTTTCCATAACATTCTAAGTTGCTTTCCATGGGATAACTTCGTGCTAAGTTTTGTTCAGGGCACTGCTCAGTCCTTTGTGTTGATAGGCCCTACTCTTTCTGGTAGCAAAGCAAGATGAACACTATATTTGAACAGTATAATGTTCCTTATCACAAAACATTAGAATAAAAATCTACAGTGAGACCAAAAGCATATTGGTACTTGACAATAATAGGTGTTCAGGGAAGAAATGGTGAATTATACCGTGATAAATCAAAGAAACAGAGTATTTTCTCTGCTTCCGGTAATGCATGCCCCAAGTACTTCTTTGTCTCTCATTAAGATTTTCTGCCATGTATTTATCCAATAACTTTTTGAAAACATGTATTTCACCCCCTCCCCACCCCCCATCCCCCCCAGAAAAAGCGATTTGGAGTCTATTTAATTGGTCCTCATTTCCTCAGTAACTTTGATCTTTTGTTTTCTTCCGCTAGTTCTAATGTTGCCATTTTTAAAATGGAAGAGCAGAACTACATATAAAATTCAACATGGAAATGAAATTTTTGAAGGTTTTGGTGTGAGGTCAGAATACTATTCTTTGTTTTGTTCACTGTTCCTTTCCCAGTAATTCTTAACATTTCAATAGCTTACAGTTCCATAGAATTGTTATTAAGCCAGAGCTTCTGTTCCTGAGTCCTAGCTGTCAAATCAGAACCTATCATTGTGCCTGCAAACCTATAATCATGGGGTTTTTTTCCAGATTTATTTTTCTACAAATATTGATAATGAATTTCACATGCTGTATTATTACTTGGTTAGTAGGTGTCATACATTTTTTTTGCAACAAGTAACAACAAGCTTCTTCCTCATTGCTGTTCTGATTTGATCTGCATTTACCCCTGGACATGTTAAATTGATTGTAAACAGACCATTTTTTTTTCTGCATTCTGTAAAAACATACTTAAGTACACAGTAAATATTAAAGAACATACTGTAAAGTTTGTTTTCTGCTTTATTGTTTTATTGCTTTCAGGGATTTTTATTTTAAAATATATGATACAATATGATGTTATTATTACCAGCAAGCCACCCATGTGCTACAATAGTGAACTATTAGCTTAAATTGACTTCCTAGATAAGTTGTTGTTTTTTCATCGATCTTATTCTAAGGTCATGTTTGGTTTTTTTATAATATTGATACAGAATGCAATAAGGTGGAAGCAGCAAAAATTAATCTACTGAATATGATCTGTGGTCTTCTTGATAATGGCAAGGACAAAACATTTCAGAGAAAATGTGAGAGTCTCTTAGAATTCTACTGGGAACTATATGATCTGTGAAGGAGGCCTTCTCTTTTTATACTTGGAGACTGATAATAAATTGCACTGTTAAATTTCTTAGAAGAAATTTACTGGAATAATGATAAAGTTGTGATAATCAATAAAATTATCATGTAAGGCCATCCTCTTTTAAGCGGTGGGCCAACCTTGTTTTAGCTTTAATAGCCACTTTTGCAGTCCAATTATGTGCTATCTGAAATGGTTTTTTCTGTTAGTTATGATTTACCGCTTTCTTTTTCAGTATTTGTTCCTATGTTCCATTGCAGGTATCATGTATATAATATCATTCCTTTACTTCCTCTTCTGCAATCCTGAGCATCTCTCTATCCCTTCTCTTTGCATAAGGTTTTGTTTGTATAAGAGTTTCTCCTTTGTGTTTTTAAACTGCATTAGGTATTATGTCTGTTAACACAGGGAGGCATGAGAAATAAGAGGAAAAAAAATAAATCATCGGTTTTCTCATATATGGAACATAAATTTCTGTGACCTTTCAAAGTTCAGATGTTAAAGTTTTTTTTTTTTTTTGGGGGGTAAATGTATACCTGTGTCAGTTCTCAGCTTCCCTTAATCTATCTTGAATATAGCTAAGATGATAATTATGAAATATTGTCAAATAATTAGTTTAGGTTTTAGAGCTATTGAGTTCAACTTTCTGATAGAAACCTGAGGTTTATTTTATATCTCTTATTTGAAACAATTGATTTTTGCTCAACTCACATGAGCTTAAAACACATATTTAGTTTCAATTATATTTACGCATCTGAATTATTAATTTGTGAGATTATTATTCATACTCTTTGGATTGTATCCAGATTCAGATTTAATGATTAATGATTCATTATTTATTTAAGCTAGAACATTGGATAATGTGAATGAAAACACAGCAACACTAAGAATTTAAATTAAAACTGTGTATTTGTAATCTAGTAATAAGGGGGGAAAAAAGCAAATTACTCCTACCACGAATAATAAGTTTAAGAGTGCAAAATCTTCTAATCTATGAATTATTTTATAATTATATTATGTTATATTATATTATTGAATATATTATTATTATTATTATTATTTATTGTACATTTCAGATACCTGAGTCAAAGTCTTTACATCAAAAAAGACTTGAATTGCAATGTGACACCTTCCAAATAGCAGTCATAATACATATTTAAATGCATAATATCACTTTTTGTATTGCCATATTTCTTCATTTGAAAGAAAACAGAGCAACAGAAATGTCTTTCAATTAAATTCAGAGAGATATGATCTTACAGTCAGAAATCTAATCTTGTCATTCTTCTAACATTAAAGTAAGAATATTCCCTGAAACTGAGTAAATATTTCTACTTTACAAACAAGATGAAAAGTCTCTTTCCCCAGGCTATTGAAAGAGGGTACATGAAAGCCACGAACAATTGCATAAGATCAATATTAATATTTTGGTAACCAGAGGAAGCTGATGTTTAAATTTAAGCTGTAGAGTTTATGTGCAGACATCATGAAGTTCACACAGCTCTAAGAACTCAGATCAAAAGAAGGCCGACATTGAATGAGTACACAGAATAATATTAAAAGAGCAAGGCTTTAATTGCCCTGCTAAATAGGTTAGCATAGCATATTTTCATGTTTATTATTTTTAGAACATTTTCTATCCCATAGGATTTTTCTAAGAGCTCAACATAACTTCAACTGAATTGGTCTGAAATGTTATCTTTTTTAGCAAACTGATACAGAGCATCTTTGCAGTTTATGAAACAGAATAATCATGACGTGTTGCGGCAATATGCACAATGCATCTCAGCTGCATTCAGACATTTATAAAAATTGTTCACTGACCAAATCAATACAAGTTGAACAGGTATTAGAAAGGACAATGATGTAAAAATCTGTGCAAAATCGCAGAGGACAGAAAAGTGTTGGGAATCATTACATGCCTGCTAGTATAGATCTAGTTATAAAGAAAGAGTATTCTTTATTTGTAAATACAAACACATTAATTTTGCCGTCTCTGTCTCCCCTAAGTTTTGGGTTGTAAATATATGTAATGGAAATGTAGCTTTTGACTGAAGAGAGTCACAGAATCATTTAAGATAATTAATTCATCCATTAATCCAGCATTGCCAAGTCCATCAGTAATTGGTGTCCCTCAGTGCCACATTTACATATCCTTTAAATACTCAGCTACTTCCCTGAGCAGCCTGGTCCAATGCTTGACAACCTTTTCTGTGAAGACCTCAGAGCATCTTCCAGTACCTAAAAGGAGCCTTCAAGAGAGCTGCAGAGGGACTTTTCTCAACAGCGTCTAGTGATACGACAAGGGGGAGTGGCTGTAAGCTGAAGGAGGGTAGCTTCAGATTTCTTCTTTTAGGAAGAAATTCTTTACTGTAGGGGTGATGAGGCACTGGAATAGGTTGCCCAGAGAAGTTGTGGATGCCTCATCCCTGGGAGTATTCAAGTCCAGGCCAGATTTGAGGAACCTGGGCCTAGTGGAAAGTATTCCTGTCTATGACAAAGGGGTTAGAACTAGAAGTTCCTTAAGGCCCCTTCAAACTCAAATTCTGTGATCCTATGATGATTCTATGAATTACAATGAGTCTTTTCTGTCAGCCTGAATAACTTTCGACTAGAGTAGATTCCTGTTAGGAACACATATAGTGTTCCGTTTAAGGCTTGTGAAGAGATAGATTCCTAGACCTGGATGGAATTTTTCAAGCTTTTTGTTGTCAAAATGCAAGTAAGACATCCTCAGAAGTGTTTCATAAATCTGTCATGTTTGCTGGATTGTTTTTATGTTGAACAAACAAGCACAGACCCTGAAGGTTTAAATAGAAATACAGTTAATGCAAAATTAATTAATTTTGACATTTTTTATGAGTTATTTGGTTTTTCAATATAAAATAATTTGATTCAAAAATTCCTTCTATTGTGTTTGAGAGAACCTGAAATTTATCATTAAATTGTTTTTTATGAGATGGATTTTATTAAAACTTTCTTTCCAAAAAATAAAACATTTTTTAAAATGTTTGATCTGAAATTAGTGTTTATATTTTTAATATGTATGTTTTTTGTGCTTGCAAATGAGATATTTAGAAATCCGAATTATATATCACCCCGAGAAAACTGGGCATTCTTGGATGAAGGGTGATATATTAAGAATAACAAAGTATTTGGTTGGTCTCCTAAATTTATACTGCATTCTTGCCTTCCTCACGAAGAGCTTGGATCCAATAAAAGCATATTGTAACAGTTTCCTACAAAAAAAGAAAAAAAGGAATTTTTAACCCGCCAGAAGCCTTAACTCATGGTAATTTCTGTTAAAAAGTTTTAGTTCACTGATCCATAGCCCTTTCCTATGGCTTGGATGCATATCCTGAGAGTTAGAAAGCATGGTGGTCTGTCTTTAATTTCAGTAAATTTATTACTTAAAGATATTTTTTTACTTCCTCTGTTGTCTATGGAAAGAAACACCTGTTGCTGTCTTTTAAAGAATAAATCTTCAGCGATGCTTTACAAATCCCTGCAGACAGTTTGCCTTCTGACACTCCTGCCTAGGACAGAATTGCCCTGATTCTTGAGACACGAAAGGTTTTTTGACAAGAGTGTGTGGCACATAAATATTTGGCAAAGAGTTTGTGATCATTCTCACACACTGGATTAGATATAGCTCTGCTGTCAGAGGGAGATGAACTTCTGAAATGTGCTTGAAGTGTATATTCTAATTTTCTGTAGCTCCCCACATTTTCATGTAGTATGTAAAGATGTGCATAGCTGAAAACACACAGGTTTTCAGTGCTATTCTGTGGAAGTAAAAATCAATATCTCAGTAGGAACAGGCTAATGAAGCTACATTAAAGCATTTGTAAATATAATTTTAAATCCTTATTTATAAATATTATTTATAAAATTGCTCTCACAATGTTTTATTGTGTTTATGTACTCGACATTTTGGAAAATGGTTTTACTGATTTATACATTCTAACTTTCTTTTAATAACAATTATTTAAATAAAATCATAATGGGTGCAGGATACACAGCATCGCCAGCAGGCTGAGTGATCTGTTATGTTGTGAAATATGTGCCATACCTTTCTGAACATGTCTGTCAAGAATCTGTTAATGACTGCTTTAAGGGTATAAACCTAGTGGATTGCCTTCATATATCATAATTCTCTATCCTGTATCTTAAAATTTTTGTTGGAGTTGGTGTGTCAAGGTATACGCTTCTTCCAGGATTTAACGTTATTAGATTTAACAATATTTGACAGCAAACATTTTCAATGGTGTTAAATTATATTAATGTTTAATACTATTCAGTGAGTTGAATTTTCCTGTTATCTTGAATGTTTCTGATTTCATACCTTGGACTGAACTGTGAAATATTTAAATACCAAGAACTTTATCTCTAGTTTCATTTAAGTCAGATTTACATAATTTCATTATATGTGCAGCAACACAGTTTGTAGAATCAGAAGTGTTTTGTTATTTTTTCTGATCAAAGGCAAGTTAATTAAAAAAAAAAATTGCTTTCAGTTTAATGGCAAAGAAATGGAGCCTTCATTTTCTGATGGGCAGCCATGTGTATAGTATTTTGTAAGATGATTCTACCACAGGCAATTAATATTTACATTCTCTTTCCTAATACTTATGGTATTCATAAATTCCATAAGACTTGATTTTTTTATAGACTTATCTTGTTTATGTAGATTTGAGATCTAAGAATAAATTATTTTAAGAAACAGAGGTCCTAGAGAATATCTTGAAGAATAATCCAAAATGTTAATTTATTTTCAGCATAACTGAATGCAGCTGGGAAAAATGTGGCTCTAATTTGAAGTATGAGATTATGAAATAATGTCTCCGTTTTGTTTTTAGTATACTTTAGTTATTTTAAACTGAAATCCATTGACTCTATCAGTAAATTATATAATTTTACTCATATTGTTAATAGACTTATAAGTGGAATTGCAGATGTGAGAGTTAAGAGATTCTTTAGTACGAGATCAGAAAAATTATCTACATGCAGTATGTCTCCATGGGTAGGATGGAGACTGTGGCTTTATAATTTTACCTTCAAATATGCTGTATTCAGTGCAGTCATGCAGTTAAACATAAGTATTTTGTTATTTTCAGCAATGCAGCAATGCAGATATGGCAGCTATTAGCATGTGAAAGGACTTTAGATCCTAAGTCGTCTTTGAGGCAGTTTTACAGCATTTACCTCTCGTTCATTTTCAGCTGTAAATATTAGTTTAATGTATAATGCCAAGTATTTTGAAAGTACTTCTGATACTGACATATAAATTGATTGCAAATATATTTTTCTTATTATTGCATTTGAATTTTTCAATATTCAGAAATAGAGAAAGGAGGCTGTGGAGACCCTGGAATTCCATCATATGGGAAAAGGACCGGCAGCAGTTTTCTGCATGGAGACACACTTACCTTTGAATGTCAAGCGGCGTTTGAATTGGTGGGAGAGAGAACGATTACATGTCAACAAAATAACCAGTGGTCTGGCAACAAACCCAGCTGCGTTTGTAAGAATTATTATAGTTTTTCTGTATTATTTTCCTGACCTTAACCTCTCACATTTCTTAACATCTGTGACTAACCAACAGGAAAATACTTCAAAGTAACTTGAAGTCTTTTTCAGCCATAGTTTGTTTGTTTGTTTTTTTTTTTTCCGATTGACTCAGTAGCTCATTTATGGAGAACATCATGCAGGACTGTTTTTAGAATGTTCTTTCCCCTCATTTTATATTTAATTGAGCCACTTAACACTCCTAATGTAAATGTGTGTTGAATTAGACTCTAAATGAGTAATCCCTAATAGCAGATAAGTGTTTGAAAGGACTCTGTGGCACATACACATTTCATTCTGGCAGTGCAAAACAGCCTGCAGATCCTCATAAGAAAGGATTGGGATTTTTTTTTTTTTTTTTTTGTGATATACCACAAAGCTGTGAAAATTAATATAAAGAAGTTAAGAATATCGAACATTGGAAAAGGTTAGGTAAGGTCATTAGTTGTGATTTTTGTTTTAAAAGATAAAATATATTTGTTGTTAAGAAAGGGTTGTTGGTTGGGGTTTTTTGGGGGGCTGGGATTAGTTGGGGTTTTTGTTTGTTTTTTGGGTTTTTTTGCTGTGGTTTTTAAATTTTGTTTGTTTGTTTGTTTGTGTGGGTTTGTTTGTTTATTTATTTATTGGGGTTTTATTTGGATTGTGTTGGGTTTTTTGCTTTCCTTTTTTTTCCTTTCTGGTAAAATAGAGCAAATCTTTCAAATACACAGGTATATTAGGCACTTGAGTTCTCCAGATCATGTTAAATTTTCCCATTAAGAGTCTTACAATTCAGTACTGTATTTGATAACCGTAACAACCATTGTGAGGTGTCCTGTTCTATTTGGACATGTATATATTGTGGAGCTCTGTTGGTACAGGACTTTACAAGCTGAGCAAGATTGCTGTGTACCAGAATAATTCTCAATATGCCTTGCAATGCTGAGATGTGTGTAGGCATGTGAAGCCAAGGCACAGAGGCAGTTCAGCTGCAATCCCCTTTGAAGGCAGAAGCTGTGTTTCTTCAGGGGGCTGTATTGCACTGGGTTGCTATATCAGTTTCTGTTGACAATGTAAAGTATTTTACTGTGCTCCAGCCTTACATCTGCACATGCCCTATGAAAGAGCATGGAATCTGTGACATCTATTTACATAAAGTGAGTTCAGTCTGACACATTTGAAGAGGTGAATAATGGTTATCCTATGTGTTAACTAATATGCAGTCATTCTTCCTCTTTCTGAATATACTGTACTTCTCACTACAGTCACAAGGTCATGACTCTGAAAGCAGTTAGGCAATGTCTTGATGAAAATTAGCTCAAAAGAGTCAAAAAGGATGATAGCTATTAATCATTTTTGGTTTTGCTCTATGCCATAAAACAGAAACTAGGGTAAAATAAGTTCAGACCTTATACCCCTTAAGATTTCTTGATTCAGTAACATCTACATTTCTACTCTTACAACAGTGCCAACTTTCTGTCTTACAGACAAAACTGGCACTTGTTCTTGATTTTTTTTTTTTTTGATTGTTAAATACAGTTTAATGTGTATTTGGAAAAATACCATTTTAATTTGGAGGTCACGTTTTCATTTCAGAATAAATCTGCCAATATTTGCAAATTCTGATGCATCAAGCATTACTTTTGCTTTCTTTGGTATTTGCTACATGCTAATCTCTTGCAGGCCCTCCTGCAGTCACTTGGATTCACTCGGGAAAAAGAAAACATATTATATTGGAGAAATATTCTGAAAGTGTTAAACATTTTCTGCTTGCATGAGTAGTAATTTTGACATTCAGGCTTCAAAAGCATCCTTTTCCACAAGAATAAAAAAATACAAGACAAGCATTTATAAAGTTTGTGGATAGTATTGTGAGAATCTTATTGTTCTTTCCTTTAGTTTCATGTTTCTTCAACTTCACCACACCATCCGGAATTATTCTTTCTCCAAATTATCCTGAGGAATATGGGAACAATATGAACTGTGTTTGGTTAATTATCTCAGAGCCAGGAAGCAGGATCCATCTGATTTTCAACGACTTTGATGTAGAACCTCAATTTGACTACCTTACAGTCAAAGATGATGGGATTTCAGATCTACCACCTCTTGGCACATTTTCTGGCAATGAGGTCCCTTCTCAATTGGCTAGTAGTGGGCACATAGTAAGACTTGAATTTCAGTCAGATCACTCTACCACTGGAAGAGGATTTAATATCACTTACACAAGTAAGAACTTCTGCTTTTATTTTATGCCTAGTTTTATGCTTTCTTCATAATAATTAAAATAGAGAACATATTTATATTTATAACAGAGAAGTAAATTGTCATGCTTGTATAATTGCACTATTTTCAGATGTCTTCCTTGTATTCATTAGCTTATCTGAATCCCTGTCATTTATTTACTTTAATTTTGATAGTAATTCCCTTCATTATTTATCTTTTTTGTTCATATTGCATTAATGCAGAGCACGTAACTAAAGTCCAGATAATTCAGATCAAAGTGTCCATATCCAGTGCAGGTAATTTAATATACTTCTCAATGGAACGATCAGTAATAAGTTCATAAAGGTATTAATCTTAGATCCCAAATATTGAGGTGTTAATCTAAAAAACATAAAAGTATAAAAAATTAACTAGGATACCAATGCAAATAAATAGTTCTGGGAACGTGCTTTGCTTTTGTATGTTTTTTCTAGTGGAATCGTGTGGAATCTAAGAATACAGACCCCTAAAAATAGAGATCTCTTTTTTGCGTTACACATAATAGTTGCACTCTGTGGTTTTTCTAGTATCTTTAACACAGCTGAACTGATGCAGAAGTCTTTCCTATGAGAGTGCACTAATTTGGAATCACTGTCTGGGTGCTGTCCCTTTAGGAATTTTAAGAATGCACTACCTTTGAGAAGGCAATTCTCAAATGTACGAAGTTTAGTTGCAACTGGACAAACAGTTCCAAAGTCATTAAATGTGGACCTACAGGCCATATACATATACAGAGCTACTGAGAAAATAATTCTCTCCTGTTCAGGCAACCAGGATAAGAAACATCAGGCTACAGATGGCCCTCTGTTTTATTTATATAAAAATATAATTCTAAACAGTACTCTCAAAAGAACGCTCTAGTAACAGCACTCTCATGTAGAAAACATTTTTACATTTGCTGTAGATTGCTAACTCTGCTAGAAGTTTTATGAGTCATTCAAAGACACTACTTATATAGAGGTTATCATTTTAGCTGAAGAATTTAACTTCCAAGGTTATGGAAGTTAATTGACAATAAAGTTGTCTTTGAGACCTTTTGCATTATTCTGTGTTGTGTCGATTAAAACAATAGTGTTTGTGACCAAGTTGTTTTATTTGAAAAAAGAAAAAATTCTTCTTTCTTATTTAGAAAGATTCCCCACGTAAAGCTGGAATTAATTGATTTCAATCTTTTTAAAATCTTACATGCCTAAATTGGTCTTTTGCTTTTATAGGAAGGGATAATTTTTGTCCTTTGAAAAATGGCAGGAAGAAAAAAGGGGAGGCCATTTCCTCTTGTTTTATCACTTGGTACCATGAGAAGAGACCAATACCCACTTTGCTACAACCTCCTTTCAGGTAGTTGTAGGGAGCAATAGGGGCTGCCCTCAGCTTCCCTTTCTTCAGGTTGAATAACCCCAATACCCTTATGCTAGAGGCAAAACAGATGGATTTTGTCCAGAGGAAAATTTAGGCAAATGGTTCTTGTGTATCTAAGCCACACATATCTAAAAAACTTCCGAATTCCAATTGTGTTGGATGTGTGTGAATGTCATTGGATTTGAAACTTTTTATTGAGAAATATTCTGTGCTTTCAATTATATACTGCTTTGTAATATGCATTACATATTCCTGTATCACAACTGAAATATTATTCTCCTCCTCCTCCTCCAAAGAAAAAGACACAAAGTTTAAAGGAATGGTTGTTATTATTGCTGTTATTGTTTGTTTTATTACTAGTATTATTACTATGTTTTTATCAGCCTTTGGTCAGAATGAGTGCCACGATCCAGGCATTCCTATAAATGGGAGGCGCTTTGGAGACAGGTTCCTTCTGGGAAGTTCTGTTTCCTTTCACTGTGATGATGGCTTCGTGAAGACTCAAGGCTCTGAATCCATAACCTGTATTATGCAAGATGGAAATGTAGTATGGAGCTCCACTGTCCCACGTTGTGAGGGTAAGGGCACAATCTTTACTTTGCACCTACAGTTTGGATAATGACACTATTTAAATCTATCTTACTTTTTACATTTTTCACTTAAGTAAGAGTGCTTTACCTGTAGTTATTCATTCATCTTAACACTGTTCCAGTCAAATGAGAACACAGGAATAGAAACAAGATAAGTTGCTTTTATATTCTTGGAATAAATTAGCATTCTAAAAATCTGATTGCTATTGTTTTCGAGTTCTGATTGTCACCATCATTACTTGGTTGTGAATTATAACTGCTGTTACAGTTTTGGCTGTAGCACACTGAAGAGCATGATTATCTACCTCATAGAAAGTAACTAAAGCTTCTATTTAAAAGTACATTTTGAAAATTTACCCCTTTAACTTTCTCAAAATGAAAGTTTACCTGAATTTCTGTGTGTAATAATATAACCTGCAGTACACTTTTTCCTGAGAAATACAGTGAAACTAGAGCTATGTTTAATATACATGATATTCCCAAAAAATTCCAAATTATTTACTTCTTCTTTCCTAGGTGAATAAAAAGACTAAGATGATCTCTACTTAGGTTTAAATCTCTCTTTAGAATGAAATACAGTAAGAAGAATTCATTGATGCTTAACAGTGATGGGTCCAAAAGGCAAGGCAGATGAGTGCATTTAATAAATGACTAAAGTATGTTTTTTAAAAATCATTTTCAAAGTGTGTACCTTTTCTTAAACAATAGATACATGGAAAGACTGCAAGTTAAAAGATTGTTTTGGGGGGAGAAACTAATCTAAACCCTCTAATTGGTGTAAATCTCACATTTCCATTAATTTCAGTCTCATTGCAATTACTTAAAGACCTGGATCATATACCATTCATGGTTTTTGTTATTTGGGCAATTTGAGAACTCAGTTCGCAAAAGACTGTGCATTTCAAAGAAAATTTAGACATACTAAAGAGCCCCCCCTGCCATGTCTACAGTCTCTTAGAAGTGTATGTGAACCTAGATGTGTATGTGAACCTACTACTAGCAAGGTTTCTTATCCTGATTGAAGCATGTTACACAGTGGAGCAGGGTTTTTTTTTTTATTCTTAGAACAAACCCAGCCCACTCCAAAGCAAGGCATAGGGTGGGGGTTTTTTTCATCAGAAGATTTTTTTGTCATTTTGAAACTCTAGGTACGATTGTTAAAGTATTCAATTTAATCTTTGTGTAATTTTATTTTTGAAAACACATAGATAAAGGACCCAAGATGAGCACTTTGAAGGAAAAAAAGAGAGAGAAAAAATTAATTTCTGAAATTACTTTTTCAGAAAACACATAAGTACCACTCAGCTTTTCTTCGTACCTTGTATAATGTTTATTTAGTTTTTATTGAGGAAACGATTAAACTAAGAGATTGGTTTGGGGATTTTTTTTTAGATTTTGCTCTTTGTTTCTTTTATAGAAGGATATGTTCCTTTCTGATGTGGATTCTCATGATAATTGAAGGAGTTTCTGGACTTGGATTATAGTATGGACTAAGAATCCTAAGCATGATTTAATTTGCTTCTAGTTGTCTGAGATTTCTGAACAACTGTTGAATTTTGTTGTTGCTCTTCTCTGTGTCTTTGTATACATAACAGTCTCTGTAAGCAACACCTGAAATACATGAAGTAAATTCTGTACATGAAGTGTTATAGTCAGCTGAGGATCAACAGTCTTATGACTGTTCTTGTTTATAATACGATGAAATTTAATTTAAAAAACCACTATGGAATAAATTTATTTCTTCATTAACTATACAAATTTAAGGTAAATGCCATTTTACTGGCCCTTCATTTTGCTTCAAAGAAAATTTTGGTGTATTTCAAGATTTGTGGGTTGCTTTTATTTCCCATTCAAATCTGGAAAAAAATTCCTGGAGAAAAGTGCAAGTCATAAGTGAAATCAAATAACCTCTCCAATTAGGTTTTTTGTGTTGTTAAAAACATTGAAACAAAACTAGGCATATTAATTTCCAACTCACAAGTTCACGTTGCCATCCATTTTTATATGGCATAATAGGTTTGTTTGTCGCTATTTAGAGAAATAGAAGAAAACTAGCAAGATTTCCCGCACTGAAATATGGAATTTTCTGATAATGATACCATTGACTTCTTTTATGAGGACAATACAAATGATACTAAGATAAAATTACCTGACCTTGAAAGTGTTCCTGTGTTACACTGTGCCATAGCCTTTAGCAAAACATAGCATCCCAAAGCTCTGTGCCATGACAGCTTAAATTTTTAAGGGACTCATGTTTTCCTAAATTTGTTCTGTCATTTCTGCTGTTGTTTAATCCTGCTCCAAAGTCCTTTGTTTTTGCTCTGAAAAATGCTCCCTGTCTAGCCCTGTTATTTTCATTGCCCTCTTGCAATACATTTTTTTTTAACTTTCTATGGAGGAGGATCAGGTTAGAGAACATTTAAACAAGTTTGACATACATGAATGGGCCTGATGGGGTGCAGCCAAGAAGTCTGAAGAAGCCATCCAATGACATTGGAAGGTCACTCAATGTCTTGGGAAGCTGATTTAAGCCAGTGAAATCCCTGAGGACAAGAAGAAAGCAAATTCCAATCTTGAAGAACAGAAAGAAGGAAGATCTGAAGAGCTACAGGTCTCATTGGTATGACTGGAAAGGTGATGCAACAATACTCCTTGAAGCCATTTGCAAGCCATGTGCTGTGGTTTAAATCTAGCTGGAAATTAAGGCCCATGCAGCTGGCTCCCTTACCCTCCACCACCTCCTGTGAGAGGGAGACAAAAGGCAGATATTCTGAGTTGAGATAAGAACAATGTACTGAGAACAGCAATGAGATAAGACAGTGAGAACAACAATAATAAAAGTATACAAGAGAGGGTGATTTACACCCAAAAAAAGTGCTCACTGACTGCCTGACTGACCAACCAACCCAACCAGGCTTCTCTGGGGGTGGCCACCGAGACAAAGATAAAATGCCCCCTGCCCAGATCCTCCTGCTCATGTTTTTCCTCCACCCAATGTTGCACCGTCTTCTTCTTGGAAGTGAAGTCCCTGAATTCTGACCCCCAGAAATGGTGTGAATAGTATAGAATAACAACCCAAGTGTGCCCCCACAGCTCCAAACTCCACTCCCTCATGGCTACCATGAGAAAATCAACTCTGTCCAAGCCAAAACTAGGACAAAATGAAGAAAACTATGGTGACTGGGACTAATCAGCATGTATTTATGAAGAGGAAATCATGCCTGATCAACCTAATAGCCTTCTGTGTTGAGATGAACTGTCTGATGGATCAGGAGAGAGTAATGGATATCCAGTTCCAGTAACGTGTTTGGCACTGTGTCATGCAAAATTCTCGATGACAAACCAATTAAATAGGGACTAGAGAAGTGAACAGTGAAGTGAACTGAAAACTGACTGAACTATTTGGCTCATAGAATTGTAGTCAGTGTCACAAGGTCCAACTGGAGGTTAATTCATAGTGGTGTAGCCCAGGGGTCAATCCTCTATCCAATACTGCTTAAAATCTTCAGCAGTGAACTGAATGCTGAGGGAGAGTGTACTCTGAGCAAGTCTGCAGATGAAGTAAAACTGAGGGGAGTGGCTGGTGTACAAGATGTTTGTGCTGCTGTTCAGAGGGACCTTGGCAGAGAGGCAGGAGAACTGGGCTGAGAGTAAATGACAGATCTTTCCCATCTGTTCAGCATTGGTGAGGCTATGTTGGGAGCACTGTGTGCACTCCTGGGATCCACAGGGCAAGAAAAACGTGGACATACTGCAGTGAGCCCAGTGGAAGGTCACAAAGATGATTACGGACTTGGAGCATCTGTCATACAAGAAGAGGTTGAAAGAAATGTGCTTGTCTTGACTGGAGAAGAAAAGACTCAGGACTCAAGAGAGGTCTTGTCAATATATATAGATGACTAATGGGTTGTTTTAAAGAAGGTGGAGCTAGACTCTCCTCAGTGGTCTAAAATCACCAGACAAAAGGCAGAGATCAGAATACATGGAAACAAAAATGATGTTTAAACAGAAATACAAGGATTTCTGTTTAAACATAAGAAAAAACTTGCACTGTGATGGTGATCAAACATTTAAAGAGATTGCCCAGAAAGTTTGACTTTGTGTCTGACTTTGGAAGGAAGGCATGATCCTGACTGGACATGGTTCTGTGCCATCTGTTGTATTGAGCAGGAAATGGACTAGATGGTTTCCAGACATCTCTTTCGACTTAAACCTTTTTCTGATCCAACGGAATATTTGCAACTGCCAGTTCCACTGAGCTCAATGATTTCTCAAAAAGGTGGCACAGTACAACAGTAATACTTGTAACAATTTTTCTGATGTTTTCATGTAAATATGGAATCATACTGGATCTAAATGTGATGAGACAGTATCATTTTTTAACAAGATAATGTGCTTTTCAGCAAAAGGAAGGCTGGCAGACCCAAGTGCCATGCTCTGTGTGTTAAAATATAAATAGAGTAATAAGTCTTGATAAGATACATTTCGGGCCTTATAAGTCTGAAGAAAACAAAGTGCTTGTAACACTGTGTTAACCTCTTAAAACTGCATTAAACTTACTTTTATATGCGTTTTAATTTGTTTTTTTGCAATTTCTTTGAATATATAATATATTACAAATACTATGGATGTTACAAATATGCATGTTTTTTTTTCTTTCAGCACCATGTGGTGGACATTTGACAGCATCGAGTGGTGTTATCTTGCCGCCAGGGTGGCCAGGATACTACAAGGACTCACTTAATTGTGAATGGGTGATTGAAGCAAGACCAGGACATTCCATTAAGATCACTTTTGACAGGTGAGAATCATAAAGCCAAACAAGAAGTAAGGTCTGAGCATAAATATTTGTTTTATTGTTGAAGAATAAAATATATTCTTTAAGAAACCAAACCACAAAAAGGAACTTCATTACAATACTTACAATACTATTCCTTCAAGTAGGCAATTAAAGCTTTCTAATGCATTTACATTGTCTTTATTAAAACACTGGAGAGGCCGAAGAGGAGCCCTGTGGAAAGAGATCTGGGAAGCTAGGTTAATGGCATGTTGAATATGAGTCAAAATTGTGCCCTGGAAACTGAAAAAGCCAACCATCTCCTGGGGTGTATCAAGTGCAGCACAGCTAACTGGTCAAGGGAGGTGACTTTCCTGCTCTGCACTCCTCTGCTGTGGCATCACCTTGAGTACTGCATGCAGTTTTGGGTGTCCCATTTTAAGAATAATACCAAACTATTAGAGTGTGTGGAGAGGATGACCAAAATAGTGAGAGGTCTCAGGGGCAAGACTTAAAGAGAAGTGGCTGAGGTCACTTGGTTAATTCATCTTGGAGAAGGCTCAGGGATGACCTCATGACACTCTGCAGTTTAGGGGGGCAGTGGAGTGGGAGGTGCTGATCTCCTCTCTCTGTTGACCAGCAGCAGGACAAGAGGAAATGAAATAATGCTGTGTCAGGGGAAGTTCAGTTTGGACATTAAGAAAAGGTCCTTCACTGGGAGGGTGGTCGGTCGTTGAAACAAACTTGCAAGGGAAATGGTGGTGGTCCCCAGCCTGTCAGTGTTCGATGAGTGTCCTCCAGACACTCTTAGTCATATAGTTCAGTTTTAAGTAGTCCTGTGAGAAGCATGGTTTACTCAGGTACAGGTGGGCATGCCCAAGTACATCCCCTGGGATAGTATTCACACTGAATGATGTAGATAGTAATGTGGATTACAGGACACTTCAGGAGTCTTTGAGAACTTCTAAGACAATACAGCTGCCCATTCGGTCAGCAAAGTTCAGTCTATTATGGCCCATTATGGCCCATCAACAGAGATTAATACCCTGGGGCTGTGTGTGAATGCCCTGTACTTCCCAGGCAGGGGAGTTATCACAGCTCAGTTCACTGAGTACCAACAAAGATACAGTACCTCACAGGGTTTGTCTCTTTCCTTATCTCACTCAACACCCATCGGTAGCCTGAGGTGGTGGGTCTGCACCTGGGTGGTTACTTTGCACATCGGCAGCTTGCCCCCTGAATCTTTGATCCTCTCTTCCAGTATCACTTTTGGATACATTCTGTTTCCCAGAACTGGGATGACTAGTCAAGAGTACCCCCTTTATCTTACCTCAAGTTCCCATGACAGTCCAAATTCCAGTTAGTAGGCATATCTGGGGAGGCGTGGCCTCCAGTGGTTACAGATGGACAACTGCTTCTTTGCAGTTTGCTATAGTGGGCAAAAGTCCTCCGATGATTTTAACAATGTTTAAGCCAATAACCATTTTAGTCTCTCACATCTAGGTCTTCAAAATGCACATTTTGTATCTTGCATTTCACCCTGTAAAGAACTATTGAAAGACTAAGCATCATTTTAATACAACGGACTTTCCATGAATAAAAACTTAATTAACAGCTGATGAAAGTCTCACAGTGGAATTCTGGGTTTTCTGTAGAGATCTCTGCTATGTTCAAAACTGTTCAGCATGTCCTAAAATTAGCTTTAAAAGGAGCAAATTAGACTAATAATTCTCAGTTATCCAGAATATTAAAAATGAGGTATGACTGATGATTTGCTGAAGATTCTCACAAGACTGGACGTCTGGGCAACCAAATTGCAGGTAGATTAAGTAAAGGCAAAATGAATCATATATGTATAAAAAAGAATACTATCTTGACAGATAAAACAATGTATTTTGAACTTACACTGGCCACTGAGCTGCTAAAGTTCTGGTAACTGACAAGAAATCGGAATGAAAACTAACACATATAAATAGAAGATTTTTGTATACAAGATTAGAGGCACAATATGTAATGTATGGGAGAAGATTAAAATACGTTGTATGTTGTTTACCATATCCTTTTCCAGTCCTGATTTGAGTTGTTATTATAAGTATATTAAGATTGATGACAAAGGAGAGAATGACAAATAGCGAAGAAAAATGGGAACTGTTTATAAATAGTTTTTATAAAATTATCATGTTACTTCTTACAACAACAAAGGTTCTTTGCTTCCGCTGTATTCAGCACGAAGTTCCAGAATTTTAAGATGCTGACTTTTTTCTCATTAAAGACTATATATTATTTATAATTTTATATTTATTTGTAAGTTTTTTGGGTTTTTTTTTAATTAATGATCAGAAGCCTGAGGTTCAGGGACGTCTTCTTAAATGGAAATAGCAGTATTAGTTATTAGATGGAGCATTTTAATTTTATAAAAGGAAATGCATTGCCTGAAGTTGTAGATGTTTGAGTGGCCATGACCTTAACAGTGCGATGACAATATTTCTGAGAAAATTAATGAGAAACATAGGTGTCTGTGACATGTGGTCTAATTAAGAACATAATTTGCTGAATTTTAGACAGATGCACACTCATATTCCATTAACAGAATTCTAGAGTTATGTGTACAAATTGAACTGCAATAAAATTAAACAAGAACTTGGAGTTTACTTTCCAGAGTCCTTAGAAACTTTCCAGAAGAAGCAGCAAATGACTGCGTGACCCTATGATTATTGTACATCGAAACATTTTGCATTTCAGATTATGCCTAATGCCTGGAAGGGCAACAGAAAAGTAAAATCTAATTGATTCAAGCCATGAGGAAAGGGGTAGAAGGATAACTTCTGACTTGAAGATCTTCGGTACTTTGAATATTGATAAAAAATAATTTGATAATTTATACAACTAACCTCTTTATCTGAAACCTACCTAACTGTATGAAGAATAGTATAACATAGCATTCTTTAAGTCTTTTTTAAATTATCTATGTACATTTGGAGGACGTCCTACCTCTTACTAATATGAGTAAGCTAATAAGCATTAAAATAAACTAAAAACCCAAAAAGTAACCCCCAATTAGGGTTTCTTTCAGTAGCGATGAAGAACTTCCAATAACAAATTGTCTTATGACTTGAGGGAAAATGCAAAGACTGAAAATAAACACAAGCAACAAACCTAACCCAATTCAAAAGACAACTCACTCTCTTAAACCCTCAAAATCAGACAAATGAATTATAAAGTCACATCTGAGTTTGACAAGAGCAGGAACCTACTGGGAATAAACATCATTGTCACAGTAGCAATTGCTGTAAGAGTTATTTTCTGTTTTCTGTCTCCAGCAAGGGTTTGTCATCCACTGTTGTCATACTGCCCTGCTAAGAAAACTGCAATTGCTGGCTGAGAGCACTTTATTCCTAATTAGTTTCCCTCACAAACATAGCTGTCAAAATAATTGACCTATTCAATTATTGATCTTGAGTCTATTCATTATGACTACAAATAAAGTATTTAAACCAGCCTAGCAGTATCTGTCTGTTTTCATCATTCTGCTGCAGGATAAATCAATGTATAATCTCTGAAATTGTGGAAGGGTACTGAAAAACTGTCAAGTACTTTAGTGATGCCCTCTGTAACTGTCTATTTTGGTAAATTAAATAGAATCAGTGAGCCTTTCCAGACACAAAAACTCATGTGTTTATGCAGCTAAATTGTTGAAAAAGGCTCCAACATGCTTCTTGAGTTTGTCAACCAGCATTCCAAATAATTATCAAACGTGGCCAGGAGTTAGTGTGGGCAAGCAACCATTCATAACAGGAAATTTGAATAGTATCTGCTTCTTAAGTTGGCTAAAGGATATATTTAATAGTATGGATGTAGGCCATTCCATGCTAGCTGATTTCACTGCCAGAAACGGGTCCTGAAAACGCTTAATATATTAGCAAACCTGCAAGCCCTGTATTCCGCTGTCAGAGAGAATTGATAGCAGTAAAAGCAATCATCTGGATTTTATCCAGCATATCCAAATAAAGTAGGTAGTACCATTAATCTAGAGTTTTCTGTATTAAGAGGAAGGAATGATAAGAAGTGCCTTCCCAGCAGTTATTAGCTCTGATAGCGAAGCAAAAGCTTTCTGACTTCTGACTGTGCTTTTGTTTTCAGGGAACCATGAGAGAAGAACTAGAAAGAATACTAAATACTTGCTAAAACTTAACTTGTTCTTACCAATATTGATGTGTCTGTGAAGATGTTTTTACAAGACCAATGCTATCTGTTCTGTAAAATGTAATGGCCTGGATGGGAGCTTGGTCATTCTGTCATCATTGCCTAACAAAGTATAAAGTTTATTTACACTTTAAAGGAATGTCACATATATTTCCACTTTCTTGAGTGTTTAATATTTTGCAGTTTTCTTTAATTATAAGAATACCGTTTCTTATCTCTAGACCCACTAAATGTGTCCCATATTGGCAAGACAGCTAAGGGCATTCACTTTAAAAAAAGTATTGTATTGCATAGGGATTTCTGTTGCTCTCAGAACTTGAACTACTAAGCCTTATGGGAATAGAAGAGAAAAATCTCAGAACGTTTGCATTTCTGAAAGATGAAAATAAGAATATTGAATTTGCATGCAAATATATTTAGATCAGTATAGATATCTGTGTAATAGCACAAACTTCGTTCACAGGAAAATTTATGTTTGCGTGGTTTAGATGCTACAGCATATCAGAATCTGATATAACCACAAACTGTCTTGAAAAGCATCTGTTGTAAAAAGTGCCACTTCAAGCTCATCTAGAAAAAGAGCAGATTTGTGCTGTTTGATTTAAGAACAAGTAGTAGATGACTGCACACACAGACATCCATTATGAACTGAGGAAATGTGATGTGGTTTAGTGGTTGATGGACATATTGACTTTGCTGTTGATTTTAAAGTTATTTTTTCATGTAGATCAACCCTCATTAGTCTCCTTACTTTCCATTCTTGTCTGTATTACATGTTTTTTTTGACACATTAAGGTAAGCTAAGAAGTCACGCTTATTATAACTATAACAAATTTCAAAATGAGGGCTTGATTTAAATCTAGTATTTTTTACTGTTTTATTTCATAGGACAAGAATTATTACATAAAAGTAGAGTAACAAACTATGTTAGAATAAAATCTCTGGACAGTTGACTGTCTATAAAACAGCTTTCGCCAGGTAGCAAATATCAAATAATGAAATTCTTGAGGTGAAATAATTAAATGTTATTGAAGATGTTCCAAGGGTGTCCAACTATTTTTTAACCTGAGGGCAAAAAATTTCTTGGATCTTCATAATGCAATTTTGTTTGAAACAATTTGCGTTTTTGTACCCAGATTTCCCGCTAAATGTTTTCCTGAAGGCCAGTCATATAGCCGATCTGAAGTATATTGAATCCCTTACAAATTTTATATTACACCACAAAACAAAGCAAGGAAAACGATTCGTGAAACCTCCTTTAATTGTTGTTCTCAGTAATACATGGATGGATCTGTAGATATGTGATTTTTTTATGTATTCTTGATCAGTTACAAGTGAGTTGCATTTCTAACAGTTAAAGAACATAACACCATTCATCTATCTACCAGCTGACCTTCATATTCCTTTTCAGATTCCAGACTGAAGTTAATTATGATACTTTGGAAGTCAGAGATGGGCCAGCAAATTCATCACCATTAATTGGAGAATACCATGGAACACAAGCACCCCAGTTCCTTATCAGTACTGGAAATTATATGTATCTGCTGTTCACTACAGACAACAGTCGTTCCAGTGTTGGTTTCCTAATTCACAGTAAGAGTAAGTCTGGTATTTCTCAAATAGATTAATCTTGAAAAAAGCCATTCAATTAGAAAATGAGCAAACAAACAGGAACAAAGTAAATTCAGTAGTTATATGTGTGTAAGAACAAATTATGTTTACTCCATGCTGTAGTGACAGATGATTCTGGAACTATTCTTTTTGGAAATTTTTTCTTCGTGAGTTCTTCTGTGTTATTCACAGTACTTAAGGACCTAGTTGTTTAATCAAAGTAATTTTAGAAACTTTCCCTTATGGGTAAAGATAAATTGTTCTTTTTTGGCTTCTTTGGGTGCCCCGTATCTTCTCTCTCACTTTCTCTCTTCTTCTCTTTCTCTGGTTTTAATACCTTTTGCAGGGCTGAACAGATTTGGGCACCTTATCTATAATGGTTCCAAAATGCAAATTAATTAATAATAATATCTCCATGTGAACTACAGAATCATCATAATAGCATTTTCTTTTAAATTAAATGCATAAAATGATGTCTGTTAAGTGCTCTGAAGCCACACTGGTCTTTATGTGATAATACAGCCATTCACTTAATTATTTACTGAAGAGAGCTTATGTGTTTACTGTGATCATGCCAACCTAGTAACATCACTTTTATTAATGGTTCTTATTTGGAAATAAGTCTGATTGCTGTAGAGGTGCTGTAATATTGAATAATCTGGAATACTGTCCAGATATATTTTATAGCCACATCAAAACTTGGAAATTCTGCTTAGTTTCTTTTAACTTTGGCTAAGATACAGTGGTAATGGCTGAACAGATAATGGTACGATAAACTTCAAGGCTGCTAAATCATGTAAAGACAGGGAACAGTAGATAGGCTTCTGCATGAGTGACCTGCAGATGCTGATTTTCCCTGTTTTTATTGCATCTAAATGTTGCTGTTGTGTTTTGTAAGATACTCCTTAAATATTTATAACTTTGTGTTTTATTTTAAGCCAATTTAGGTAGATATATTTTTTTCTGTTAAAAATTAAACCAGTAAGTAATGAAATATCTGGCCTACACATTCTTAAGGAGGAAGGTCTAGTTATGAAATTATTTAGAACGGTATTTATATATTCACTTTTTACCTCTGGTGAAAATTTAATGTCTGACACATGGGACACTAGTATTTCAGTGCTGTTGCTCTAGGTAGTCTGATAAAATGTCAAAGTTAGAATTCATAAGTACACTTTAAAGGTTGAAGTTGGATTAGATCTTGAGCAAGTAAAGGTGACAGAAAGCTAGTAAATTATCTTAATCTTCTTTTACATATAGTTCCCCTGCACAGAATATTTAAAAAATACCCTATTGTATAAAAGGCTAATATGTTTATAATTTTTAAATTCATAGCAAAGCTAAAAAATTTTGTCTCACAGCATCTTTTAGAGCAGATTGACTCCCCGAATGAAGCATTTTTCTCTTTCAGTGGAAGCAATATTTTGAAGGGTAGCTGGTATAAATTTTTGCTTAGGCATGAATGAGAAGATCATAGAATCATAGAATCATCAAGGTTGGAAGAGACCTTCAAGACTATCTGGTCTGGTCCAGCACCACCATAATCACCCCTAAACCATTTCCCCAAGTGCTGCTTCCAGATGCCTTTTGAACACTTCCAGAGACAGTGACTCCTTCTCCTTCCTGGGCAGCTTACTGCTATGCCTAAACACTCGTGAAGTGATTTTTTTTTTTTTTTCCTAATGTCTAATCTGAACCCTCCCTGATGTAAGTTAAGGCCACTCCCTCTTGTTCTTTCATTTGAGACATGGCAGAAGAGACTGACCCCCACCTCATTGCAGCCTTCTTTCAGGAAGTTGTAGAGGTTAATGAGGTCTTTTCTGAGCCTCCTCTCCTCCAGACTAAACAATCCCAGCTCTCTTGGCCTCTCATCATAGGACATACTTAGATCCTTCACCAGCTTCACTGCCCTTCTCTGGACTCATTCTGGCACTTCAATATCTTTTTTGAAGTAAATGGCCTAAAACTGAACACAATATTTAATATGTGGCCTCACCAGTGCCGAGTACAGAGGCACAATCACTTCTCCTTTCCTGCTGGCCACAATATCGCTGATACAGGCCAGGATGCCATTGGCGTTCTGGGCCACCTGGGCACACTGCTGTCTCTTTCTGAACTGCTGGGTTCAGCCGCTGTTGACCAGCACTCCAAGTCCTTTTCTGCTGGGCAGCTTTCCAGCCACTCTGTGCCCAGCCTGTAGCTCTGCATGGGGTTGTTGTGACCCAAGTGCAGGACCCAGCACTTGGCTTTGTTGCCCCTCATACAGCTGGCCTTGGTCTATCGATCCAGCCTGTCCAGATCCCTTTGCAGAGCCTTCCTGCACTCTAGCAGTTCAACAGTCCCACCCACATTGCTGAGGTTGCACTCGATTGCCTCATCTATGTCACTGATAAAGATACAAAACTGGACTGGCTGTAATACTGAGTCACACAGTCAATATTATGTACAGTTAATACAGTCAATGGAAAAAGATTTGAAATACTGAGGAAGATTTTTTTTGTTTCAGCAGTCCATTTTACTATGACTAAGAAGAATCAATACAGAGGCTAAATAGGAAAGTCAGTTTTTGTGAAAGTGACCATAAAATAATGGAGTTTATGATTCGTAAGAAATGAAGGAATGAAGCAACATGGTGATTAAATTAATGGTTTTCAAAATCTGAACTTCGCTATATTTGGCAGATTGGTGTGTGAATGTCCTTGAGTCCTTACGAATGAATTCTGAAAGTCATTTACAGAAGAGATTGTATTAAAAGCCCAACAGAAAACTATTGTTTGTTTTTTGGTGGTTTTGGTTTGGTTTGATTTTGGTTTTTTGGGTTTTTTTTGTTACTGTTTTTGTTTGGTTTTGGTTTGTTTTGGGTTTTTTTAAATTTTTTTTTTTAATTTTTGAGAAAGATTTCTGTAGGTATTTAAAAATCCCTTTTAATGATGTAATTCAAGAGTTAATAATGTAAATATTGGATATATTCAAACATTGCTATAGATAGCAATCAAAGAATAACACAGATCTCTTAGGATAAACACAAAAATCTAAAGTACGTGTTTAGTTCCAAGAACAAGAGACAGAAATACAATAACAAAAATACCTGGAAATACATTCAAATAAGGGAAAAAAATAAAAATTACTCAATGAAAGTTTGGCCAAACATCTGCTCTCATAGGGAAGACTAAATATTTTGTTCCTGTTTTGCAGAAAAGCTTAATTCTTACCATGTGCTTAAAATAATTAAGTGAACATTTTCAAGGTAAGAGTACAGCATATGGAGAGATGGTACTGCACAATATTGAAATAATTAAATATATTCTATTCATCAGGGATTGTTGAAATTCCCTGTGCTATACTCAGAGGCAAAGCAGAAGGACCACTCCACTGAAAATTATGTCTGAAAATCCAAAACTGTGAGGAAGTTTAAAAAAATTCAGAAGGGCACGCACTTTTCCAAGCAAGGAGGGAGAAGAAAAAAAAAAAAAAAAGAAAATATTCGGACCAGAAAGATCAAGACCATTAGTTTTATCTTCACTCTTGAAAGATACCAGTTTCAACCTGATAAACAAAATGATAAGAAATAAATGATTTGTATTTGATAAAAACAGATTATGTCAAACTAACCTAATTTCTTCCTTGACATGTTAACTGCTTTTTTAGGTTTGGGAAAAGGGGAGGAAGCAGTTCTGTGCTGACATTCATAAAGCTTCTAGAAGTCTTTAAGAGAAAATATAGAAATTTAGTATAGATGAAATTATTACAGTACAATAAGTGTACAATAAGGTACAGAAGCACTTCAATAGGCACTGGAAATAGTTGCTTGGAGAGGCTGTGGAATCTCCATCCTTGGAGATACTAAAAGTACATCCAGAAATAGATCTACTTGTGCAGCCAGCTTTGGGTGATCCTGCTTGACCAGGGGGGTTGGACTACATGACCACCAGAGGTTCCTTCCACCCTAAATTATGTGATTCTTGTGATGCTGTGAAAAAACACTGTATTAATTATTTTTATGACAATGTAAGAACAGTTACAATTTCTGAAGATGGTTCCAACCTATGATTATAGCAAGCACTATGACTGAGAAGGTCAGAATTCAAAACAAGCTAGATGAGCTGAAGAAAGAGTCTAAAACAAAAGCAATTAGATTCTATAAGCCTAAATTGGGAAGGAGAAATGACATGCACAAATACAAAATAGAAATACACTAGAAAAAGATTTTGGTGTCACACAGAACTTATATAATCTAGAGTAAAATGTAGTAATATTGCAAAAAATTGAATCTTCTAGACATATTTAGCCATCCAGAAAACCAAAAGGCAGTTTCAGAAAACACATGTTTTTTGTTCATGGGACTGTTTTATCTAGGACTTGTTCAAAAATTATTCCACTTCATTTGATGACCAGGGAGACTGTTGTGTCCAGTTTGTGGCACAGTTTAAAAGGAGTAGGAGGTTGCCAACATGGAAAATATGACACATAAGGAGTCATTGAAAGGTTTGTACTTATTTAGGAAAAGTATGACTGGACAGGCATGACTTACAGAGTTATGTCATGATAATGGTGTCATGGTCCTAGTAGCTAATAATTGCAGCTTGTCCTAGAGTTTGGCCTGTGCTTCTTCTCAATCAACTCTTTACAATAATTTTCCAACCAAATTTATCACTGTTTTGCCAGAATTTCTCATATCTTTTTGTAGTCAGGACTCTCAGTATTGCCCATTATTTAATCTTAGGTTACCTGCTGTTAAGAAAAAGAATCAAATCTTTATGCAAAGAAGCAAAGAAAAATTACTTCTTTTCAGCTATATTGCTGAAACTTGCATACTGAATATTTTTCCCTAGGAATGAAACTCCGTTGCTTGAGCTGAGTTTATTTATTTAACATTACTAGTTCAGTCAGGAAATTGATAAATTTGCTATAGCTTTTGGTCTTCTTGAAATAATGGAGTCAATGTAATTTAGAATTGTCATTTCAAAAAGAAACTGATGAGTTTACCTGTTATGCGTGAGTCAGAATGCCAGAGCAGCTGTTGTGTTCAGGCAAGGGTGGTAGGCTGCCTTAAGGAAGGAATTGTAAGAGCGCTGCTGTGGACCTCCATCTACACTAACATAATTCAAAATATGAAGTATGATTTGTCTGAAAAAACCTAATATGTGCCAAAGTTAAAATTTCATACAGATGAAATTATTAAGGGTACTTACAGTGCAGAATATTATAGACTTAAATGGGTTCTTTGAGACTATGTTAAGCAATTTTATCCAGACGAAAGGAATCTAAAAATACGCTGTGTTAGCTAACACAGTACATTTTCATTAAGAGTATACAGTCAAGTCTAGAGAAACTTACTCATCTAGAATTTAAGTATGTCAGGGTTACCTCATGAAAACTAGATCATAAGCTTTCAAATCTGAATTCTAAGTGAGATACAAGAGCTGAAGGGTACAGGGAATATTTCTCTGTGAAAGTTAGAGTCATTATTTATGATATTTTTATTTGTAGTCCTGCTTCCAACTCTCGTATCTATAGTTCTAAACCCTTCACTTTATGCCCTGATAAATCTATTTATTCTTTAGTTTTGAACTCTTCCTACTTTGTTCTTAAGGCTGTATGGTAGTCCTGGATAAACAGGGCAGGGTGGAAGCAGTAAACTGAGAGTACAACTTCCACAGAAACAGTTAGAGATTCACAAGCAGCTGAGAGGACCAGCACCTTCAGGATATGTTCAGAGGGCTAAGAAACTAGGAAATGCCTGTGAAGAAGGTGGTCGTAGTGGAGTAACCTTGGCTAGGTCCCAGGTGCACAAGTCTTTGAAACACCTTCCTCCTATTCCTCTGTTCTTCTCTGGTTGAACTTCACTTTCAATTTTATCTACCTCCTACTTCTGAGAGGTGCAGGGGGACAGGAGTGAGGGTTGTGGTCAGTTTATCACACATTATCTTTGCTGCTCCTTCCTCCTTTGTGGAAGGACCCCTCAGACTCTTCCCTTCCTCCAGAATTGGGTTCCTCTCCCAGGAGACAGTTCTTCATGAGTATTTCAAATCTGAGTGCTTCCCATGATTTACAGTTCTTAATGAATGGCTCTGGCATGGGGTGCAGTCCTTCAGGAGCAGAGTGCTCCAGTGTGGGTCTCCCACAGGGTCACAAGTCCTGCCAGCAAAGCTGTTCCAGCGTGGGCTTCTGTCTCCACCAGGCCACAGATCCTGCCAGGAGCCTGCTCAAGTGTGGACTTCCCACAGGATCACAGCCTCCTTTGAGCACAGTTCTTCTCCAGAGTGGGGTTCTGCACGGGCTGCAGGTGGATCTCTGATCCGCTGTGAACCTTCATGGGCTGCAGTAGACACAGCTGCTTCACCGTGGTCTTCAGCACGGGTTGCAAGGGCTTCCAAACCTTCAGCACCTGCTGCCTCTTCTTCTTCTGCATTGACCTTGGTGTCTCAGAATTGTTGTGGTCACATTCTCACTCTTCTCTATGGCTGCTGTAGTTCTGCAGCAGTTTTTTGTGTCCTTCTTAACTATATTATCCCAGAGGCTCTACCACCATCTCTGATGGGTTCAGCTTTCGCCAGCAGCAGGCCCATCCTGATGCCAGACGGCTTTGGCTCTGTTGGACGTGGGGGAAGTTTATCTCAGCTTCTCACAGAATCTACTCCTGTAGCCACCCCTGCCTGCTAACACTTGGCAATGCAAGCCTAATACAGGGGTGAGGGGGTGTTTAAGCTTTTGGGTTTGATTCTCACCATCCTAGTCTATGTTTAATTGGCAATAAATTAAATTTTTTCTCTCTAATTGAGTCTGTTTTGACTGTAATGGTAATTATTAAGTGATCTCCTTGTCTTTGTCTTAGCCCTTGAGTTTTTTCATGTTATTTTCTATCTTATTCTCTCCCCCTGTACTGTTGAAAGGGGTGGTAAGAGAGAAGCTGAGTGGGGAACTGGCAGCCGGACAAGGTCAACTCACCACACATAGTAATAGAAAATAGAAGTAATTCCTATCATCCCAATAGAGAGTCTTTATTTGTTTCCCTCAAGTGTATACATTATTGCTCATTATGTTATTAAATTCCACAATCATTTGCTATCACTAGTAGCATAATGGATAATGTTCATTTAATGAGCCTTCATTTGATAATTTCAGGGAGTTTTTTTCGGTGTATAGCTCCAGGTTTATTTACCAAAAACTATTCAATCTCTCCTGTAAGACATAATTACCAGAGACTCTTTCTGTCAGGTAAGAGTAATACAATTGTGAAAGCTATATTATTTGTCTGTCCTTTTTTCATGCATAGGATAATATCTGTAAGAATTCAGTAGTTTGTGAGCTCTTCAAGTATGTTTTTTTGACACTGCTTTTTGTTGTATCAAATAATCATAACTATGCACAGGAAAATTGAGTTGTCCTGCAGTATCAGAAACTCAATAGATGAAGTAATCAAGTATGATTTATATACTAGCAGAATTTGTATTCATACTTTGAAGTGTAGTATCTTCCTATAGTTTCAGATGTCGAGTACTTTTATTAGTTTGGTGGTTTTAATTGATTGACAAGATATACCTTAAAGCTCCAGTCTTTTTCTGTTTCATTTGGACTTCCCTATTCTATGAAACTTAAAATTGGAAAACTGTTCTGCAAGTCAGTGACAACAGCTAAAGAAACAGTTTTATATCCCATATCAGTTCTCAGGCAATTCTAACGATTGTCTTTTGGAGGCTCTTTCTTTCTCCTGCCTTCTTTGTTTCGTGTTTTGTTTGTTTTCTTTTTTTTTCTGTTTACTATCTGAAAAAAAGTTGAAAAAGCAAAATTTAATCTGTGTGTTTCAGGTGTTACTCTGGAATCAGATTCCTGCCTTGACCCAGGAATTCCTGTGAATGGCCATCGCCATGGTAACAACTTTAATATCCGCTCCACTGTAACCTTCAGCTGTGATCCAGGATATACACTGAGTGATGAAGAACCTCTCATATGTGAAAGAAACCATCAGTGGAATCATGCATTACCCAGCTGTGATGGTAAGTGTCAGGCTCTTCAGATGGCAGCTTTAAAGTCTACAGAAGTTAATCTACTATTTTTCAGAGCTAATAAAGCTTGTCATTGCTACTACCTCCCTTTAATTGCAGCAAGATTCACACTTCTAAAAAATGATTTTACTGTTACTAAAAGCTGTGCTTTACATCTCTGTATCAGCTTCAGTCAAGTACTGAAAAAACAGGCTTATATTCACAAATAGAAAAATTCAGATTCTCACAGGGTGCCATTGTTCAACTGTGAATAAAAATGGTGCCATACAACTAATACTTTCAAAACAAAGCCAGTAAACTTAATTTGTATTTTAAACTCTAAATACTGCATACCAAAATGATTGCTCAAAATACAGTACACTCAATACTAAAACAGACCATGATCAGCCTATGTAATTAATTTTCTTAACATATTCTTGTTTTGAAATTTTGGTTATTTTATTAATTATTTTGGTGGATATGAAGTATGAAACTGTCTAGAGCTTTCATGAAACATTTTTTAAAATGCTGAATTACTGTCATGGTTTAACCACAGCCAGCAACCAAGCCCCACACATCTGCTTGCTCACTCTCACCAGCAGAATCAGGGAAAGAATCAGAAGGCTAAAAGCGAGAACACTCCTGGGTTGAGATAAAGACCGTTCAATAAGAAAAACAAAAGCTGTGCACTCAAGCAAAGCAAACCAAAGAAATAATTCCCTGCTTCCCAAGGACAGCATGTGTTCAGCCATCTCCAGGAGAGCAGGGCCTCATCACATGTAATGGTGGCTTAGGAAGACAAACATCATCAGTCTGAACCCCTCCCTTTTCCCTTTTTCTCCCCACTTTATGTACTGAGCATGATGCCACATGGTGCAGGGTATTCCTTGGGTTAGCTGCAGTCACCTGTCCCAGCTGTGTCTCCTCCTAATCTACCACTCACCCCCAGCCTCCTCACCAGCACGGCAGCACAAAAAGCAGAAAAGGCCCTGGCTCTGTGCAAGCCCTGCTCAGCTATAACAGAAACATCTCTATATTATCAACCCCGTATTCAGCACAAATCCAAAATACAGTCCCCTACTGAGAAGAAAAATAACTCTAGCCTAGCCAAAACCAGCACAACTGTCCTTGCAAATATTTCTGTGTTCTTTTTTGTAATTGGGTTTTTTGTCTAAGTTCTGTTTCTGTGAACCCCTGAATCAATTAAATTTCTTCATGGAATCCTTGTATAGTTGCTACAAAATCCCTCTTGTAGAAATGACAGAACAACAGCAAAGAAAGGCTCTTGCTTTAGTGAATTGCTTACTTTAGTGAATTTGTAACTGGCTTGTCGGGTCCAAGGTTTTCATTGATTACAGTGGAATGTCAGAGGACAAACTTAGGAGTTAGATTCAGCAAAATATTTTAGTTTCTCACTGTTTTAATCTGTTTTGTTAAATCTGAGCACTACTCCTCTCCATCTTCTAACTCTCACTACAGCCTTCTGGCCCCTGCTCAAAACATATAAACCACCAAAAGATAATTTCAGAAGTTAGCTAATCCGACATTCAAGATCACTCACTTTGTAATCACCGCAGCTCGTTCCTCCTTTACAAGTACAGATACAAAGCATTTTTAGAATTTTTTGTTGTTCTTATGGGTTTCTTTCCTTGTTTGCTTTGCCACAATGGATTGAAGAATATGAAGGAATCTTAACTTTGAATAGTATTCACTTCTTTTTCTACTCACTTCCTAATAAAATGTGTGGACGTATTTTTAAGTTAAAATATCAGTATTTGACCCTTTTCTTTTCATATGAATGTTGAACTCCAGGAAAACCTTGTTAATTTTCATTCATTGAAAGAGAGTCTTTATTTCCCAGGTCCTTCACCCACTTTCAGTGTGAGTTTATGAGAAAATGTCAAGCATTTCTAGAGTATGTTCTTTAGGCAACCAACACACAAGGGTTCAACATACATTCAGTCTCTTCTTCTTTTCCTCACAGATTAAACTCCATTGTATTAAATAGTCTAAAAACATGGAATAGAACTCACACTCTGTTAGGTAATCATTCTGTTTGTGTATTTGCCTTTTGAGACAACAAGTTGTGACCCAAATTTTTGGAATGTAACAGATTTAACTGAGGTGGAAATGAGCATTTTGCAGTCATCTGTAGAGTACTGATGTTCTCAAAATTTTAACTTTAGAAATTAATTTAGCAGAATAAATACCTAAGGGAAAAGCATGTTAGTGTGTTTCATGCCAACGAAGGAGAAATCTGTGTACAAAGACAAAGTGGTTAAAGTTCCCTGTAAGTAATGTGTCATTCTCAAAATATGGTACTGCCAGGGTGGAACATAAAAATAGTTTTTGAGTGAGACCTAAATTAGAACGCATAAACTACATATTTTTAATTTTGTTTAAAATATGTAAATTATTTTGAAATATGTAATATCTGCTTTAAGTAATGTTGCACAGTCAAATATTTTTCTTCATTCTGTGATGTTTACAGAATAAGATAAGGATTTTTGAGTGAATGTACTTTTGTTCATTTATGGCATATAAATCTGATTTATGATTATAAGTCTGATGTCTGTAATGCTGTTATTTATTATTAAGTAATGTTATCAACCATATATTTACTGTGGGTTTAGCCAAACATATTTTAATTCATACTTGTGTGCAGAAATAAATAAATTCAGGTAAAACCAGGCTGGAAGGATTTCCTTTCCTTCTACTTACGGATAAATATATATAAATTACATGAATCCCAACAACATTAAAAACTTTAACAAAAACCTCAGTCTAATAAGAAATGAAAAAAAAGAACTTAAGCTATAAACCAAGTATATGTATACATATATACACACATCTACATGAAGGTACTGTAAGTTTATTGAATATTTTGTAATGTATGTTTTCCATCTAGTTTATGGCAAAGTGTATTGCTCTGAGTGAGGAAGAAGACTAAAAGCATCTTAATGTTTTGTTGTTTTATTGTTTAAATATTTAGTATATTAAAAATTAAAAAATCAACAACATAAAAACTGGACAGCAAGAGATGAGTGAAAAGCACAGTCATGCTGTATTTATAAGATCTGTGAGCAATTCAGCAAGCAAATCTTAAACTTTAATTAATTTGCTATGCAAATTTGAACAGCCTAGTTTAGCAAATTCTAGTATGCATAAAATGTTTTCTAGCATAATTCCCATGTCTTCCGAAATAGTCAATTCCAAATAAATTACTTATGATGAGACAATCTAAATCTTTGAAAAAGAGGAAATTACACATTTTTTTCCCCCCTGAGCATCGCAGTAGTCATCAAACTTGTATTTTTTTTTCTTTATTTGAAAAAAATATGCTTTTTACTAAAGTATTTTTGTTTGTTAAAAATGCATTTGAAGGTATGCCTTTCAAAATATTTAGTGAAAGAAAAGTAGCATCAAGATATTTTTTGAGTTACTTCACAAAAACCCCCCTTATTATGTCGCAGATTGACACTAAGAACCAGGCATGGACGCAGGTTTCATACACACGCCAAGGTCTCGGGCCAACGGGCAAAAAGCCTCGCCCCTCGTTTATTCTCACACTTATATACATATGTACAGACAATCAACAATTGGATGAAGAGGTTAAGCCTCTCCAAATTGATAGGATATAAATTCAGTCCATCACCTTCCTCCACCTCTGGAGAAGGAATGCAAAACAATTCTAAAAGTACGGCCTAGAAAAGATTCGTTACAAAAACATGAGCATTGTTTATCTTACAACTTATGAGAAAGTCCTTCACTGCTAATGCGAACAAGACATGCAGTGAAAAACCAAGACAACATTATTTCTTACATACTACTGCAGTAGGAATTAAAACTTGCAATAAAAAATTTTATGTATTTTTGTATTCTCTTAACTAACAGGAGAGGAGGTAGATGAAAAATAAACTTCTTTTCAAGGACTAATTTAGGTGAAAACAAATTGTCGAACATGAATGTTGTGGCTTTGGATTAATTAACTTCTTATTTTAATCCTTGACTCTAATTTTGATGAATTCTCTCTCTCTCAAACCCTTCTACAAGATAGGTTTTCTGTATGACTTTTTTTTGTTTCCTCTTCTTAAGCTTTATGTGGTGGATATATTCATGGGAAGAGTGGAACTGTTCTTTCTCCAGGTTTTCCTGATTTTTACCCAAACTCTTTAAACTGCACTTGGACTATTGAAGTGTCTCATGGCAAGGGTAAGTATCTAATCTGTTTTGCCTATATATAATGTCTGTATGAAATAAAAAAATCAGACACATAGCTAAAAAATATGTCCTTTATGAGTTAAACCAGCACTCTCTGCCATTCCTTTGAGGAAGAAGTTTAATTTCCCAAAATAAGTATGTTCAAATGTGGTATTTCCCGTTTGTGTTTATTTTTCAAAAGACACATTCTTTTTAACAGTTGCCAGATTTAATGTGTTTTAATCTCAGAAAAACGGAAAAGAGTAGAAGAGGTAAAATATGGGAAAATAATAGCTACTTTTAAAATAGCAATAAATTTCTTTCAGTTAAAGATGTCAGGACCTTGTTGATGGCTCTTCACCATTATTATTATCAAGCATAAACAAACAGATTTGATCTGTGTATTGGTAACCTTAGATTTCAGACTTAAACCAATAGAGCAAAAACTTACTTATATCTTTATGTTACATATACAGTAGACTAATATGTGAATGCATAGTTGGTCTTTTCAGCTTATCCATTAGGGGAATGTGTAAAATAACCTAAGCAAAAAAAGCCCAGAGAGCACTAATAACATGTTACATACCATTAAATCAAAACATAATAAAAATTTACTGAGGAGTATATTGGAAGTTTCTACTGTTTAAAGTCTTCTTAAAGACTGGATTTTATATTTTAAAACTCATAAGGCTTTTTAAATGTAAAATATATGAGAAAACGTCCTAAGAAGAATGTTGTTCCCCACAGTAAATTTATACATTTATCCTATTTATTGTATTTGAAAATTTATTGTATTTGAAAACTGAACTGTAAGTCAAAATTTAATTCATTACTGGACTGGAAGTTGGCAAATGAAAAAACATGATGTCAGTAAAGGCTCAGTCCCAGAAAATAGGAATCTATATTTATGAAAGACTGTACATAAAACTTAGTCCTTGTATATGGGCACTTCCCCGAAGTGTAGAATTAAAAACCAGAATTGTGTTGGAGGAAATGCAAAAATAAAACACAAATACAAAATTTCAGCCAAGTATTAAAGTATGTCTCCTAGTTAATAATGAAATCAAGGTAGATATTATAAGTAAAAGAGACATACAGCAACTTGAGTAACACCTAAATAAATACAAATTTGGATTTTCAGAGTGTTGTATAAAAATAGCACTGGATGCCATTGATACTGTTATGGGAGCTATTGATTTAAAGTGAGCTAAACAAGCATCCTCATTGCACATATTATTCAGTTGAGCTCAAGTGCTTTCTGCAAACTTTATTTTCAGAATTTCAGGTTTTGATTCTAACTTTTTTCTCAAAATGTTCCCATGTAACATAAGAATTGCTTTCTGTGTCACCTACATATGAAGGAATAGAAAAACTTCCTATTAAAGGCTTTTCTTTTCTCTCTTTTTAATTCTTTTAAAGGTGTACAGCTGGTTTTTCATACCTTTCACCTTGAGAGCTCTCATGACTATTTGCTCATCACCGAAGATGGGAGCTTCACAGAACCAGTAGCCAGATTAACTGGCTCAGTCTTACCCCCTACAATTAAAGCCGGCCTCTTTGGAAATTTTACTGCGCAGCTTCGATTTATATCTGATTTTTCAATTTCTTACGAAGGTTTCAACATAACATTTTCAGGTAATGAATTCCATTCTGCTAAATATCCTGAAACTGTTCCAGATGATATTTCGCTTGTAGATAACAGAAACATTATAAAACACCAGTAAAAGAAAAGTTGATAGAAATTGTATAGTCTTTCTCATTGAAAACTGGTTAAGATTCATAAAGGTGGCCAAGAGAATTGAGAAGAATGTTGGTGATTTGACTGTTTTAAGAAGTTTTCTCTGTCCTCACAGAAACATCAAATATTTTTAAAAAAGCGGTTGGGAGGAAAATTAAGGGGAAAAATATTACAAAGATAGAAGGAACTACTTCAGAAAAAAGGAACTAACTGGTACTGTTTTACTAAAGCAAGTATAGAAACTTTTAAAAGGTAGTGGTATGCTAACTCATATTCAAAAGGAGTCTAAATTGAAGACTGATTTTGAAATAGAAAATGTGTATATAAAGATAAAACACTTATTAGCTGTTGATGTATTTCTACAAATTATCTCTTTAAGATACTTGAAACATTTAGGTTACTGCTTCTTATTTACAGTCTTCTAAAACTAGATGACATCTAATATACATTTCTCAGTAATTTTCTTTGCCTGTCTCCATTACTAGGAATGTAGAATTACATATTTGCATATTGTGGCAGGGCATCTCACTCCCCAACAAGAGATCATCTGTTGTTTGTTAACTGGTCAAATAACTCAAACAGGACGAGCTGTCTTGTAGTGAGTCATTTTGGTACCATGGCCAAAATGGCATCTCCCACCTACCAATAACCATCTTACTGTTGAAGTGAGATCTAGAAGATAAGCTGAATTTCTCACTGACAGACACTTCACTTAACAACTAGAAAAGCCACACTAAACTGTCATGAAGCAGTAATCCTCTACACATGATCCTGGAAATGTGTGGAGTTTCTCCCATTAGTAGGGACACCTATTTTATAGCTATTCCCCAGGGGTTAAGTGAAGCAATCTGTGTACATTAACATAATTTCAGTGGTGAGTTACAATACTATTTCTTTTGCCAGCTTTAATTATAGGTACCTTGAAATAGTTCCCTCTTTTATGTTAGCCTGTAATCTACTAGTAGTTCTTTACTTTTATACTGTGTAGTAATTCTGATAAGGATCTTTGGTCTGTTATCTCTGTCTGTTTAATAAATAATTAATTTCAATAAATAGACCTGATTAGCCATCATAAGAACTTGTGGACCAGAATAAGTCCTTAAATTTAAGAGTTCAGAGACTAAGGCAGGGCTTCTGCTTGTCCCATGACAAATATGAATGAATCAAGTGCAAGCTGAAATGCACATGCACATGGATATTCTGTGGAAGGAGTACATAAGGGACTCACATCCAACACTCCCACATCATTTTTCAAGAACTAAAAGCCAATAAGTTTTGTTGAGATTTGACAATGCTTACAGATGACCATGCTATTTATGAGTAATGTATCTAATTTAGCTTGCATATTTTAAAAAGGAAAAAACTATCTCACTGATTAGAGCAATACTGACGGATTTACTTCTATGAAATGCTAAAATACATTCATTCTGGATGCTTTGGACTCACCAAATCAGAGATCAGCAGTTTTGCAAGTTTAAAATGTAAATACAAATACTAAATTATATCTCTGATAGTTTGTCTATCACTGAGTCAAAAGGGTTGAGCACTAGGCAAGTTGTAGAAAAACACACAAAATATTGTGGATGCAGGGGGGAGAATTGTGCTGTAACAAAATCACAGAACTTTTGGAACACAATTGAAGGTTTATGTCGTATCTACTGCTGCTGTAACATACAGAGCCAGCATATGTCATCATTTATATTAAATACACATTTTGAGAAATATTATGAGGTACATTAACTTTATGGAACAAATAGGTGATTCTGGTTTTGTATTTTTACACAACCAGCATATATTTCTTCTTAGTAAGAAGTGAAACGTTTAGTGAGATGGACTTAACCTGTTTTGAACATCATTTAACATAGACATTTGTCGTGAAAATTGCCATGTGCCTAAAAGTGTACTACAGGGTATCTCCACGGCTAGCTTAGCCTCTGTAGTACTGAGCAGAGGTAGTAGATCATATGTTTTCTAAACTTCCAGCCTTTGCCAGCAGAAACTGTTGTGGTTTATAGATTCCCTCTAATATCCAGAACTTTCCTACAAGACAGTTACTAAAGGGAAGGATTTAATTATTTATTTTATTCCATATATCAGCTGTTTAAACACTCAGAAACTTTGGTTTAGTTTCTTCCCTGACTATATGGAGTCTCTTCCTCTACATGAGTAGATTTGACCCTACTTTCCTCTGACCTCCAAGGAAAATGGTCTAGAAAATGTTTTTTTCTTATCTGTTACCAGAAGTGATCTCTTGGGTCTTTTGGATCATATTCCAAAGAATACAAAATCAAACTTTTTCCATTAGATGTCAAGTTGATCTCTTTCAACATCTTTTCTTGATGTAGTTGGTAGTGGATATCTAAGGAAAAAAATTATATGAGAAAACAGGACAAACAAAAAGTGATACTTTTTTTTTTCACTGCAGCGTAATCTTTGGAGATGGGGAAATGAGTGGTTCAGATATTTTCTGAGTTTGATTTGCTTCCTATGTAACAGTCCTTATTTTTTCCCCAGTAGTTTATTCTGACTCCTCCTGCATGTGACTATTCCTGATGTGTAGTTATAAAAGTACACTTTTTGAAAACGTCTTCATATGTCTTTCATGCACCTAACCTTTTGTTTGATTTTTTAATTAGATTTTCTTCATTACATAATGATTTCTTTTAACTGTAAGTCTCACTTCTAAAGCTGTTTGGGAGTTCTGATGAAAAGAAAGAGGAATTATATACAAAGGAAGTAATTAAACAAAATTATAGTAATCCACTTACACTACAAGCTGATTACAGCTCTTGAAATTAAGAAAATAGATGTAGTGTGGGTGGGACACATTAAATACATAATTACTGTATATATAGGCATAATAGACTTATAGAAACAGTATTGGGTTTTAGTAGAGAACACAACTCTGAAATACATGTTTTCCAGCTGTTCCATGCTCACAAAATGCAAGAAATTTGGTAAGTTTGTTTTTTTTCCATGTGGACAACTTGTCCAGATAGTAGTATATTATGTTTTGTTGTCTGCAGAATATGATCTGGAGCCATGTGACGATCCTGGTGTTCCTGCCTTCAGTAGGCGAATTGGTTTTCATTTTGGTGTTGGAGATTCCTTGATCTTTTCTTGTTTTCCTGGATATCGCCTTGAAGGTGCTAATAAACTCACCTGCCTGGGAGGTGGTCGGCGTGTATGGAGTGCACCTCTGCCAAGGTGTGTGGGTAGGTGGTCACATGCTTTCATTTCATTCATCAAGTCGTTAATAGCACATGGCATGTGTCAGAATACTGGGCAGGGAACAAAGAGCTTGGGTTGAAATAGTTGATCCCCAAGCTGTAAAAACTTTAAAGTCAGTGCAAGATATAAGTAATGCATGTCTCTTTTATTTAGAGGACAAAAAATATGGAGGAATAATTAGAATTATGCTAGTAAATAAGATTAAAATGTCATGTGAGATAAAATGTAGAAGTAATTATTAGACTTTATGTTTGGCACAGTTAAGTTATAAAATGCGTTGTCTTTTAGGGTAGAGAAACAATGTTTAGAGCTTTTAGGTGAAAATACCCTACTTATGAGCCCTGCAGCTGGTTTTAAGGGTCTTTTTTTCATATTGTGTTGTTATTCTTGTAATTCAAAACTTTTGGGATTTTTACAGTTTATGAACTGCATCACAGCATTTTTAAACTTTATTTTTTAAAATTGGTGTGCTGTTGTTAAACATCAGTAACTATGAACTCAAACTGAGTGAACAGTTCTTTTCTTGGAAAAACTCTGGGGCTGTATTTTATGAAATTTGTGCAGTTGCTCTATTTCTGAGATGGTTTTATCTCCACCATGTCAAGTGAATCTCATCAGCTGCTATTGACATAATGTTTCTGAAAAGTGAAATACTTCCATACACCTCTAAATGGATTTCCTTAGGAGTGTTCTTGTTTTAAGTAAGATTTTATTTCATGAATGGAGAAACTCAGCTTCAGCTTCTTTCTTTCATTTATTTTAGAAAGATGGATCTCTATATCTGAAAAAGTCACCTACATTGTATATGCATGTAAGATAGATAGAAAAACATAAAGTATTTCAAATTTTGTTTGAAAATGGGGTTATTTATCCCGTGATGAAAGGTTGTTACAGATGAGAGAGAAACCAAAATAATACGGAGTTTGGCATTTATTTGGAGATTCTAGATTTAAGTCTTAAGTCTGTTTTCAGCCCTGGGATATTTGCTTGGTTTGGGTTATTTGTTCATAAGTTTTGTTTGGAGTTTCTCTCTTTCTAGGGGGCTTCTCTGTGTTCTACTCAAACATGTTTAGTTTATTTTAGATATCATAAAATTTTAGTCATCTGCAGAAATATCATTATCTTGCGCTGAAGAGACATTCTATGTGATGGTCATGTATGTTTTTGTAAATTGTGTTAACTTTAAGGAAGCCTTTCCTACAGTATCTATAGTAATAGGAGATTCATAACTGATATCTTGAAAATGCTCACTTAGTTATCCTCATATTGTGAATGGCACATTGAAAAGTTGCAAAGATTACCAAAATATCAATAATTAGCTTAATGAGGTATAAGCCATTGAATTACCTGTGAATTTGCAGGCCTAATGTAACCACTTACTGTGCCAGACACAGATATGCCTGTATGTTCTCCCAAGCATAATTTAATGATACACATCTAATCTTATGTATATGTAATATGTCTGTCATTCATATTGAAATGGAATTTCAACTGGCCCTGAGACACTTATGTCACTAAATCCATGTATGAGGCCTCACTTTCTAACTGATAAGTAAAACCTTTTATAGAATATGCAAAGACAAGTGGCACTTCTCTAAAATAAGATAATCTAAATAACTCTTTTAACTCAACCTATGTCTTCATTTGATCTTTTAGTGTAGCAAACTAAAAATATCTATAATGCAACTAAGACAAATGCAAGGAAAGAAACTTTGCTAGGCAGCTGAGTGAAACTGAGGGCGAAAGACATACTCAGTGCCCTTCATAGCTGCTTTCATAAGCGATTTTTTTCTTAACACTAAGAGGGTTTACAGAGGTCCCTTTTCTTGTTGCTATGACTCCTGAGATATTAGGGGCGAAGATGTTCTCTTACTCTGAAAAGGAGTTCACACAAAGACTTCTTTCTCAGAAGAGTGAAAAGCAACTGCTTGTCCTGAAATCTGCGGGATTTGGAATGTACATTCGGAATTAAATCTAGTCTCAATTCAGTGGCATAAATTCCTAACTACATTACTGGGTTCAGTAGCCTCTTGATTATTACTTCCTAATTGTCTTTCTACAGTGACCAAACTCTCATACATGATATATACACATTAACAAAGATTTTTCAGTCCTTCTATGACATACGGTAATACATTCTTTTGTAATTATTTTAATCACATTCAGGATGAAAGCTCTTCAAATTTAATTGCATTTAATTTGTAAAATAAACATTCACACAAGCACATACTGATTTGTATCACAGGAGATGTATTCAGTTTCATCTGCTGTTGCAAAAAGCAGCAAACCAATAGAGTCTCCAAAGGTCTTGCCCTTCTCCATCCCAGTAAATAATTTCAAGTTCTTCTTCTAGGATTATCTCAAACATGCTGTGCGATTTTCCTGATCAGAGAACTATTTGTGCCTTTCCACCATTTCTTCTTCTTTCAAGAGTTGTTTTCCAGATAAGGGAAAAGCAGAGCTTGGGAAGTCTTGTTAGCCTAACATCATGATGCTGCCGTTCTTAATTTAAGACTCTTGAGTCCTATATGAACAACATTATCAAAATTTTCAGTGGCCTTCTTTCCAGGCTATGAAGGTAGATGATCTTCCCCTGGACTTCTTTATCTGATTGCCTGGAAGTTGGTTGGCTCTCAGAATAAAGCAGCATACCTTCTTCTGCAGTAAGAACTGTCCTTTTCATAGCAAAATACACCACCAAGTCTACCTGCAAAATCAGATTCATATTCATAAACAAGTGGACTTGTAAATCTTATTTCCTTGTGACAACCATTCAGTCCTTTGTCTTTTCAGTTAGAATGATTTTGTGTAGCTCAGCTATGCACTTGAAGTTGTTATTCATATTATTCCGCCTCACCCCAGAATTTTGAAGAGTCTAGCTAGTTTCCCTTTGAGTCATCAATCCATTTCTAAATGTGTCCTACAGTTGGATCTGTCTCTTTACTAGAAGACAGTTTGTGCCTATAGCCACCTACTTGCTACTATTTGATGAAAAGAACTTTACTGTTAAAAAGTGTGGAGAAGGTCCAGGCCCTTAGGGCTGACTCCCTTTGCACTGTTTAAAGAACACCTATTATAATTACCCAAGGTGGTGTCAAATTTCCCCCATCTCAGAAGACTAAACTTTTTCTTTTTTTTTCTTCCTAAAAGCTGTGCTTTTCCTATAGAAGCAAATCCCCATACCTGTCCAGTGAATTTTGTTTACATCGACATGACGTGGCTTTTCAAGAACATCCTTTCCTTCCACTTCTATATACCAATTGTAGGAACACTGGGACTGACAATTTCCTCACAGAGAATTTCTTATTCTTAAATTGTTTATAAGAAGGTAGCGGAGTCATTCATAAAAAAATCTTATTTCCTCTAAGGGCTTCTTCAAAACACTTAAATAACAGTGGTGGTTTCCCTGACAATTGTCCTAGTAGCTGGTAACTGCAGATGAGACTTTCTACTCTGTTTTTTACACAAGAGTACTGCTTCCCATCTTTCCAGACACAGTAACTGCATTTGGGAGAACCATCACATGATTTTTACTGAAACAGTGACTCACTCCAGCACGTATTCTACAGTTAGGCTTTTCTGCAGTTTCCCGCAGTGTAAAGGACACAGACAGTAATTTGAATAAAAAAAGGCCTGTCTATCTGTATATAGATGTTCTTTGAGATACGTTGTCTCAATGTACAGTCACAGTGTTCTTTTTTAGCCATCTCCTCAAAATTTACTGTAACTGAGAGGAATGTGACATCTGCCACTTTTCTCTTTTGTGCAATGCACAGAATTAATTGAGCAATGAGCACATGTCGATAGATAATGTCAAGAGAAAAATATCTTTCTAGCAACACTGTCACATGGCTACCTGGAAGATAAACATGCATAATATCTTGAAAAGAAATGTCACTAGCCCATATCTTTTGATTTGAGAGTATTGATGTAAATATCCAGGTTTTTACTACTCTGAAATAACTTGTGACCTGTAAGGATGTTAACCTTATCATCTGGTATGCTACTGTAATTGGTATGTTTGACTATGTGTAATGCTTTAATTTTCCAGATCTAATTCTGGATAATTTATTTATCATTTAAAATTGCTGGGTTCGTATTGTGTGTGGGTGAAAAGCAAGCTACTGGAGTACAGACAAGTTTCTCCTGGTTATCTTTTGTCTAGTTGAGATTTGCAAACAGAAAACAGCTTTCGTTCCCTTCGTTTGTTTACATTTTATCCAGTGTTATTATTTGTTATTTTGTTGTTATTATGGCTTTAATTATTACAACAGTGTTTTAAAAAAAAAATCAAAAATATGCATTTTATTAGTAATTATGGTTGTGATGGGTTGCTGACGCTACTTCTACATATATAATTTATTCCCATTATGCCATTTTGCTTTTATGCCATTTTGCCACAGTTGCAAATGTATATATACCTTTATAGTTATTTCATCACTGTGAAGACATAACTCTCTGAGTGTGGAAACATATTCTTACCACATTTTCCTTCCAGCAATAACTATTTTTCTCTACCTATAATTGCACAGTTCTATTATAGTTTCATTTACATTTCACAGTTGACGACTTTTTCCTGAGGACAAAACCCAGCTTTTAGTGAGTTAGTCCCCTTAGAGTACAAATCCAAGAGTAAAGCTTCGAGGTAGTCATGCACCTCTGTGTATCCGCAAAGCTGTGTGAATCTCAGAAACTTGGTGAGTAGTGGAGTACAGAAAAGAGGTGGAAGAGCTTCTTAGTCTATTGAAGCCCCTGATTCTGAGGCTAATACCCACCTAAAGGAGACTGTCACAATCAGGTTTCTGATGTTATCTTATTGTCATCAATAACCCTTTAAAGAGGATCCACAGACTCTTTCCAGGAAATCTGTTACTAAGGCAGATTTCCAAATCTCATCTAAAAAACCAAGACTATGCTTTTAAACAGACTTTTCTTACTTTAGAGTTTGCTTTAAGTCAAACTATTCAGGAGTTTTCTAACACTCTGTACCAGAGTCGTGTTACTGTTAGAAAATGAATTGGAAGACTCATAGGTTAAGAGAGGCATTCCTAAAAAAACAAAAAACTGGTGAACCAGAAGACCATGAAAGCAAAAAAAAAAAAAAAGTTCATTAGAGGTCATAAGAAATGAAAAAAAGCTTCCATTTATGAGGGTAGGAGAGACTTCTTTGTCCTCTAGGAAGGATATAAAGGAGTTGTTTCAACTTATACACAATTGGTTTGAGTCTGAGGGAGAAAAGGAAAGGAAAGGAAAAAG
>VZRR01013558.1:0-92145 GCA_013398015.1 Oreocharis arfaki | reverse complement strand
AGTAACCTCAAAAGCTCACATCTGGACCTAAGGGGAGAAATCTCCTCGAACGTTCCTGAGGAGTGTGTAAGAGAGTTCCGCTCTGTGATAATTTGCGCGGACTTTTATAGACGTAAGAACCTTGTCTTTTGGTCAAGAGTATTTCTTTCTTCTCTTCCCACATTTGCTTTCCAGACTAAGATGTTGATTCTTAGCTGCTGGCCCAAGCCCTTTGGCACCAGGGATATCTCATGCTGGGCCGGTGGCCTGCCCGAGTTATCTCTTGCATATGCACCAGCCATCTGTGGTAGAGAAAGGGGGTAGACATGTCCTGCCACAATATCCCTTTGGTTAATTTGGGTCAGCTGGCCTGGTTGTGTCCCCTCCCAGGATCTCGCCCACTTCCATCCCCTTGGAGAAGGGAAGGAATGTTAGAAGGACAGCGCTGCTCAGCAGCAGCCAAAACACTGCTGTGTTACCAACACCCTTCCAGCTACCAATGCAAAGCACTGTACTGTGACAGCTGTGAACTACCTCAGTCAGACCCAACACAAGTGTACAGAAAGAATAAAAATCCTCATTATATTGGTAAAGTGAATTTAGCAAGTTAATTCAATGTTTGAGGCATTTGAACAATGCCCTCAATAAAACACTCTATTATTATTAATTACTAATTAATCACTACTAATAATTAATTAATTATTGCTAATAAATTCTAGTCATCCCTAAAGTGGTCAGGTAGTTGTACTAGATAATCACTGTAGATATCTTCAAAATGAACTCATTCTGTTCTATCAAATCTGCCCTTTTCTGTTTGTTCTTTCCTGTTCTGTACTACTCCTGAAGGTAAATTTCTTCCGTACTTGAAATACACTCTGTAACTATCACAACAGTTCTCTTTTATTAGGAGTACCAAAATGGAAGTGTTAATCTAATTCACCTTTATAATAAAGGTCAACATACATATATGAAATATATATTTTACATACATAACATGTTATAACTGTCATTTTCAAGATGCCCAGACTACTCTAGTATTTCAAAAATTATACAGTTTTTTCTCAGACAAAAGTATTTGCAGAATTTCTCTGATATTTATGATGAGTTTCTGGATGACCAAAATTTAATTTCTTGGAAAATGAATTATTAATTTAAATATATTCATTCAATCATGCTTATAATGAAGATCTTAACTGGTATATAGTCTCAAATACTCTTGAAAACAACAGTTTTCAAACTGCACAAAATATTACCCCATCTTTATTTTTTAGTGACAGCTATATTTTTTTCTTAGAAGTCACCTTTCACATTTTTAATTTTTCGTAAGAATTGTTTACCAGTGCACAGCTGTGTTCATTTCATGTTGCTGGAATGATGTATAACAGGCATGCTGTTTATAAATGGACTTATGGTTTCATACACCCAATTGTCGCTATCAGTAAGCCACAAATTGCCAACTGTTGCCACATCATAAAATTCCAGAGAGATATACTGCTAAGTGCAGTCAAATGGCTCTGGTATCTAAGATACCATTGCGTAGTAACTTTTGGCAGACACTAACTGTTTAACAGCTCTCAAAAATCCCAATAATTATTACTTAGCCTGCTATCACAATTGATAACCCTGCTGGCAGGGAAAAAAAGCCAAAATCAAAGTAGTAATGCAATCCAAAGTAACCCCATATAAAGTCAACCAATTTCATTGGTTTCAAAATAAAAAAGAAAAAAAAAACATCACAGGAAACATGGCATCCAATTATCAACATCTCTGTCTAAATGTAGTGTCTTGTGCCACACGGAATGTGCCTCCTTAACAGATGCTATAGGTTTGCAGAAAAAGCAGAAAAGTAAACTGTAAAGGAGTATTGGTAATCACAAAGAATCCTCAAAGTTTGTCTACTTTCGTAATAGTAGATTTAAACAGGAGAGCCATTCATCCTACCTTTCTAATGGAGTCAGTTTCCATATCAAAGTTTGCTAAATATTTCAGGTGTCAGCTCCTGAAACTCCTCAAAATTCAATATGTAATACCAGGATTAAAAGATTTGACATGGTTCATTTCAGACTGGCTGAGATGTGGGGTGATGAGGATTTGTTTCATGGGCCATCCAACCAGTCATCCTATAGAGACAGCAGACTGTTGTTGATGCAGTTGGAGGCAGATGTGGAGCAGTTACGCTGATGGCATCCCCTTATTGTTTGTGATCACATAAATCTGAGCTTTGCTTGTTAGAGAGGTTTTGCTGTTCTCTACACCAGCATTGCAGCTGCTTAGGAAAACAATGCTCACATGTGCACCATTATTTCTCATCAAGACAAGCTCATAATTTCTGTAACTCCATTGTATCCAAAGGAATCATGCCTGCAAGTAATTTGTCTGTTCCATTCAGTTCAATTCAAGGTCTAAATAGCTAAAAAGGCGAGGGGGAGATTAGGTATACTGGGGTTCAATGTTGGCTGAAGTTAAAAATTAAAAAAGGATGAAGATTATAAACCCAAACCAAGATGCATACAATTTATTTTTGAGGGTAAGTGATGGAAACTTGTTACCAGGGGCAAGGAGTGTGGAGGGCAACACCTAGCTCTGCAACAGAAACTGACCTAGAAAATAAATCGATGTAATCCTTAAAAACTGTTCTAAGAATGAAGACAGTAAAGCAGGAAGAATTATTAGTATTTCAGTCTCCAGGTGTGTTATTTGAAGACAATTTCAAGACAATGGAGACATACAGAAGTATTTACAGGTGGATTTTGGCAAACTTTAATTTTATGCATGAAAGTATATAATTAAAAAATATCCCTTACCAAAATGAGAGTGAGCAACTGCAGACCAGCAGGTTTCATTACTCTTAGGAGTCACACATCTTGCCTGAGCAGTAGTTGGGTTCTTTAGAGAAACCACACGGTAGCAATTGCAGGCACCAGGGAAGTCCCTTTCATGTCACCCTTCCACCCCTGTCTCCAGTATGAACCTGAAAGGGAAAGGAGATCAATGTTCACCAGCATATTACACCATCAAGAAGTCCCACCAGCAAAGGAATTTTTCTTGTTATTTTTCACCCTCCTGACACTTCTCATTCAATAGATGAATGGCAAAACTGAATTAGAAACCTTAGAGAGCATGGTGTCACCATGTGAAGACATGGCATGTGACTCAGCTCCTCTTATTTAGCGCAAAATACCAGTCAAGTAGAGAAGTCTGCTATTTTCCCAGAAGTGTAGTTAAGCTGTGAGCTTTTGTGAATGGCTTTGTCTTTGCTATGGTTTTACCTTGAATCAGTTAGCTGTCATCCAAAAATACTGCTGTGTTTTATGGGTAGACAACAACAGAGACTCCAGCTACACAAAAAAACCTCATGTTCTTATAAAAATAATTGGTTTTTGAATGCAAATGGTCAGTTTTGTATATAATTCTTGCACCGTAGTAGATATTTTAGTGTAGAATAATAGCGTACAAAATAAAGGAAAAATTGTCATTTCCTTCCTACATGATTCTACAGATTTTTTCCCGATTTTATTGCATGCAACTTCTCCACAAGACCACGTTCAACTTAGCTTTATAACAGCATTTGGATAATTACCTTTATTTATGGCACTGTTTAGAGTACTGCAGAACTGCTGGAGGCTAGCCTTTGGAGATTGCAGGTTTGCCAAGCATTGTGACTATCCTCTATTTTTATTTTTGTTTCTATTCTGTTAAATCATTTTGCTGCTGAATATTTTCATAGTTTCCATGTTACAGTGGTATTTCACAGTGCTGCTAAAATGCTAACACATCCCTGGAATGTTATGTCAGGATAAGACATGTTCACATAGCAGGGTCAGTAGGAATTCTATCTATACAGCAGATATTTTACTGCTGGAGGATCATTAGTTACATTGTTGCAAGTTATGACTTCTTTTAATTGTGTTTTTTTACTGTGTATAATCTGAGTCTCATGCCCAGTGTTATTTGTTCAGTTTCTAAAAATATTAATATCTGAAAAAGTTTGGACTCTGCACATAGCACTTTGCAGGTGAACAGCTGACTGAAAGAATGTGACAGCAGACCCTGAGGCACCAACAAAAGGACACGAATTCATGTATGTGGAGTGTTCAGTTGATTTCATATTAATTTCCTACTCTATTAGTGTTAGAAGTTTATGCCATAGTTTCACTGGGAGGAGGTAGTTCTTCTATGCTTTCAGAACAAGTAGCTATGCACGTTTCAGTCAATGTCTGTGTCCACAGAGAGAGAAAAAATGGTTTGAAAAGCATTTCATTTCAGTCATGCTACTTCTTTCAGTCACAGATTAGATGACGTGCTTTAAGACAAGTTTTTGCTGAAATGTCAGTGTGCCTTTATATATCTGTCTATCTACTGAACCATAGAACCATAGAATCGTTTAGATTAGAAAAGACCTTTAAGATCATCAAGACCAGCCATTAACATGGCACTGCCAAGTCCACCACTAAACTATATCCCTAAGTACCACATCCACGAAACTTTTAATTATCTACAAGAATCATGACTCAACCACTTCCCTGGGCAGCCTCTTCCAGTGCATAACAATCCATTCAGTGAAGAAATTTTTCCTAATATCCAACCTAAATTTTCCCTGTCAGAACTTTAGGCTATTTCGTCTTGTCCTATCTCTTGCTACTTGGCAGAAGATACCAACCTCCACCTGGCTACAACCCCTTTTCAGGTAGTTGTAGAGAACAATAATTTGCCCCCTGAGCCTCCTTTTCTTCAGGCTAAACACTCCCAGCTCCCTCAGCTGCACCTCATAGGACTTGTGCTCCAGACTCTTCACTTGCTTCGTTGCCCTTCTCTGGACATGCTCTAGCAATGTCTTTTCTGTTGTGAGAGGCTGAAAACTGAACACAGGATTTGGGGTGCGGTTCTATAAGTGCAGAATACAGAGGGGCAGTCACTGGCCACACTGTTGCTGATACAGGCCAGGATGCCATCGGCCCTCTTGGCCACCTGGTCACACATGTACTCATGTTCAGCTGGTTGTTGACCAGCACCCCCATATGCTTTTCCACCAGTTTTTCAGCCACTCATCCCCAGCCCTTGGGTGGATCCTATCAGACCCCATAGACCTGTGTGTGTTTAAGTAGCATATCATGTCACTGATGTTTTCCCTTTATGTTGTAGAGGTTTTCATTCTGCTCTCCATCTGTATCTTCCAGCTCAACTGGTTGGGTACATCTAAAACAACTGGTCTTGCTGTTAAAGCCTGAATCAAAGAAGACTTTATGTACCCTAGCGTTTTCCTTGCTCTTTGTCGCTACGTTTACCTACACATCCAATAAAGGATGGAGATCCTCCTTTGCCCTCGTTTTTCTGCTAAAATATTAATAGTCTTTTTTTATTGTCTTTCATGACAGTAACCAGAATAAGTCCTTGTCGTGCTTTGGTACTTTTAATTTTCTCTCTGTGTAAGCTCACAACATCCTGCTGGTCCTCCTGAGTTGTCTGCCCCTTTTTCTAAAGGTGATGCACTCTCCTTTTTTCCCCTGAGTTTGAGCCAAAACTCTTCGTTCACCCAGGCTTCTCCTCCTCCCTGTCAGATCAACTTTCAAAACACAGGTACAGCCTGCTCCTGCACCTTTTAGATTTTCTTCTTGAAAATTTTCAGGGTTCCCTGGATTCCTTTGACCTTCAGCACTTCCTCTCAAGGCACTCTCTCAACATAAATAGGCCAAAGCCTCCTGTCTCAGAATTCCAAAATAGCAGTTCTGCTGAGCTCCCAGCCCTTCAGGACTACTTCCCATGGAATTTTGTCAACCAGGCCCTATCTATCCATCTATCTATGATTCTATCTCTCTGTCTATCTTGTCTCACAGGCAGAGTTGCTTGCAGGCAAGTTCTGCACACTTATGGAAGCAGAGAACCAGTCAATTCCCATCTCCGTAATGTTCTACAAAATTACTCCAGGAGGAGTAATCTAGAGCTCATGCAGCACAGATCTCATGGAAATCCTATTTCTCTACAAGGAAACTATTTTTTGAGCTAAAAACAATTACAGTGCCAAGGAATTAAATTATTGTAGCATTTTTAGCCACTAAAACCAAATCAGCTAAGTATTCTGGATCAATTTTTCAAAATTTATCTCACATATAAATTCAGTCAACAAGCTCCTGCATTCTGTAAAGCCATAAGCAGAGAGCATAGTCTGTTAAATGAAGACAGGCAGACAACAAACCTTCATCTATGGATTATATTCAAAAGCTGACAAGTAAAACACCATTTTGAGGGATAAATGTTATGTTTCCTGTATTGAGTTTTAAGCCAGGTCAGACAAATAGACTCAATCTTCTTCTACTAAATTTCTATCAGATATTTCCTTAAATGTGATTATTTTGGCTCTTCAGTGGAATGCAGCAGGATAAGGAGAAGCTTTAATATCATCTCAACACATCATTATCCTTCCTTCTGGCAATTGGTATATGCATGGAATCAAAATAGTGCAAAACCAGCAAAAACTGTTAAAGGATGCTGAGAATCTTCTTTCTTAAAGATGAAAAAAGGAAACTGTCTCAGTTCTCTCATTTTATGCAGGAGATTATTGTAACCAGAAACTTCTATCCCTTCATCAGAAGAATTTTAATGTGGAGACAAGGTTTTCGAAAGTGTTTTATCATTTTGTTTGAATAAATCTTCCCAAACACAGACAAAATCTACTATTGTGTCATTGAATGATTTATATTTCTCCACCTCCACCTGTGTTTTTCGGAACCTTCTATAGTCTTGTGTTCTGCAATAATCCTCCTCTTTCTTTCTTGTTTTTTTCCCCATCTAGCTCCTACTTTCCTCCATGACTTTCTCTGCAGACTTGTCAGTTCTCCTCTTCCATTTTGTATGGGAAGTGAAATTCCAAAAAGATGACACCAGGAAGTCACCAAAAACTTTATGTATGTATAGACTATAACTTTTTTCCCAAGAGTACCATCCATACACAAAACATGAATGTGTGCAATTGGCTGACAATAAAAAATAGGAAAGCAATATAGAAAACTAGAATGTGTTTCCTAATCCAATGCAGATTTATTATTTTATTATTTTATTTTATTATTTTATTAATCTCTTTGACCGGTTGTTTTCATTCAGCATTAATGGTAATGCTTGACAGCAGAAAACCAGTAGTCTACCATAATCTTTCTGTGCTATTTAAGCAAGAAGAGGCAGCTGCAAGTTTTAGCTGAATATGTTTTGGCATTAGTTGTGTTAAAATGAATGTGTTTCTGCATCTACAATGGCCACATAAAATCAATTATCTACGTACTCTTCTTATTTAAGCAATATGTTTTCCCAAATGCATTTCACAGTAAGAACGCACTGTAATGCACAGACGAAGGCAAGAGATGTTCATAAAATTAAGCCATTAAAAAGCATCAAAAGAGTATTTTCCACACACTGGTCTTTCTAAGGTAATAAACATCTGCATGAATTATTTTATTGTGTGAATATTATCCCTGCTATCTATCTACTTGTTAGTGCAATATAGCTGTATATATATGTCTACGTGTGTGTGTGTGTGTTCACACAGGTTAAAGGAGAAATGTATGTAGAGCCTTTATTTTATTTAAAGGCTAACCAAAATAATGAATCAGTAGAGCATCACGGCTTTTCTAATACATGTTTTAAAAGAAGAAACATCCCAAATCTCTTTCTATTCAAATATATTTTAAAAACCTAGGGGAAAAAAATCCATCTTTGGTGTTATCTCATTAATTAATACCTGAGGATAATCTGGTTCCTAAGAAAGGACAATTATTCAAAAGTGGGAGAAATAATTACTTCTTGAAAGTTCAGGGAGTGATGGTATAAATATTTGTAGAGAAATTGCCTGTCCGCAGTGTTTATGGATGTGGGGCTAGAAAATCTCCTTCATTTTCCACTTTGCTTTTCTGCTCATGACTCAGTCCTTTAATTAGGATGTTTCTGGAGGCATTAACAATACTGGGGAGCCAGTGACGCAATAAATCATATGGAACAGAGAGATAGAAGCAAGAGAAAAGATAAATAATTTGGAAAATAGCAGAGCAACCACATATGTCCAATAAATCATTAGAAGGTAGAAAGCTGAGCTTTGAGGGGAGGGAAAGGGCAGTAACAAACATAGTCCTTCCCCTACGTTCACATGCATTCTGGGGATATTATTATATACCTGGACAAAGATTTTTAATGAAACTGTATTACAGAAGCTCCTCTAATGCAAAGATAATAATTTTTCATATCCCCAAGTAATATCATAAAATCACAGAATCACAGAATTTTTTGTGTTGGAAGGAACCTTCCTTCATCTAGTTGTAACTCCTCTGCCATGGGCAGGGACACCTTCCACTAGGACCAGATTGCTCAAAGTCCCATCAAATGACCTTGAAAACTTCCAAGGATGGAACATCCCCAGCACCTCTGGATGGCTTCTTTCTACTGCCTCACCAAGATTTGTATAAAACATTTCTTCCAAACATCTGATTAAAATCTCTTGCTCCCTCTTGTCCTGCCACTACATGTCCTTGTACAAAGTTGCTCTCGCTGTTTTTTATAAGTCCCCGCCAAGTACTGGAAGGTCGCAATGAGGTCTGTCTAGAGTCTTCTCTTCTCCAGTCTGAAAAACCACATTCCTCTTGTCTTCCTAGGAGAGGTGCTCCAGCCCTCCTTTGTCTTCATGACCTTCCTGTAGACCCATTCTAACATGTCTAGGTACTTTTTTGCTAAGGTCTCCATACGTGGATACAGTTCTCCCTGTGAGGTCTCTTGAGAGTGGAGCAGAGGACCAGAATCACCTCCCTCAACCTGCTGACCAGTCTGCTTTTGAGGCAGCCCAGGACACTGTTGATTTTCTTGGGTGTGAGTGCACACTGTTGGCTCATGTCCAGCTTTTCATCCACCAGAACCTGTAAGTCCTTCTCCACAGGACTGCTCTCAGTGAGTTTTTCTCCCAGTCTGTATTCATGTCTGGAATTTCTCTGCCCCAGAAGCAGTACTTTGCACTTGGAACTTGTTGAACCCCATTAGTTTCTCGTGGATCCAAATCAAGCTTTTCCAGCAGCCTCTCTTCCTGTTGTGCCAACTTGTGGCAGCTTCATATAATCTGCAAAATTGTTGAGGGTGCACTTGATCTCATTATCTGTGTCATTGATAAAGATGTCAAAGAGCACCAAAGACAGAGCCCCGAGGGACATCACTCATCACAACCTCCACCTGGTCACAGAACCATTGATCAGAAGAGTCTGTCTGTGTCCATCCAGTCAATTCCCTATCCACCCAACAGTTCACCCTTCAAATCCATGTTTCTCCAATTTGGAGATGAGGATGTCATGTGGGACTGTGTTGAACACCTTACAGAATTCTAGGTAGAGGGCATCAGACTGTCTTCCCTTATCAGCTGTTGCAGTCACTCCATCATAAAAGACCATAATGGTTAATGTGGAGTAATTTAATATCAAGCCAAAATCCTTTCATCCAACAAGATGTGAATGCACTGTATATTCAGCAATAAGAAAGCAAGTTGTTGTCAAGAAGGACCTCTATTTGCATATGTTTTCATACTGGTCATGGTCTCTTTAAAATTGGTTGGGTTTTTAATATTTGCCAATTCATTGTATTTGTAAAACATGTGACATGACAGCTTGCAACAGGAATGAAGATGTTGTTATAAATAAATAAATAACTAAATATTTTAATTTATTTCCATCTGTACAGCACTTTTGTCCAAGTGAATATCCATTATCTCCTATCCTGAATCAACTTCGTCTTCTCTGACTTTAGGCACCTGCAGACATTCCTAAATTAGGCTTTTGGTTGCCACAGGTTCTTTACTTATGATACTGATGAGAAAGAGAGGCATCCCCAGAGGAAAATACCTCATCTGTGAAGTGAATCTCTCCTTGGATATTCCTTTCTCTCCTTGCTGAGTACACAGGGAGCATCCATTACCTGTGCTTTTAAGTGCAATGCCTGAAGGTAGGCGAAATGAATCAGGACCCCTGAGCCTTTTCTTTCACTGTTCGATACTTTATCTATTTGCCTTACTTAATCAAAAATTCTCTGCAGAGGGGACTGTATCTTCTGTCTTTTCGTATCAAATAGCCTGGAAAAACGTTCTAAAAAGACAATATATATTTTCTAAAATGCGTTTTGGGGTTGTATGTGTTACATACATCAGAGACACCATTTTCATTTGCACTTATCAATAAGTCTGTACTTCGAGAAACACATTCTCCATTTAGTTTATAGTTGTGACTTAAAACCTTTCAATGACTTTAGTCAGAACAAGACTGAACACTTTTTCATTGCATGAACATTTTATTCAACAGCTGTGGAATAGCTGTAATTTTGGTTTATTAGATTTGGTGAAGCTGAATTGGAAAAGGAAGACAAAGTAAGCTGAATTTTATGTGTGTTTTTATACTCATTACTTGCAATAACTTTTGTTGTAGAAACATTACAATATTTGAGGATCTGAGATCTCATCATTCATTTACACCTGGTGTCTTTGTTTGACAATGCTTGATTAAAAAAATACCCAAACCCAAACAAACAGAATGATTAAAATATACAGCGTTTTAGAAAGAAAATCTATCTAAATTAGAGACTTTTTTTGTAATATATATCCTTTTACTACTGTTTACATTCATCAGGTTTTGCAACCTGATTTCTCAGGTGCAAGTGCATTGATCCCAACTGTAAGCCATTGCTGTGTTTATGGCACAGTAGAGCTTTTCCACCCTAATGCAGAGGTGTAAATCTACACTCTTAACATTCAAGACAGTAATTCAGACATTAAGCTATATCCTACTCTTCTCAACAAGGTGTTCTTTTTGAGCAAAAGTCTTTTGAGATGAAATTTGCATGGAAAGAGTTTTATCTTTATGGAACACTAAGGCATTCACCAGTGTATTTTACAAAAATGTCATAAAGCTAGAAATGTTCTGACCACATGTAGTGATATGCTATATATTTAAATTTTTCTTAATGCCTGCCATGCAGTTGTGTTAGTGCTGCCATCCATAATTAAAATGTGTGATGAGGTTTGAACTCTAAATTCCACCAAATATGTTATATAAGCCTGAATTCAAAAGGATCTTTGTCACGGTCAAAGAGATAATAATGTATCAGTTCATAGGAAAACTCTTGCTGGAGCAAGCTGGATAATTTTGTAGAGTAATCTCTAAAGCCCATGTAAAATTTAAGTCTTTAACAGTCTTGAAGGAAACTGTTTCTTCCTGATAGTAAATACCTGTGATTTTTTAAGGCCAGTCAAAAGACTTAGTATTTGACTTGTCTTGATGACGTTATTTTAGGCTGCTTTGTTATAAATTCCACAAAGGCCTTATAGACTGGTTTATATTTTTAAGGTTATCTTGAAACCGGATGAGAAACTTTTTTAAAACAACTTCTTAAATTCTGAATTAGGTTTGGTAATCTCTCCATAAAGGTTTTAACAATACATCTTTATTGAATCCAGCATGAATATCTCACCAGCCAAAAAAATTTTAAATAAGAAGGGCTAAGGAGATATTTGGTTGAAACCTACTATGAAAGGTATTAGTCTCGACTTTCTGCATCCAAGACAAAACAAGAGGGGACAGTGAATTCATAACAGGCCTTAGCATATGCACTCCTCTAAAATAAAAATGTCTAATTCTACACTGCCAAAACACAGAAGACTCAAGAGCTTGAAATATGGTTTTGTTTTTAACAAAAGCTTGCATTCTGAAAAATGCAGCCAGTTCAATCTGAAAAGTCTATCACCTAAAAAGATGTGCATTGCTAGACAATGGCTTTGTGGTTGCTGTGTTGATTTTTTTTTTTTTTTTTTTACTACAGCAATATGATCTTCATGCAGATTTTATTATATCCTCTGGAATTTAAGAAGTCAATGAGAATTTTTGAGTGGCCAGGCCAGGTGGCTGCAAAATCAGCCTGGAGAATGTAGAAAGGTGTGCGCATCATATTTTTAAGTTGGTGGAAAGTGAGACTTACATAATATAATTGCAATATCACTTGAAAACAGCAGGAAAGTAATATGAATGAGCTAAAGAAAGATGCAGTTGGAAGAAGAATATTAGGGTGGAAGAAACAGAGTCAGTTCTCTTGTCTTGGGCTCCCACCCAGAGCTCAATCTGCATCTCAATCTGCTTCTCACACTGCAGCTTGCAAGTCAAGCTACCTGTACCAGGTGTATTCTTCTCAACAACAAATTTGGGAGTATTCACTGAATCGTGGTAGACTATTGGCAGTTCACACAAAACCTTATTTTTAAAATGTAATAATACGTTTTGGAGTCCGGATGAGGAGGCAGCACTGAGAATCTTGCATATTAATGCAAAAATACTGCAGTTCAGAGAAGTTTAAGATGAAAAATTATTATCAGTTTCATAGAATATGGCTGATAATTCTGATATCTCATTTGTGCTCGATAATATACTTTTCACTGCATAAAAATCTCCAAGCAGGTTACAAGGTTTTGAAAGGCCAGTCTTTTCTTCTCAAAAAACCCCTTCTTTTTAAAACTTTAGGTAAATTGTCATTGCACTTGACAGTAATTGTTATTCTTACAGCACATTTTTTAAAGAAGAAACATATTAGCATTTTAGAAGAATTACTATATGTCTCATTTGTTCCTTTTTTTTACCTGTTCATATTTCTCCAGAGGAAATGCACTCCAAGAAATTTTGTGGAAGCTTCAGGCGAGTCCCACCAATGAATTGTTTCAATCCATACTAGGCAATCAAGTGGCATATTTAATCTGTTTTACCTCTGGAGAAGGCCTGTGTTTCACACTCGTTAGTTAATTAACTGGCCTATTAGTTGAACTGACACCAATATAAGGGTTGAAAAGACAGCTTTCCTTTCACTTGCAAGTACTTTTCAAAGTCAGACTATGGTATACGTATAATTAAACAACAATTTTTGCCATGGATTTTTGGGAACAAGCTTTACCTCTAAGGCAGAGCCTTTGGTTTACTAGGGTCAGTGAATAAGTCTCTAATCAAACCCCTAATTTTATTCTGTCGGAGAGTAAGACATTGAAGGCTATAAGGTAATGTACTTTTTAATGTTGAATGTCTAGAGGATACTGGAGAGTGTTCAAAGGATCGAGATTCCACCCAACCTCCCTTTGACTTTATAAATTATTTTTCTATTCTCTGAGCTTAAAATCTTCTAAACAAAGGTTCTCTAGGACCTAATATTTGCAGGATTAAAATAGGAATGTCTTATAATTAGGGTGCCAATACTTTTTGTATTTGTGCACAATTTAGGCCTTTCTGAGATGTATTTGAAAGTAATTTTAATTCACCAGCTACCTTTTACCTCAATCTATCTCTTTAAACATTTTCTTTCACAGCACGTATTTTAGTCAGCTACTTTCCCAGAACTCTGGAAAACTTCTATCAACCTTTGGTAAAATCTTTCAGGCTATACCAGATTGAGGAAAATCACATTTCAGCCAATAAACCTGTAGTAGATACTCGAGATTTTTAAAATTCACCTTTTTTTGATGATGATGTCTATCAGGTCCTTTAGAACAAACTGGAATCTTGAAAATCAGTCCAGATTGCATTCCAAATGAAATGGGAATAGGTGGTATCCAGATAAATATGGACAAGTGTGCATAGATAAGTACTGCCTTTGAAGCAATTCTGGGTTTTGCAGCCACTGTTAAAATTTCTGTTGATTAACCTTTGCAAAATGACTGTAGAGCATTGTGACCATATCTCAGGCTTCAAATTTCTGAATCTTGTGGTATGAAAAGCTATTTCAGGAAAAAAAGCAGAAACTTATTGCAGGATATTTCTGTTTTTTTAAGTTCATCAAACTGAATTCAAAGATTATAAACGGAATTTGGCTTGGCTTGCTGTTATGGTATGACTGTGGTAGATATGTTTTGAAGTTACCAGTTTTCTAGTTCACAGCATGTGAAAAAAATTACTGTGATAATATTCTAGTCATAGTTTTAGTGCATTTTCTCTGATATGATTATATGCAAATATGTACGGTGACTGTATATAGACATTTGGAAAATCATTCATGAAAAAAAAGCTGATCAGTATTCAATACTGTCAAGGTGCATCTGATTGCTCACATAGCATTCTTTCTGTAGTATGTCACCAGAATACAGCGCTTCAGACTAGATCTGGATTTAGGGAAGTTTATCACAAAATTGTGGGCTACACTGAGAAGTTATAGAAATATGAATAGTTCTAGCAAAAATTATATAGATTTACACAGTTTAAGAACATTTCTGTGCCTCTATTAGGAAGCTAGCATATATGGCACAGAAATCTCTTAGTGAAATAACCCTCTCACCACACTCACCTGATCATATCTTTGTTTGTCTGTTTGTTTATTTAATTTAACCATTCTGCAGGATGGAATAAACCCTATTATCCCAAACAGGGAGGCTATTACTTTGGGAATAAATGGTATTGCCTCTAAATACTTCTGGGAAAGTAAGCACTCTCGTGTGTGCTGTAGCACAGAGCTTCATACTGATAAGACTTGAAGTATGACAAGAGATTGCAATTTCTGTCTAACACCACATTTTCAAAGATGGTGCAACACTTCTGAGTGAGAAATAATTTGGTCTTTATGCTATTTCTATCCTGAAGCTCTCTTCAAAAGAGACAAATTGTGATAAATTATGTGGGGTGATGTTCTCTTGTGACTGATGGCAAAAAAAAATTAAGCTATTTCACTTATGTGCTCACTGTGGAATTGAACTAGGCTTACCAGAAATAAGACAAACATTTTACAAGTAGTCATCTGGCCCTGCTGCTCAGTCTAGAAGCTCTGTTTTTAAGTTCCAGCCACCCTCACTACTCAATAGGTTCCACTTTTTTCTTTCAGGGGACTGGTAATTAACACAAGTACAGTTATTCTAAGGTAATTGTATGTTCTAAAACTAATGTACTTACGTGAACCAGAGGGTAGCTAACCATGTGAGCATTTGATAAACAAACAGGTGCTTAAAAGATTTAATGGGTTTGTAGCCATCTGTAGTGATTAATGATGTTTAAGAACCTCACTGCAACTCATAATATCATCATAAATGAACACCGGGGCTTTTCAGTTCAAAAAAAGAAGTGTAAATTATTCTTAGATTTTCCTGCTCAAATCCCTTTTGCTTAGTTACAATTTTGTATTCCAAAGGGCAATGAATAATTGAACTTTCCTGGAAACAATTAAGAAAAAAGAAAATCTCCTCTGTCTAATTTTTCTCCATCCCCAAATTTTTACCACAAGGTAGAATGAAGTATCTTTTTCCATATACAGAACAGAAAATTAGAGCAGATTTTCCTTCTTCATAAACAATTTCTTGGCTCTCATTTCTCTTACTGATCAGAAGTTCGGACTGAGCCGTTTCTGTTCCCTACACTCTGCAGAAATGTTGCTCCTTTTGATATCAGTAACCAAATTCACGCTGTAGCCAGACACTTCTCCCTGCCTGAAGATGGCAAGTATGAGTAAAAGAAACTGCCCCTGCCTATGACTGAGAAGTGGTTATGGCTGGATAGCATTAAGCTATGCATTATACTATACAGGCAGATTACCCAGTCCCTATATTTTCAAGATGAAAATCCCAAGATTTCATAGAAACAGTCAAAGAGGGTATATAATATTTTCCCCATAAATTGGCATCCAACCAGCAATTGAGATGTATAATTTTCACTCAGATTTTTCACGCTTGAGCCACCTTTAACCAACCTAGTTTAAATACTCTTGAAAATACATCTTCCAGATGTGCCACTGTAACTCATGTGGCCTAAAGCCAGTGACTCCGAAGTGTCACCTGCTGTATCAGCTAACTGGCAACGGTAGCCAGATAGCCCTGTCATGCAGCAGAGCCTTTGAGAGTAGCAGGCTGTAAGCTTTGTACACCCAAAGGACTGAGGCCTGGTAAGCTTGCTGTGCCTGAACTTCTTTTGACCTGCTTGCATCTTTGTTTTGCTTGGTTTACTTATGATGGCAGTTTTTCTTATTGATCAGGTGGCAGTGGTTGTACTTTTTGTTATGTGATAAAACTCATCTGCACACCCACAAAAGAACACTGACGCACAATGCAGGTGGGGGAGTCTATCCTGGCTGTTTCCAGTTTGCTCCCAGATCCATCGCCAGGGATCCTTTAGCCCATCAAAATCTCACCTGTACAAACCCAGAGAACAAGAACACCACGGCAGAGGGCCAAGGAACCCAAATTCAGGAGTCAGACAAAGGGACACCCTGTACGTGCCCCTCGCAGCAGAGCCTCAGCCTCACTGACCCAGTGTGAAACTCATCGCGAGGAGTCATTGGGACCAGATCTCCATCTCACCTTTTGAACTAAGGGAGCTGCTGCCAAGGGGTGTGGGAAACAGTATTGGAAACAGGGAACAATGATGTTGGGATTGCCCAATATTTATTGAAGGTATGTTTAGGAGAAGAACCAAAGGTGAGAAAAGGGAGAAGTTTAGGTGATTTAGGGAGACATAAGCAGAGGGAAATAGAGAGATGAGGCAAGAGTCTATTTGCATGTGAGCAAGGGCTGGTCTGTATACTTCCTAGCCATGTCCTATGCTTGACCACTGCAGCCGGCCCTTGTTAAATTCCTTCAGTTATTTTCCAGTAAGATGCTCTTTACTCCATGTGCAACTAGGTGTACGGGTCTGTGGTGTCAGCTGGAGTGAATGCAGGTGTGCAAGTATGGGATCACTAGTGAAGATCAAGCTGAATGAGCCAGCAGACAGAGGCTTGGGATTAAGGGGTGTGCGGCTGTCTGACGGCCAGCTCTGTGTGTGAGAGAGCATCTGTGTGTGAGAGAGCATCTGCGGCTCTCTAAGGATGAGAGCACACAGATGTCATCTATGGAACCAGAGGATCCTGGACATCTGTGTGTGTGTGTGTGTGTGTGATAGTCTGCACCAGAAACTGGAATAGGACTATGGTACTATGACCGTGGGGGTTCACATGTCCAGGTGTTAGCAGTCAGTAAGACTGGGATCTAGGGACAGCAACTGGTCAGGCTGGATGCAATAGGCCAGCTGCTTGAGGGACTCACACTGTACATATACAGAGGGAGCTGATGTATACTCCTACTGTCATATCTCCATTCTGCTCAGCCAGAGACAGGAGCAGGTTGAAACCATTGCTGCTGCGTTTGCGTCAGTGCTCTGAGTGTTTCTCTGTTATTTGTGGGGCCAGAAAAATATACGCATGGTGTGTACCTGTGCTCAGTATGCGTGTGCTGAGTGAGAACACATTTTCAGGCTCATTATTTTTCAGACCTGGGGGCATGGAGCTGCAACAGCCTTTCCTCTCTCAGGTTGTTGGATCCACTATGACATTTTCCTCTAACTCTTTTGTTTGTCTTTGTGTGGTTTGATCATAATTTTATATCAATAACAGTAATATGTGGGAATTAACAGCAGGTCAGCAAGCTTGTCTGAGTCTGAGTCTGATATTGGTCTCAGCACAGTCCATTTCTACCTGTGAGAAACTTAATCAAGGGAAGCAAGAAATTCAAAACAATAGAGGGAGTAAACAGGAACACAGCTGCAGCTGACGTTTGTTTGGATTCTTGGGATGTCTGTGTTGTAGATAACTAATAATGGTATGGTGTAGTTAAAATAGCCAATAAATCTATTGTAGTAGTTAAGCAACCAATGGACAATTAACATGAATGATAAACATACAAAAGTGTATATATATGACACTGGCTTTTGGAATAAATTCTTTTTGCCTGCACTTTATATTGGACTTAGTGTGTGTCATATCCGCCTCAACTGCGACAGTAATAAGCAATTATTCTGTGTAATTTAGAAACAGTGTATGAGATCAAAAGTCTGAGAACTGAAGATATAGGATGTGGCATGAAGCAATGTAGGACTGGGATGGTGAGAGATGGAGAACAGCCTTGGCACTGGGGACCCCACAGCTATAAGCAACTGATCAGCACTGAGTTATGGAGATGCAAACATGGAGCTGGACTTCAAAAAAACTGGTTTTAGGGCAAACAAGGAGAACAAAGAAATGATATCAAACATACAGAAACATATGTAGTAAGTTTGGGGGTAATTTGGTCAGCAAACCTATGAATAAAGAGAAAGACATAAAATCATTTAAGCAAACATATCAAATTGACTCATAGCAACCACTAAAGGAGGAAGAAACCACAAATATTTCGTTACTCCTGGCAAAAAAGCCCAGATGTTACTGGCTGTCCATAACACCCCCCGACCTTAGTAGCTTTAACCCACCAATATTAAGACTCAGAGGAGCAGGGGAAGGGTGAGCATAACACCAGGAATAGGGGTAAAAAACTGTGTGTAAAACAATTTTAACTTCATTTTTATTCTTTCTTTAACAATTAGATCTAGGCTAATAATGGCTAAATTCTTAAGATTTCCATAATATGAAATATGAGTTAATGGCTTTATTTGTATATAATGTTTGCTTCCTCTGTGCAATTTACAAGATTTTGAGCATAACATTACGTATGCTGAAAGGTAGCTAACCTTTAGAAATGGATATCACCACAAATCAGGCAAAGTGTGTGGGCACACAAGAAGCACTGGGTGAAGAGAAGGGCAAAGAAAAGGACACAGAGGTATTGCAGTGTAGTAGTCATGGAGGAAATAAAGGAAAGAAGAAAACACCGCGGATAGAGGTAAATGTTGCAGGAACAGTATCTGAAAGGAACCACGGTACATCTGTTCAGAGACCTTTGTTTAAAAGTTTTAAACTGGAATTTATCAAAAAAAACATTGTATCATTCCATGAATACTAGTGACAGTATTCTGTTAAGTACTGTTTGACTTCTGCCAAGCTATGAAAGCTGTTCTAAAATCAATTGGATCAATAATATGGTCTCTAAATATAAAATCCCCTCTTGTTCCTCCCTTTTCAGCTGTGAATTGGAACGCTGCTTTATATAGATGATACTTATACACAATAATGCCACTTATATGGGTTGAAATGGACAATACCAACCTCAGCACAGAAACTGTTCCTGATCTATTTTGGATTTTGGACTTTGAAAACTTGCAATTCTAAAGTTTTAGACATAGAATACAAAATATCTTTTCTTTTTATAAGACTACTTACCATCTTCAACTAGGCTCATGTGCCAAGACATGTCTACCCCCCTGTCTCTACCACAGAGAGCTGGTGCATATGCAGGAGATAACTCTGGTGGGTCACAAGCCCAGCATGATGTATCTCTGGCACTAAAGAGCTCAGGCCAGCAGCTAAGAGTCAACATAGCCTGGAAAGCAAATGTGAAAAGAGATGAAAGGAATACTTTGACTGAAAGACACAGGTTTTACATCTATAAAAGACCACACAAATTAACACACAGCAGAAGTCCCTTACACCTTGCTTGAGGACGTGCGAGGAGATTTCTCCTTGGAGCTGGACGCAGCTTCAAGTCACTTCTCCGGAGATTGAGAGAGAGAGGATTTCTCTGGGTCTACCCCTTCGAAGACTGGTGGTAAGACACTTTGAATCCTAAGTTATGCTATTTCTTGGCTAGCTGTAATTCTAATGGTACCTTTAACTCCGCGTGTATATTACTATAAATCCCTTTTGTTTTTCCTCTGTGTAGTAATAGTCTGTTTTAAGTCTTATGTCTGTTAATGATGTGTCTATTAAATAAATAATGCATTTTATAATAGACTGGATCAGCCATTATTAAAGACCCTGCAAATTAGAGGGGATTTTGGAGTGCTGGCCACTCCAATACAGTGACTGCCTGTTGCCAGAGGCCTAGGCAACATACAGGAACTGATTCAAACTTACATCATCCATTCATAACAGCTCATCAGGAACTATTTAAATGAAAATAAATTAATTGAGATCTAAACGCCTGTTCAAAGGTTGCTACTGCTCTGACCAAGGTAGCTACTCATTTGAGTGTTTTTTTTTTTAAAACCAAAGAAATGTGGCAGCACTTACTTGCAATTGCTCCTAATTCATGGGCAGTGCTAATCAGCACATTCTTAAATCTGCTACTTTATACAGCTATGAGCCCCGAATTGGTTGGTACTCACAGCTACTGCCACATGTATTCAATATAAACACAAGATTCTTTTCCTCGGCCTAACTATTTTCACACCCAAATGAGTTGATGTCATCTAACCTAAGTAATATCAAACCTAATATTTGCTTATTACCTCACAGTTCTTAATCATCACTGATGGTGATCATGTTATCCATCTGATCACAACTGAACCCTTTTAGTAAAAATGGAGCTCCCCCATCATCTTCACATCATCTGTTCTTACTTGATATGTATTGGAACTTCCTCTCTTTGGTTTCACTGTGACTTGTAGCTTAAGTGTAGAAATCTTTCTTCCTATAATCCTTTACACATTTTGCTAGCTATACTTTATTTGATGCCCTGCCCAGTTACCACGGTTCCTACCCGTTTATTCCTAGTCATTCATCATGGTTTATGGAAAGCATGTACTCTTTCTACAAGGTATATGTGTATACATATCTATTATTTATGTATATATATATATATATACACACACATATTAGGATATGGTCTGATTAACATTGGCAATTCCTAGATATACTGGTTTTGACTGGGAGAGGTAATTTTCTCTATAGGAGCTCGTACTGCCAGGCTATGTTTTGGATTTGTGACCGAGGGAGTGCTGATAACATGGGGTGTTTAAGCTGCTGCTGAGCAGTGCTTGCACAGTGCTAAAGCTTTTTCTCTTTCTCACACTGCGCTGCCACCACGTACACTGGGGATGCACAAGGAGTTAAGAGGGGACACAGAGAAAGACTGTTCAAAACCAAGAAATCTAGAGAGGATTTGCATCTAGATTTGCATGTAGACTAAGTTAGCTTCTCTGAATTTCTCTCCTGGTATTGCCACAGGAAACAGCTATGAGATAAAAGAAGGTTTTCCAATCTAGTTAAAAAAAAAAAATTTTAACAGAACCCAGTGTCTGGAAATTTAAGCCACAAAAGTTTTACATATTTTAAAGTTGAGAAATTAACTACTGGAAAAGTTTGCAAAACATCACTTGGCAGTATATTGCTTAAACTATTAATATCAAGACTAATTTTTTTCTTATGAGATTTACTCTCACTTAAAGTGAAATCACTAAATGACATTCGTGTAGAAAGTCAGGCTGGGTAATCACAATTTTTCTGATTTTAAGAGTCTGCCAAGTTCCTTTCAGTCTGTTTAAGAGATGGCCATCACATACCCTGAGCTGGTAAAAATCTGTTTAAACAATAACTTAAACAATAACTAGTTAGTTTTATGAATCTCAAAAAAGTTGACAAACAGTACTCATAAAGAAGCTACTTTCCAAATATTTCCAGGTCTAATAAGACATAATGTAGAGATATAGTCCTGATACTTAAAAAAATAAATAAAAGAACCAAGAAATAAATTCATTTAAAGAATCAGCAGGAGAACATTTTCAGACAGTTTCATAACTGTCGAATGATATTTAAATATGGAGAAAGTTAGGCCCAGATAGGCATGCTGTGAACTATTCATAATGTTAAATGTTAAAATTCATAAACCAACATATTTCACCCTTTATGGATTGAAATACACGAAACTGTTACTGGCCTATTATTATTTCATCAGTAAACCTTAAATAGGTTTAGATTTTAGCAGGTAATTGTTTATCAGCAGAGAATTTTCCCCAATTTTTCTTCCTTTATCATGCAGTAAAGTCATAAATGCCTAAGAATTAAGAATAGTGATCTGTGTGGGCTTGAGTTTCAAGATGTGAATATTGTGTCATTGCTCACCCATGCCAAAGGAATGGGACACCCTGTTCCTGCATTTTTATGACACAGAGCGAACAAAACTTACGTACAGGCCAAACCTCAGCATGTTTGGTATGGTTGCTGCTGCTTCAAAAGACATAATTTCCTCAAAATCTGTGTGAAGTACTGTGAAATATCTACCAATGTGCACAGATGAGTAGAACAACACCAAAAATAGTGCAAGTCACTCTCACATTTTTAAATGGGGAGTGGGCACTGTTGATGTACTCACACTGCGTCTTTAAAAGGAAGCAAACCACAGTAAAAACTAATCAGAAAAGGCTACAAAAGAATTTTCTTGGAAAAGGAAGGTAAAGTGAACCAAAACCATCTTTACCTCAGTATATTGCTCAAAACATAATTTTATTTATTGTGTTAACTTCATGCACAGCTCAGAAGTCACTAATCATTTTATTAAAGCAAATTTTAAAAAAACCACTTTGCAGGGGCGGGAGGTGAGGTTTGAGGGGCACTAATTTTCATTGCAGTGGATGACCTAAATATCTCCAGTCTTAGCTGAAAAAAAACTCTTTTCATTGTAATGATTTATGGGAGGCATGTCTGATTAGGTTTGTATCTCCATTTTCTCCTCTGGTCTCAGTTCCCAAACAAGCTGCCTTTTCAATGAGTCACTGGCATCACAGAACCATAGTGCATCATAAAAAATTCAACCTGGTCAGAAAGCTTAATCTAGTTGATTGTGAAGACAGAAAAAAACAAAATTAGGCTACATTACACTACAATATTTCAGTTGGAAGGGATCTACAGCCATCATCTTGTTCAACTGCTTGAGCAAGTCAGGGCTGACCAAAAGATAATGGATGATGCTAAGGGCGTTTTTTCAAATGCCCCTTGAATGCTGGCAGGCTTGAGGTATAAACCACCTTTCTAGGTATCCTGTGTTTGACCACCTTCTCAGTAAAGAATTGTTTCCTATTTTTCTGTCCAAAACTCCTTTGATACAGCTTTGAACCATGCCTGTCACTGGATCCCAGGGAGAAGAGCACAGCATCTGCCTCTTTACCTCCCCTCCTTAGGAAACTGTAGAGAGCCATAAGGTCACCCCTCAACGCCCTTTTCTCCAAGCTAGACAAACCCAGGGTGCTCAGATGTTCCTTAGAGGATATTCCATCCAGCCCTTTCATAGCTCCAATGCCCTGATCCCCTCACAAATTCAACTGATACCATCTCTCCGCCTATTCTCAAAGATATTAGTAGCTACTTCCACTTTCCTAAGCAAATTTTGTATTTAGTAGCAACTGCTGTATAATTAAGGTCTTTAAGGAAACATTCATGAAGAAGATTTTGCAATATGCAAATGAAGCAAACTTCTTAATCACATATGTAATTGTATTCCTGCTCCTCTTCTTTTAGGTAGAAACACAGTCCATATTCCATAGCGCTACATCAAGATTTTTCCAGTTCTTTTCTCTTTGTATGCCTTTTTTAGATCATTTCCCCAGCATGCAGAAGCACAACGCAAAGCTTGCTAACATGGAGCACTCCGTTCAATCAGGAAGTGCTTAATCAGGTCACCCATTTTATCAGGTTATCTTTGCAGGTGTTGGTGTGCATAATGATAACGCCAATGATTAGAAAGAGAAGCTATAGCATTATGTTATATTTGGCCAGTGTAATATTTAAAAGTTTAAAATATTCTATGCATCTTTATGGACTTCATATTGCTAGCAGCCTCAATTAAGATGGTAAGATAAAGCAGACCTCCTGCAAGAAATAAAGACACTAGGGGTGGTAATTAATCCCCACTGCTAAAAAAATGTTTTCTTCTTGGGGCTTATATGCATAAGGCTTGATATGCCAGCAGGAAAAAAAAATCAAAGAAGATAATTCTATATGAAAAGAAAAGCTAGATGTGGAAAAGGAACACAGTCTAGTTTAACACAAAGGACAAAAGGCCCTGAAAAAGAGAGTAAGGGAAATTCAAACACACTAGGACATTCAAGGGGAGGAAGAGTGACTACGTAGGAGTCTCATGAAGACCCAGACACATGAGCAGCTTTTTGTGTTAGGTTTATGGGATCATAGAATATGACCTTGTGATAATTTAGAGCAGAAGGTCTCTGTGGATATTCCTAATCCATCTTCCTGCCCAAAACAAGGCGATGTCTGTGGTCAGATCAGGTTGCTCAGGATATTATACCACTGGGTCTTGAAAACCTCCAGGGATGGACCTAGACTGCACAGCTTCTCTGGTTAACCCGCTTACAGCCAAGCTTCCACCTTTTGCTTCTGCAGAAAAAGTTTGTCTTATACTCAATATCAACTTTATTTTAACTTACACTCCTTGCCTCTTATAACTTTCCAGGAACCACTGTGCAGACCCTAGCTCTGTCTTTTCTATAATCTCCTCAAAGGACCTGGGACAGGCATCTGTTCAGTTTTTCCAGTTCTTTTCAGTTTCTCCAGTTCAGCCTGGAGAAGACCTCTCTTCTCCAGGCTAAACAGGACAGCCAGCAGGCTTCCACCTGCCTTGGTGGCCCTTTGATGAACTTGCTACAGCTTGTCAATGTCTATCTAGGATTGTGGGGCCAAAACTGGACCCTGTATTCCAGGCACAGTCTAATAAATGGTGAATGGAGGAAAACGTCTCCCCTTGCACTGCTAGCTCTGTTCATGCTAGAACAACAGCCCAGAAGGCTGTTGGATTTATTTTCTGCCAGGATGTAGTGTTGGTTCATTTTCAACCAGCTGTCCGACAAGACCCGATGGCCCTGTTACACAGAGCTGCTCTCCAGCTAATCTATCCCCAGCCTCTGTCACTGTAGGGTTTCTTCCATTTCATGTGCAGGTCTGTATGTTTGGCCCTGTTCAAATTCAAAAAGTTCCTGTCAATCCATTCCCACAGCTCTGCAGTCAAGCCCATGGACTAGTCTCCTTAATTTGATTGCATCTCCAAAGTTGATGAGGGCACACTCCACTGCCTTTTCCAGACCATTGTTAAAGACATTAAGTACAACAGTTCCCAGGTTAGACCTCTCTGGCACTCTGTTTGTTATCAGTCTCCAATATGACCACAACACAATAATGTCTGCCTTTTGAGCCTGATTGTCCTACTAGATTTTTACCCATTGGTTGTTCACTCACCGAGCCTTAGGTGTCCTAAATCACATGCAAGAACAAGGGAGAAGGAAATGTTGAAAGTCTTGCTGAAATTTATATATATTACATCCCTCATTCTTCCTTCATTTGTAAACCCAGTCATTTTATCACAGAGGCAACAGGTTGGTCAGGCATGATTTACCCTTAACCCAGCCACCTTCTTCTTCCCCTTCAAATGCCTAGACATGTGATCCATAAGGACTTTATGATTTTCCCAGAGACAAAATGAAATTCAATGGCCTGGTAGTTCACCAGATTTTCTTTTGATCCTTTTTGAAGATGAGTGCTTTTCTTCATTCATCAGGAATCCCCCCAGTCTCTGTTACATGGGTAAGGCAACACAGAGCAGTTTTTCAAGGATATTGGTCAGATTTCTTAGTATTCTGACCTAAGAATGTGTATACATTGAGGTTTTTTCAGGTAACAAAAGTTTTGATTCTCATCCACTTCTAACTGTTCTTCCCCTTCTTCAAACTTCATTAATCACATAGGCCTGGGAGACCCTGTTGATGAATACTGAGGCAAAAGGGTAAGAAACAAAAATGAGTAACTCAGTCTGGTTTTCATCCATTGCCTCAAAATCACCTTCCCCATTACATATTTTTCTTTTCAGTGTTTTGCTGCTAATGTAACCAGAGAATATTTTCTTTTTGCTTTTCGTGTTCCTTGCAGGAATCACATCTCAGTGAGGATACTTGCCTGAAGTCCAAGGTCAGTGCTCTTGCTCTTCTCTTTTGTCACACTTAGCATTCTGGGCTCCACTGCTTCCAGGTCACTACAGCCAAGACTGCAATTGATTACCGTCTCCCCAGCCAGTTATTCCTTGCTTGTGAATAGCAGAACCAGCTGTGTGTCACACAGGGCTGGTCCTCTCTGTACTTCTCTCCTTCAGAAATCTGCTTGAGTGCTTGCATCCTGCAGCATCGTCATTCCAGCAATGAAAAGAGAGATCAAACATCCCATAAGAGCCAGGGCCTGTGATACAGAGACATCCAGGAATTTTTCTCCTTTTATGCCCTTTCAAAAACACTGTTGATTTGAATAAATTGAATGAGAGAAGTCTGACCACAAAATAACCTTGTCATTGCTGCTGAGAGAGCAGATGCTGAACTTCAGTGATGTCCTGTCGTGAACAAGGCAGATTCTCAATGTGGAGTCCAGGGACCACAATCCTGACAAACGCAGGCTTGGAAACTAGGTCTGTCAGCCATTTCAGCACGTGTGAGGGACTGGGAGTGCAGATAGATGGCTGTAGCCTGCACTGGGAATGAGAGCAATTCAGAGAAACAGAGCGCAAGAACAGAGTCCTGGCAGAGCTGAATCTGGTGGCTTGCATTCATGGAGTCTTAGAATACTAGGTTGGAAGGGCACCTCAAGTGATACCTGGTCTAAACTTTCCTGGAAAAATCACAGAGAACCAGCACCCTGTTCAGCTAAATTGTTAGTGTCCAATGCTGGGAAATCCACCACTTCCCTGGGAAGATTATTCCAATATCTGATTGTTCTCATTGTGAAAAATTTTTCTATTGAGTCTGATCAGAATTTTCCCAGGAGTAACCTGTACCCATTACACCTCACGTTTTCCATGTGACTCCTTGTAAAAAGGGAGCTTCCATCTTTTTAGCTGCTGTTTACATACAGAAACATGGTGATAAGTTCTTCCCTAAGCCTTTTATTCTCAAGGCTGAACAAAACCTGTTCTCAGCCTCTTTCCTCACATTGTCAAGCTTCATGGTCCTGTGATAATCTTTGTGGTCATTCTCTGGGTCCTCTACAGCCTGTNTGGTGATGTCTTGTGGTCCCTAACACCCTTTCCATATTTTTTTTTTTTTTTTTTTTTTTTATTTTTTTAATAGTGGGGACCAAAACTGAGCACAGTATTCCAGGTCTGCCCTGGAAAGCACTGAGTAGAGTAGGATAATTACTTCTTTGTATCTGGTGGTGATGTCCTCATTAATGCAGCCCAACATCCTGTTGGTTGCAGCACCACAATGGTCACTTATATGGAGTCTTTGTGGATTTCTGAAAGATTTAATTTCATTTTAAATTATTAAAAAAACCCAAACTACAAACCAAACAAACAAAACCTTAAACAAAAACTGAAACAAACAAAAAACCAACCCCCCAAACCATCTATACTCTTGGAATCTACTTACAGTTTTTATGATATGTCACTGTTAAAATATGATCAAAAAATTGTTTAAAATTGGACCAACCAATTTTAAAAGGAAGAATTTTGAGGAATCTGATCTTTTCTGATTCAGTCACGCTTCTAGCACATTCTAACAAGCAGCTGAATGACTTGTAGGATTTCAGTCCTTCTGAAAGGGCCAGACACCTTTAGAGATGCTCTTTACATAATCCATTGAAGACCAGAGTTTGCCCTGTCATGTAAGGACAGCAACACCATGTCTCATATGGAAGAAAGAACAGGCTTCAGGTAGATGCTGAATGCCAGATAAAACATAACTCTTTTCCCTTTCATGTTTGTCCTGGTATTTCTGCAGAAAGAGGGGAAAAAGTAACAAAGAAAGGAATACAGATAATTGAGAAATCAATAAACTTTGCTAAGATTTAAACTTCCCGATCAATAACCTACCCTGCTTTATTTTTATGTGTCCTATGAACTAGTATTACTTTGGTATCCACAATCTTTCAAATCTTATGCTAGCTATTACCTTTTATGGTTAGCTTTCTACAAATCCATCAGTCATTAATGAGTAAGAATACTTCACAAAAAGAATACATTGCCAACAAGCTTGATTTTTGTGAATTTTTTAAGGGATCTACAGTGTAAAATGTATAGAACTGAGCCACATTACTTCTTTTATTTTGTGAGGAACAAACAAATATTATAGACCTATAGAAAAAACCTAATAGTCTCTTAAATTGCTGAGCATTTTCTGAGGGAAGCTTAGAACTCCCTTTGTTTTCTTCCAAGTGAAGAGCAAAGTCAAGGAAATCGAATAATTCCAGCTAAACTCATAGAACAGATAGATTGTACAAAATTTCTGGCAGACTTTCATTATCTGATCATATGCGTGTAGTTGCTTTATGTCTCAGATTAATTTCTTGGTTTTTTCTCCCCAAATGATAGAGTGAAGCAAGTTTTTAGAATTTTTCAACCACACCAAGTAAGAATATCCAGCAATATTACTCCTGTATTCCTAAAGTGAGTATTTAGAATCTTTGAATACAAGCAAAAACATATATTTGATTTTACTTATATTGCAGGTGGCCAGCAGAGGCAAAATAACATTATGACACTTATTCTTTTCAGTAATTTTGATATTCTAAGAAGTCAAAACATTTTAACGCCACTATTTCAGTCTTGAAATAACTACTGCTTAGCTATTTCTGTTTAAAAGATGCATGGACTGAGACCTCATAAGGTTTCGTGAGCTGCTGAAATCAAGCAATGAGTTAGAGAGAGTTGGTTGTAAACTTAAGGGTATTTGTGTGAATAAGAAATTCTGGAACTAAAATATATGTCATGGTGGTTAAATGACAATCAGAAATTTAGTGTATAAACGGAGCTGGAGATGATTCAAGCCTTGATTCTGTCTTTTCAGTGACTGGGGAGGCTGCAGATGGGGGAGCTGTTCTCCAGACGATTTCCTGCACATTCCCCTCTGTCAGTGAACTCCAGACCTGGATACACACTCTCAGACCCATCATTCAGGAGACTGGGACACATGTAGTGGTCATCACCTCCCTTTGCTGTGTGAACATACTCGGGAAGTTAACCAAAGGTCAAGTGCTAAAGAAACCACAGAAAAAGCACTACAGAATATCAAAAGGTAAGAGAAATGTAAAATACCCTTTATATGCTCCAATTTCTGATGATTAGGGTTTTATGCCTAAATCAAAACTAGTTGGGAATCAAAAGAAATGAGAAAAAGCAGAACACAAAAAAATCAAATGACTAATTAAAATTTTCTCACTTTTGGCAGCTGAAGGATTTTTTCTTTTAATTCAGGTGTCTTTCCTTGCCAATTGCATTTTTTCCTGAATTTTCCACCGACTAGCTTCCCCCTTATGATGTATTTATTATAGACTGCAGTGAATACTTAGCTGGAATTAATTCTTATATTAAAAAAAAAAAGAAGAAGACGGAGAAAAAAAGAAAGAAAGAAAGAAGGAAAGAAAGAAAGCCTCCCCCAAAGAATTTTCACAATGATTCCAAAGTTACTTCCAAATTTATGATTTCAAAATTCAGTCTAATCCATGAGGTGACCACTTTCTGAAGACTACTGCGTATCAATTTGTCAACGTATCCCTTTTTTGTGGCATTGTCTAGCAAGATGCAAGGTTTTTTTCTCTATCACTATCAGTTTCTTCCCCAGCAGTACTAGTTCGCACAAGAATGACAGTAGGAGCACAGCTGTCAGACTAATTTGGTTTGTCTAATTTTGACAGTGAGAAACACAGAGTATTTGCTATTTCATGAACAGTACAAACATCCCAGCTATTTTTAACTTATGTCATCATGATAAAAAATAAAACTTACATGAAGCACAGCATGAACTAAGCTGCTTTGGATCCATTTCAGAAATTGCACCCCTTGGGGTTTCTGTTCTCATCTCAGCCAACTGGGTAGAGCTTGAAGGCACAGGGACAGAAACAGCTGCCTACAAAATAACTGATCATATTCACCTCATATGCTCAAAGCTAGAATCATCCAAAGGTCTTGTCTACAGTAACCTGTGGCTATCTGTGTTTTCTGTTTTCTGACAAGCTATTTTGAGAATGAAGACAACTTAAGCGACTTAGTGCTGTGCTACATGAAAGCCTGGAAAAACATCTTTGTGCCATTGGGAAGTCTAACAGCTTATACTTATTTTCATACAGTGCTGTCCTGTATCATGATTCTATAGCACGTGCCTAAAAAAATATTTTCATTGTAGTATATTTTCTGTTTCCTATAATAAAAACAATGTTAGGGGAAAAAAATAATAGAAATTTCCAGAACAAAAAATGCAACATACATCAGGTAGGATGAATTGACATAAATCTTTGTTTCCTAAAATACTTTCTGAAATAATCTAATTGGTGGTATATTTCTAGTTTATAATGAGGCAGAAAACACAGACAGTTTTAAATTCAGGGATATGTGATCTCATTGCTTTTACATTCTATGGTATTGGCAGTAAATTCAAAGTAAGACATAGCTTTTTTTCTGACAGCCGAATATCATGGTTAGAGAGAGCAGAATCATGTTGAACAAGTTTAAGGCTTTATTGTACAATCACTGCATTTATTTTATTAGATAATTTAGATGATTTTATGCGATATTAATTTTTTATGAGCAATCTCATTTGCAAGCTACAGTTAGTCCTTATATATATATATATATATATACACATATATATAGATATAGATATAGATATGTATATCTATAGAGAGCCTTATGCAAAATGTCCTTGCCAATATCCCAAAATATAATGCTCTTCCTGTCAGTACGGATGTAGTGCTGTAACCAGTTCTGCAGACACGATAACACTGGTGGAAACACTAATGGAGGAAACATGGAAGGTCTTTTGTCCCTCAGACTTATGTAGACATTGTAAGATATATATCATCGTTGATTTACAGGACAATTGTGTTGTTTCCAACATCCTATCAATTCTTCCCAGAAAGTGTCAGAGAAGCAGCACTTTCAGAAAGTGACTTAGCAATACAGAAATTTCTCTAACAGAGAATGTATGTTTAATGATGTTTCACCATTTTTTGCCAATGACTTTTCATGTTCATTTATTTAAAATATGATGTATATATGTTAAAAGATAATTCCCAGACCCAAAACCAAGACATCTTTAAAATGAATTTCATTACACTAAAAAATCCAACACCAATAGTAAATTATCTAAGTGAAATTTAAGGAGAAGCTGAAATGCTCTGAAGACATTTTAATAATGGGAAGGGGAAGGCCTGTGTGACTCTCCTTTTGTCTGTGAAATGCCTAGACAGGGGCCATAAGAAGACACGTGGAGCCATGCTCAGTGTGAAAGGAATTGCTTCTTACTGTAGTGCATCTCTTAATTCAGCCAATGACTAGTGAAACTTAAAATATATTCAAGTTCATTGAAGTAATTGAGGGAAGTCATCTCATGTTGTTTCACTGTGTCTGATTTTTCCACATCTGAGCTCAGCTGTGAATCATGGCTGCAGAGCAGGTCTGAGCTGTGGAGAAGGATGAGCAGCTCAGTGTGGCATTCAGTTTCTGTTGAGCTGATCAAAAACTTCAGGTTGCCCCTGCACTACTGTAAGCATTTATCTATAAAAGACCTGGATAGGATCATGAGCGTAAAGTGGGAAGCCACACATCAGCTCCTCAGTAAAATTATTTTCATCATGCCTTAAAATGACTGTCTTGAAAGAGACAGCTAAAAATGAAACATGGAGCATGCATTCAAAAAAACATGAGGTTTTATGGTAGGTCAGTTAACATATGGTAAGTTGACATATTTACAGTAAATAAAAGGAAAATTAAATATATACTAGAAAAAAATGTTATAAGGTCTTAAAAATGGATGCTCTTTATTCTGCACAGGTTGAAATGTTAGACACAACAGAAGCAGAGAAACTACTGAATGACATTGCTGGGATGATCCTTTCCGTGTTGAATTAAAACCATTTACTTGAAAGATTAACTCAGGGTGTTATAAATGCATTTTTTGATGTATTAACACTGACTCTGTGTTTTGTCTTTGAGAAAAATACAGTAATGTACTAAACTTAAGGTAAATAGTGTGTGAAGTGGCTTTAATTTAGGGAATTAAGTTAATTCTTTTCACTAAATTTGATTAAATCAAATACATGTATTCAATATGGTTTAACCAATGAAGCTTAGATTCACATCTTTAATTCAGGCTGCAATCCTTGAATGTCATATATACAAAAGAAGTAACTGGTGATGACTGAGGCCTGAGAGGAATTAAACAAAAGCACCAAGTGCCCTTGGTATCATGAATATTTTTTGCATTTCTTCTTTATCATCTTTCTATAACTTTTTTTAAGCTAGAAGGTAAGTGTTTCCTTTTCTATTAGACCTGGAGACTTTTTTTTTTTACTGTACTTGAATGGCTCAGCGTACAGACTGAAGGCTGTTCCAGGACTATTGCATAACCTGCCACTTAAGGACATATTGTCAATTATTTTGCCTAAGGCTTTAAAACAATCTTGCTGCTAGTCTGGCTGAAAGAAAAAAGAAAAGAGAAATGTTTTTACATATGCTATAGAACATACTAAATTCTTTATGTCACTCATATTCCCTTAGGAGTCTAATTATGACATTTAAAGGTCTGTGCACTTTTGTGAAAATTAAGCCCAGATAATAACTGTGCCCCCTTTCATTTCTGTATTTAAGGACTATTGTTACCACACATATTTCTAAAATCCATGCAGATCAAGGGGGTTTTTTTGGACCAGTATCATAGTCATGTTATAAAATTGATGCTAAGCCGCTCAGGAGGTAGTAGAAAAGTTACCTGAGCTTTTTTTCCTAAATATTTATTTATGATAAAAAAAGGAGTAAGCATTGTATCAATTGCATTTGCAAAAAACTATGAGTAGTTGTGAACATGGGTGAAGCTTAAAATTACTTATAGAAAAGCACTATGAATAATACAGTAAGTCAAAACCAGGAAACAATATTCAAACTGGGATTTTCAATTAGTCCATGGCTCTACAATCTCTTCAAATTTTGATGTTTGCCGTTTAACGTGGCCCAGGAAAGAAGTCAATACTTCTTGGCTATGACTTCATTAGTTAATTAAACTGGGCTGAGAACAAACTTTTTTCATTACTGCCTAGTAACCTGGAAGAAATTTATAACGGTTAGAAACTGGAGAGAGCTATAGATTCAAGTAATTTTGCTGTAAAAGTTTACATTAATGCCAGTGTACCTGTCCATTACTTCTGGCTACAGAAATTACTACTGTCCTGGATAGTAGTAAAAAACCCGAAAACAGTTGAAAAAATTAGCCTGTGTTTAAGAATTAGGCTCCATGTCTGAAATTTCTAAGACACCACAACCTATGCCAGCTCTCCTCTCTAGCAGACTCTGAAAACTTCCCAACCTACTTTGATGTCTTGTTCTGCAGAAGCACACATGAGCACTTGGAGAAGTGCAGAAAGCACACAAAGCAAATACTGAATTTCACTAAACTGTTGATATTGGCTAGGTGGCAGCTCAGTATACCACTGATCTAAGGACATAGAGTGGGAGGCCGCCTCAGATATGTCAGATCCTCTGAGATCTAGAGAAGGGTCTTTGGTTGCCATGAGGGTCACAACCCATGTTTATTCAACGTTCATGAAGTCACAGTGGCTATACAAGTAAATATATCAGTCCCAATAAGAGATGCCTCACACCCAGACCAACTGTTGCAGAGCCTCAGAATCATAAGACTGAGATTCAGCTCAGTCAAGAGCACAATACGTGCCATAATGTGCAATTATCATCTCAATATGTTCTCTGTTCAAAATACTGAAAATAAATTCCCTTTAACGGTCTATCTTCAAGATAATATCTAGACTCTTTGTCATACAGAGAGCTAGCAAAAACAAAACAAAGAAACAAAGATTCAAAGAGCAAAATAATTCTCCAATGTGGACAAAAGGAGATCTAGTATGTCTAGTTTTGCAACCTATTGCAACATAGATATACTCTCTGTATATGGAATTTGGCTCATCAAAGTGATCAGAGGACTCTCCTCTGAGCAGAACCTATGCATATCTAGATACAGTTGGGATTGTGCATGAATGATGACATGGGAGCAACATGGACTGTTCTGCAGTCCAGGCTCTGATGCCCTGAATAATATATTCTAATCCCTTTCTAAATATGCCTGTCTTCATCACAAAACTAAGTATTGATGACAAAGTACCTCCTCTTCCAAAACATACAGAAAATTAGCATTTCGAAAACGCTAATTATTACTTGGGTTCCTCTCTGAGCTTCAGGGAACACATGTTCAGCTATTTTTTATTTTGCTTACAAAACATCTTATAACCATGGTCGTAAAATGTGTATGCCCAGTGGCAGTTCAAATGTTATTTAGCTTATGAGAATTGGCGACAAACACTGCTGCAGAGGAATGATTGTATTTCCTGCTCACACACTTATTTCAGTAAGCACTTCTAGTTTTAGCATGTAGTAGTGCCAAAATTGATACTTGTATTGTGTTTTCAGTAGGAGGAAATAGGGCTCAGGAAGATTTTTCTGAGGATTATAAAGTTTTGATGCAGGTGGATCCCGTGTTCCCAAGGTAGTGAATACAGGCTGCTCAAAAAACATCAGAGTACCACTATAAGAAAAATGAGAAATTCCATTTAAAAAACCTCCAAAAAACCAAACCCTATACTGTTTTGTAACATGGATATGAATGTGTAAACAGAATACACGTCTGAAAGAGACAAATTGTATCTGCATCTTCTGTTCTTTGGAACTATAGGACACACAAATTAAGTAGACTACTTACCAGACAGGAAAGTAGAAAGTTCATATGTAACTGTGACATTTTGAGAATGAAAAAGCTTAGTATGCACAACAGCTCCACATCTACATTGTGCATTCTGTTGCAAGAGGACATATGGAAAAAATAGAAATGTCATTGCATTAGTCATTGAATTAATGTTGTGACTGCCTGTTAGTATCAAGGTTATGACTTATACAGGACAAACTCTTCAGTCTTTTTGTTTTTCAGCACTAGTTATACTATTTACATGTCCTTACTTTAACTTTGTTGACGGCTGAGATATTTCCTCCAGACTTTTATATTTATCTGCTCAAGCAGAGTTGCAGAAGCCGTCACTTCAAATAATAAACTGCAACACAACATTTCTATGCGAAATAAACTATATTCACTTCATGTTTGATCTAAAGCATAAGAGATTTGGAGAATACATCCTTTACTACAGAAGATACTGTATGGGTACTTTAGTAACGGGATCTGATAGAATAAGCAGTTTCAAATTGAGGAGTTATATTGATAGCAGTATGCATAAGTTTGAGGAAACTTCCCAAATGTCATGCAGACTATCGATACATTTTATGACATCTTCTCATGGTTTTTTGCCTTTTGTTAATGGAAAATATACTTCAAATCTTATCTTTTAGGTACAGAAAATAAGACTTCCCGGGTCATCTGTTTAGTCTTTTAAAATTCAGTACTATCACAGTTCTCTGAAGTAAGTGTTGTTCAACCACTGTTCCATACTTCAGTATATCTGTGAAACAGCAGATACAGTGTTGATATTTTTATATTTGTATTGATTGACAAATCTAATTGCCCTTCTAAAAAAGTTTGGCAGAAAGTTGATCATGTGATGTATGGTACTTACCTGAATCATCATGTATTTAAGTCTAAATAAGGCATATGTATAATTTTTTTTTAACCAAAATAATATACTAGCACATTTTATTAATTCTGCTTTGCAGCATTTGTGTCAACAATTGGTTTATGTGAACTTATCATGTACCAAGATTCAGGATAGGTAAAAAATGCAAAATCATTTACCACTGGAATTACTTTGCTTCTAAAGCTCTGTCAGGGTTGCAGAAAAAAATATATGGCATTGTCTTTGATAAATATTATTCACCGACTTTTTTATTTATTCCTTTTTACTATTAAATAAAACTACATCCCTTTCAAAAATGTCAGAAATAAAATAAGTTTTCAAAATTTAAAAAATGTTAAACCTCCAATTTTGACGTGGTTAAACTTACTAGCATTTTACAGATTAATCCTCAAAAGAGTGTACAGTCATGAAACTATTATACGTTCCACACAACTAAAACACAAATAAAGCTTTGTACTGAACTGTGTAGAGTCTAGGAGGAATGTGAGCAGGCAGTACATTAACATGAAATAGGTTCAAAGCCCTGAGCTCAGGCAGTGGCTCAGGTAGTTAATGATCCCAAAAAAGCAGAGCTTGCAAGACTCTGCATTTAGCTATCACTTAATATGGGACTGCAAAAACATAGGTCTCCGTGCAAGCAGGGACTGGTTTCCAAGACATAAAGCTCAGCAGCGATAAGCAATCACATGCTCATGGATGGATCCACCTGGATCCAGTTGTAGTGGGTGAAGCTCAATTCGCTTGAGGCATCCAAGCTACACCTGACAGAAGCAATTTTCTCTGGAGAGGTTGATCCCTAGTGTAAGGGCTGGTGAATCTCAGCCTGGGGAGCAACCCAGGAGTCTGAGCTCTTCTGAGAAGCAGTTCAAGCCTTGTTAGTCTAAAATCCAGAACCCTCTTTACTCAGAGGGCTTTGTTGTCTTCCCCTTCTCCATCCTTTTCTCTTTCCTTCTGTTCTTTTCTCAATTCCATTCCTATTGATTTTCAGCTGATCTCTTGAGTATGCAGGAGCCTTATAAAGTCAGTGGATAGTGACAAACACCTTATTAAAGCCTCCTTAGACACTGTGGGGGCTGTGGATCTGTCTCTCTCCATTCCCAAGGAAGGTGTTCCAATTCACCACGCCAAACAGACAGCAGCTCAATAAATACTACCATACCTAAACTACCCATAATAGAAAATGTGACTGTAAATAGAGAAACTAACAAGGTCCTATTTTATACAAGAAATCTGGAACAGACAATAAAAACAAATTAAGGCCATCATAACTTGCCTTCTCCGGCTCATCAAAACCACTTTGCAGGATTTTCTTATCACATATGCCATGCATTTTCCCACAAACTTTATTTTATTTCTGCATGCATATAGCCCTCACAACTTTTTAATCTATGCTTATCACTACCTCTAAAAAAGCGAGCAATTCACTGAAGAAATTAGTCTATGGAAAAGATTCTGAAAAATTAGCGTGAATGTATTACAACACTATGTCTAACCAAAGCTTTGTGCAGTAATTGAAAGGAACAAAATAAATAGTGCAATTCAGTACAAGGAAAGTCTGTTTACATTGTTAGGATTTGATTGGTTTACTTCTAAACTAACAGCATGACATATTTTATAATTACATTTTAGTCTTTCTGATGTGCTTGTGTTTCAGCTATCTTGCACAACTGCTAAACAATTGCAGTGTCTTCAGCAACATTTTGAAGGTGCTAGAGCTGCTTTTTATTGGGGTAAAAAGGGAATATGTCTGGCTGCAGTACCATGGTAAGAAGGCTATTGTATTGATGCTCACAGCGGTGTCAGAGAAAATTCCAGGGGTTTAAGATAAATGAATACAAGCCTGTAAAACATAAAGAGGTGCTGAAGTTTAGAGCCTGGCTCTTTAGCAAGGAGAGATGCTGTGGCCAGACTTGAAAAGTGGCTGATCTGGGACCAGCTGTGTTAACGCAGTATGTGGAGCTGCAGCAGCTCTGTCTCCTTGAAAATCCCTCAAAGGTGCTTAAGATGACAAAAACATCAGCCATTTCTACAAATCAGGCAGGGAGGGTGGAAGGTTGAGTCCATGAAGAGTAGGAGCAGCCTAGTGCCTGGTCAGAGGTGGAGCACTCCACCAGGAGAGGCATGAAAGGCAGAGTCCTTCAGAGACAGACACCTGCAGCGGGGAGCAGGATGTGATAAAAAAAACTAAACCAGCTGGTGTGGGGACTTTGCCTCTAATAATTTATATAGTTTGCCAAACCAGCCCTCAACGAGGTTCTCTCCTAAATTCATAATCAGACAAGTCAGTGGTAATCAGAAATGCATGTTTGGGAATGAAATATTCAGCCTACCAATTGGAACACCTTGGTGATAACAATACAAACACACTGAAAAAACCCACTGGTACTAAAATCACTGGACTTCTGAATTATCCATGAAATGAAAAATGGCTCCAGAGCTTTTCTTTCTGGGCAACTACCAATTATATTTCTATATGGAAGAGAAGGGTTAAAACCTTTGGGCAGTAAAAGCTTTAAATACCAGAAGCTATAATAGACAAGCATTTATGTACCAGAGATTGCATACTATTTGCTGTGCAACAAGAGCTGAACATAAACTGTTATGTGCTGCTTATACACAGTTGTACATAAATAACACAAGGTTCATGCAGAGCTTCATATTATGAAGTTTATGTGCAAAATCTTTCCAACTTATGAACTTTTCATGCTTACATTTGCAGTAAATTGAGCCACCAAAACCAACCTGAAGTCAATCAAAAAAGAAAAGCAAATGAAAAACCATGATACATTTACATAATCTAATTCAGAAGAGTAAAATTTTGCAATCACAAAAAAATTTTTCACATCACAAGGTATCTAGCTTTTATTAAAAGTCTTCTCTGTGCAATTTGAATCACACTTTGTAACACTCCCTAGTTAAACAATCACCAAAAGGGGGCCTCCATTTTGTGGTTTTCTAGGGAAGCTCAAAAAAGAATTCTTGAAAATTCTCACACAGGGAGATGGGAGGTTATTTTTTCCACTGTGGGATCACCTCTGCCATTGTGAGAGACTGGAAGGATTGCTGGCTCGAAACATTTCAGGTGTGTGCAGGAAGGGGCAGGCCGGGCCTTGCCCTGGCAAGGCAGTGCCCTGCCCTGTGCACCACTCCCAGAGCCAGTATCCCAGCCTGGCAGTGGCTGCCAATCCCTGGCATACCAGGGTCCATGCTCTGCACCTGCCCCTGGAGCCTCTAATCCAGCTCGTGAATGGCCGAATGACTGGAAGCCACACCTAGAGGAAGGGCCCAGGAAGGCCAAGGGTATTTAAAGCAGAAAACAAGGCAAGCACGTCTTGATCTTATCTCCTCTTGGAATTTCTACCAGCTGAACACCATCAGAAACAGGAATGGTAGCTATATTTGTTTGTTTCTGACTCTCTTCTTCTTCTACTGCCCCCTCCTCTGCATTTTTAAGTAATTTAAAATTTTGTGGGCTTAGAGTTTGTGAGCTTGAACAGGTTAAGTTAATACTTTGTGGAATGTTTTATGTTGATTGAATGTTGTGCTAAACTTCTTTCCAAAGTGCTCTGATTTTCTAAAGTTGCTAGTGAAGTATTTTTTGTTTGTTTCGACCTCTAGAGAATGTCTTGTTGGTATTTCTCCTATGCATCTAGCTCAGAGTACATGAACAACTGTCAGCTCTTTTAAAAGTCTTGCTGAGTGAGTTTTGCGACCTTACATCCATCATCTATGTTAATTCTCTAGATTCACACCTACATTTAATAAATGTATTTATAAACTAACAAAAATGGGAAGTTTAACTATAATAACTCAGTTTTCTATCTGACCTTTACTTTGTATAGATATTTACATGTTCAAGTTGCTATACCTTTTGTTTCCCTCCATATGTATAAAGCATTATAGCTGTAAAAAATTTATTGAAGAAGCATTGTGCTTTCCAATAGAGCAGCCTAACAGATTTTGGAAAAGAGGCTGACTATGTTGATTCACCTTCCATTACAATCTCTGGAGTCCCCTTTCAATAAAGGTAAACTATGGTGTTATTTATAACTTCAGAATCTTTTAACGTTTTGTTTTACAACTCCCAAAGGTTTCCTTCTACACTTCATGTTTTCTGTTATGGTCTCTACAGACTCCAGCATTCTGCTGCAGGTATTGTATTCCAGCTAAAACATTTGCATAGGTCTATTCTTCTCCAGTTATCTTTCTTTAAATTATCAAGTTCTTGAGGACTTTATAACTTGCTATACTGTGCTACAGTTTATTCACGAGTGAACTGTCTTGTTTCCTAGCTAAAAATAGGCAGGCATGTTTTTTTTCTCTTTGTGTCCTGGGACTCGTGTATTGAGTTAGATTTCTGAACTGCTTAACAGAGAGGAGAAGAAATTCAAGGATGCTAAATATTCACTTTTAACACAAGGAATATCTAGTCATCCGAGATCTTAGCTTATTATACATTTCGTTCTCCTCCAGGCTCAAAAGAAATTTCAGTCATTTTTTTAATACTCCTTTAAGCATGGTCTTATTATATTTAATATATAAATAAATGTTCTTCTTAATTAGAGACCAAGAAGTCTTATATTTGCTTGGACGCCTCCCTGCTCCAGAACCATTTTCTAACATCTCTCATTACTAATGCCCTGAATCGCAACAGTACTGTTATTATTTAGTGATTGCTATTTATCTTTTGAAAACTTTAACTGTGATGAATTCCATAACTAAACTGTCATAATTGGGGTTACTTTTGAGTAATAATTCATGTTTTTCTGGGAATGAAAAACAAAACAATATTGAATTTTCAGGGATTCTTTCCTGACCAAAAAAAAAAGGACATGTCAACATATCAAGCACTAGATTGTGCCCTACTCATGCTCATGATCACTCTGTGCTGTCAGAGCAGATATGTTAAGGCTGCTTTTTGGTTGGTTGAGGTTTTGTCTGTTTGTTTGTTTTTTTTAAATGATTGCAGTGCCAAACTCTGCAGCAATGTCCAACAACATAATTGTTACAGTGGTAACAATCTGCAGCTTGAAAAACTAAGATTGGATACTGCAGGGGGAAAACGTCACAAGGTAGGTAGTACTTCACTGCAATAAGTTGCACAGAGAGGCTGTGAAGTCTCTCTCCTGGGCATCTTGAAGACTGGCAGACGCAGACAGAGCTGCCCCTGTGCACGGCTGGCAATAGCCTAGGTTCAAGCAGGAGACTCCAACTGACACTTCTATTCTACTATGAAATAATTTCAGTCCCTTACTACATCCCAGAAGTAATAATAGCTACTGTCTGGCACAGGAAATAACTCATTGTGTGCCTAAAGACTGCATTACCTTTAAGCCTTAGTGTGTTAAGAAAAATGCAGAAAGAAAAAAAAATCACTACTTCATTGGGTTTTGCTGATTGTATTTATACCCTTAATATTATTTTAACAATGGTCTTTTGTGATTTAATAAATGTTATCTCGTGTTGATCAAAGTGGAAAAAGCCCTTTATAATGGGACCTGATCTTTGAAAGCTGTAAATGCTGTACAGTGTGTACTTTTGATCTTCAAGAAAAAGTAATGCATAGCAGCAGCTTTTGAGAGTTACAGATATCTTGCAAGAAAATAAAAGGCCATTGTGTAGACAATGGCACAGGAGTTCAGCTCATCATTGATTTGACAAGAATGATCTTCATGGTTTGATTTTCCAGAAGAACTGAATGATTTGAACTCTTTCATATTCTCGATAATTACCTTTACTGAGACATAAAGTCAGGTTGGAACTGCAATCAAAAGGATAAAATCAGAAGATCTGTGTTGTGGGGAATCTTTGCTCATTCATGGTTGATAAAACTGATTACTTAATAAATCCTTATTCCTCTAATTTTTTAAAGGTCTTCCTTTTTCAAGCTCTGCTGACAAAAAAAAAATGCATGTTCCTCCACAGACCAGAGTAAATAGGTGGAAACACTGATGGAATTTGTATGGAACACATTGACAGGAGATGGTTTATAATGAGGAGTGTTATCCCCCACTGTGGAGCAAGGGGCAGTGACTCAGAGCTGACCATGCCTCTGACTCTGCCTCATTAGTCACAAATTCTGTCCCTGGTTTACTCAGTTGTTTCTGGTACTCCAGCAGATGTTCTGCAATAAGGCCAAAAATCTATATAATACCTTTTAGTTTGTTTCAGTAAACAGAGTAAATACAGAAACTACTACAGAAACTATTATTATTATTAAATGTAGTTAATTACCGTATCTATAAAAACGCTGCAACATTTTCTGATAAACATACATTTCAGCGGCAAAACAGCTTTAGTTCTACTGACCTTTTTCCTCATTTATTCACTTCCCAGAAATAATTTAGAGAAGGAGCTCACAGACAAATGTATTCATAGAAACAACATATTTCCATAGGATGTTTTCAAATCTTTGGAAAAGAAAGATCGGATTTGAAGTAATCTCAAATAGAACCTGTTCCAAATTATGTATTTGGCCAAAGAGGGAATAGGAATACAGAGCAAAGCAGACTTATCAAAATGATTTCCAGGTTGTCAGTAGTAACTATGCTTTTGTGTAAGGCCATGCACTGCAGCAAAATTCACTATCCCATCTGCAAAAAAGATAAAAATTTCACAAGTAAGTTTTAGGACCAATTTATACATTCTCATAAATTACAGGTGTCATAAGCAATGAAGCAAAAAAACATTAAATGAACAAAGCGCCAGCTTCTTCCTTAAGATATTTTTAATCAGTGAGTATGGAACATCTAGAAACAGTAAAAAATACTTTTGGCCGCAGTGAAGAAAGGTACCTGTTTACTGCACAGAGATTTCTGTTTGGAAATTGAGTCAGTTTGCCTTTTGAAAATCTACTATGGATTGAGCTGAAAGACTTTCTTGCAGTCAATGGCTACGAAAGCTATATATTAAAATTACCTTCTTTAGATGGTAGACAAGCGTTGGATGAATGATAGGTTGATATATACAGATTTTGGATGGGGAATGTTTTTCTAAACAATGAAAATACTGATCATAAATACTGATGATAAATTTTACACACAGACTTTTCCACAGTTCCCATCCTAGTTCTTGCTACTGATGGTTAACCATAAGGTTTTCTAGAAATGATGAGTAGTCATTAACTGATCAGCATTTTAAGTTTTCAGCATTTTAACCATTGGAATATGTGAAGTTTTCTGGAACTACTGTATAAAAATACGTGAGAATGAATGTAGTGAAGCACAGAGATGCAGAAGTTTTTTGTTAAAATTTTCAAATTGGTAAGAGCGGCTGCTAATTAACTAGAGCATTTTGCACCTGCTTAGATGTCCAATTCCATTCACCACCAAAGATATTTTAGTGCTTGAATACTCTTGTGCATCTAGGCCTAAGATAATTGGCAGGGAGCAGATGAGAGTCTGAATTGAGCAGAGAATGGCCTAAGAATAGGGACTTTGTGAAGAGGTGATGGTAGACTGAGGGTCTGCTCTCAGAATAGACTGTCAAGGAAAAACAAGTTATTATCACTATACAGGGAAAGGTATTAATTCCTTTAAAATATATAATGTTCTTGTTCTTAAAAGAGCTGTAAGACTTCCGAGTCATGCAATGATTATTTTATATAGGAAAAAAAGAGATTGGTTTAAACAACTGCTGATGTCTTTAAACAAATAGGATTATAACTAGTAAAGGTTTGAAAAGATGTTGCTTTTATATAACATGAGAAGATAGTTAGGAAGTGGAGGAGAATGTGGCAACCTGGCAGCTTGGTTACCATCAGGTCAAAGAGCCTGGTATTCACCAAAGATATGGTTGCAGCATTTATTAACATCACTGCATCTGCCTACTTGTTCCTAGACATTTACTGTAGCTTGAAGAAACTGTGGACACTGATTCCCATTGCCTCTTCTCTTTTCTTGCCTTACAGTGAGTATAAAAGTTGTATTGCTCAACCCCTCTCCTTCACCTCTTATTTATAGAAATGGCAGCCTTCAAAAATTGAAATAGTGCCTTTTTGTTCTGGGAAAGTGTTGCGCGTATCAAGGACACATTTAAACAGACCACAGTCTGTTGATTCATAGTCATTCGTGGAGATCTTCAGCTGAATATTTTCTGAACATCAGCTTTTCTTTCCTGCTTTTCCTTGGAAAATCTTCTATTAAAAAAAAATTATAGCACTTGTGGGGGGAGGGGGAGGAAAGGCATAATTAAAAAAGAAGAAAAATGTGTCAAAACATTAATATGCCTTTGAATTTCAATTAAGCAATCACAAAAGAAATCCTAATTCAGATCTGTGGCATTTTCTGTATCTGAAATGGACTTCCTTTATAAAAGCTCTCACCTTCTGAGAGGCCTGCTTGAGGTGAGGTTTTATAGTTTGTTTGAATAAGAGGAGAACTTCCTTGCCATAAGAGTTATCCTGTGTCTTGTGCCCTTCCTGCTGAAGTGCTGATTGAATGTTAGTCGATAACCAGACCTTAGGAATGTGACAGACAGGTCACCCTCTAGCCTCTTATTCTTGTTACATACAGAATCACTTCGTCCAAATCAGTAAGACGTGTTCTGTAATGTCTCCGTACCACCAACAGCTGATATGCACTTTACAGGTGTAAATTTATTGATGCAGTTATAACATCCAAGCCCCAGTTCTTGTTCAGCAGGTATAACACTAATTGCAGTCAAGACACCTCTAATTAGGATAAAATCCATAGACTGCATATAGCTTTTCTGTAAGATTTGCTGAAGCAGGTTAATTGGGAATTCCCCGGTGACAGGGATGTGTCTCATGGTTGCATTGAAATGCTCCTTGGTGCAGTAAAGCAGGCTCTTGCGCTCAAGAGGCAGGGATCAGTAGGGTTTAACATTTTGCAGTGAGATGAAAGTTTCAGAAGCAATTCTCCCTTCTCTGCTTCCAGCATTAACTCTGGAGAAAAACAGTGACAGAGGTGGCAATAACTATCATACAGATATCAGCCTAGCAGTCTATTTGCAAGCAATCAGGTGCAGAACTGTTTGTCATGGGCACTGATTGCTAAGGTAACATGTAGCAGCAACACCAGCTAGTCTAGACTTCCATGAGCAGCTTATCACGATTTCAGTATTCCCTTCAGTTTACATTTAAATTCAATCAGGAAGAGCATGATGGCACAGCTGGAATAGCCGACAAGCCAATACTGAAATGTCCACTCCACTTTCAGGAGAATTAAATTCATTGCTAATTCCTTATGCTTGAGGTACTCATCATATAAAACAGGATATGGAGAAAAAATATAGAACTGCTGCAGGCGTGCTGTTTTTCACACAGTGAAGGCAGACCAGCTCCTTTTTTTCTGGGCAGAGATCTCAAGAGCACTGCTGCTACCATCTGGTGTGGGGTAGGGAAGGAGATTGATATAGGTCTTTAGTGAGGGATTAGATCATCTTGCCTTCGTGCGTAGATTTGCCGATATAGCCATTTACTTCTGAGCAGTGAGTCTCCCCTGGGTTTATATTACTGTGTCTGCTCTGTGTCATTAACCCCATCTGAATCTGATAATTTCTGGAAGATAAGATAGTTGCTTTTTTAAGCTCTCCAAAGATTTTTCTTAGAAGCCAATCTTAGACAAACCTGCTGTTAAAAAAAACCCCTTTTCCCCTCAGACTAAAACTTGTCTGAGAGAAGAGCAGCCAGTTGCATATCACCTAGGAGACACAAGGTATCAGGGGTACTTTGCTGCCTGGAATGTGACTTTAGACCCAAGTGACATGTAAACATGAGCATGATGACTTTGGTTATGGAAGCAGTGTCAATTTTGTCTCTGTTGGGATAAATATGTCTAAAATGTTCAGACTCCTTAAAGATTCCCAACTCCTTGGCACATCATTAAAGCCATCTTTAGAGGAGTGCCTAGAGGACATGATAGAATGACAGTACTGGTAACACAAGGTATATCTCTGGTAGAGATAGGCCTTATAAAAGATACATTCTAGGCAATCTGCCGTAGAGTGAGGTTTTATAGTTTGTTTGAATAAGAGGAGAACTTCCTTGCCATAAGAGTTATCCTGCTAGGCATGCCTGACACTAGACCTTGGGAGACCACATGCTCTTACAGTGCAGCCTTAAATCTTGTTTAGTGGGTGCTTAAAGGAGAGAATAATACACGGAATAGCAAAAGGGAGCATTGTTTCTAACTGTGGCCAGAAACATGAGTATAGAGGTATTTTCTAGCCAATGTTTTATCATCCCATCACAGAAGACAGACTTCATGCCTGTGATAATGTTAGGCAAAGCAAAAGTGATCTGCAGTTAGGATTGCTTCTTGTCAGCACTGCACGACCCCCTGCTACAGGCTATAGCATGACAAAATGATTCAAAAGGCATTTGGGACACTGTTGTTGAGGCTATACCTGAGAATGCAGTAGCTTATAGCTAATCAAAGGCATTATTATTTGGACTCATTTGCTCCATATCAGGAATTAAGCTTCAATTCCATTTTTCCTTAAAAAAAAGCCTAAAAAGACCTCCTCCCTTCAGGCATTTGAAAATGCCATTCTCACATATAAAACGCTAATTTTTGGTTGAACTCCCTTAGAGGCCTGGATTTCTGGGTGGAGACCTGTGAGACTAATGGAAGTGAGGCATGCAGATTACCTATGCGAACGTAATTCATGTCCCGTTCACATGAAGAATTGCTTGTCTGTCTGCAGTTTAGGACTGGGGAGTTTTTTTTACACCTGTGGTAGGTGGTCACTGTTTATGATACAACATGCATGACTCAGGAGGGTCTAGAGAGTTGGAGAGTCATTTCCCTGCTGACAGAGCTGCTGAGCAGAGTGTGGCCATCTGTTTGGGGAACACGTCTCAAAAAAACCACAGACCCATATCTACCCTTGCACAGACAATGACAGAGAGCTTCCCCCAAAGGAATTATTACTCTGATGTTGGCAGAGAGTAATTATTGGAAGGGTAATCAGGTCACTCAAACAGGATGGTCTATTGCTTTTGGGACAGTCATGGTAGCCTCCATTGTGAGGGTTCTTGTGACATCTTCAGCTGGACTGATTGAGCCTCTGCAAACTACTGTTCTACTCAGCTTTTATAAACCAGCTGTTCTACTATGTGCCCCAACATGTGTGATTTGTCTCTATCAGATGTTTTAACTGCAAACAAAACATCTCTCAAACATCTTTACAACTTAAAAATGACAATTTCTTCATCCTTGGGGATGGTTTATATTTACAATTGTCCTATCTATGTACAATCTGATAACTTCTGCAGCAGCAACTACCTGAGAATCTCTGGGAGCTCCTATCCAGGGTGTTTTATCAACACAGAAATTAGATTAGTCATAGCAGGAGCTGTCTGGGGGAATCTTGAGAACTGTCCAAAATTCCATGGCAAGAGTTCCTGTAAGCATCAGTCAAATTTGTGAATGTGGCTAGGAGCTGGTCAATATCCAAGTCATGTCCATTTTCTCAAACTAGACATTTGCATTACATCTATGCCAATAACTTGCTGTCGAATTCTTGGACCAGTGATGGAGTTCATGTTTTCAGAGTGCTGGGTGCGCATAAGGGCACAGCATTCATCATCATCTACACCAGAATTACAAGTACTGAAGGAATTTATTTTGACACATACAACTTGGAATTTTAGTTCCATATCTCTTGCCACACTATGACCATTTAGAAAAAATTTGATCTAAAGTATTATAATACTCTGTTTACTAGTCAATAAAATACTAAAACCCAAAAAATTTTCAGTTATTTATATTCTCTGTTTAGAATCTCTTTGTTTATGGTAAAATTAAGCAACCGACGAAAGTGAACCAGTGAGGGAGAGTTACACAGGCGTGCAAGCTCTGAAGAAGGTCCCCTGTTGAAGCTGATTTTTCTTGTGCATCTCTCTTAACACCAGCTTGAGGGCGACAGTCTATAACAATCCCTCAATGCTAGTTTTCTCAACTAAGGGGAGACTGGCCTAGGCAAAAGATATAATCTAGGCCATCTCCTGAAAGGAAGAGAGAAGCAGCTTTGCTATAAAATAGACTATATTTCCATCATTGTCAAGAATATAATAAAAAACCTATTCTATTTATTTTCTATTTATTTCTTGTGATAGATACAGATGAATGAATTCTGCTAAGAGACCTAATTTGAAGTCCCTGGTGCAGCAATAGGCAGCATTGCTGTGCAGGATTTGCAGTAGAGAGATGAAATACTTTTTCTTATCGAAACACGCTGGGTAGGTCCTTAGGTGTGTGTGAAGGGATATTGGCCACATATTTGGTATGGCCACTTGCATTACCATGTGAAAGGCAAAACCTAGTTATCATCACCCAGTGAGGTAATACCAAAATGCTGCATGGACGTAGGTAGTGAGGGCTGCAGTCACAGTAGCATTTACACAAGCAGTAAATGCCCTTTGACCCATAAAGGTAAACATGTACTCAGGCCCCGCTATCAAAGGCAATATCAGTGTAAGGAGACCTTTGTTACCATCATCCCTTTAGAACCTGCAACACAGAATAATCACTTACCTCTTAATATTAATGTCAGATTAATTCGAGCTTTAAGAGCCATAAATGTGGATTCACGGTTCCAAAGCAATCTTGAGTGCAGCTCTACTGGGGAGGAATCAGGGATTTACAAGCATGGCATAAATCTAATTTCTCATAACTTATTACAGTTATTGACTTGAGACTAGGAGACGACAGCTGATCATTGAGTTTTGTCTCTTTTGTAACAACATGTTTCCCTATTTTAGTCATGAACAAACATCAAAATTACTCTATAGCTGTTCTTATTTCAGTCCAGGAGCTGTCATCAGTGTAAATTGGTTACTCCATATTTACACAGGCACACCTGATATCAGAAAGTTTCCTAGCAGCCTCATCTTCATCATGAAGTTTTTACTTCATCAAAACTTGAAGGAAAAATAATTATATTTAATGGAACAAAAATTTACTAAATGAAAGAATATGACACTTCAGTTTCATTTTCCTAAAGAACATTTGCAGTGCTTTCCTTGCTCTTGTTCCCTGAATTTCCTGTCAGTTACATAACTCCTTTTTTTAGTTCATAGGCATCACCATCAACTATGTTAAAAGTGCTCTTTACTTCTGTTGAAATTCAAGGTCTCTGTGCCGTGATATATCTTCTGTATATTTTCTTGAGAGGTGTTCAAAAGACAGAATTAAGGCAAACATACACTTCAGAGCTCAAAATGGATTCAGTGGATTCAAGTTTAAAAGTTGATGCAGACACATCATTATAAGAATTAGATATCTTTTTACTTTATAATTTAGAATGCCTATATTTATAATACAGGAGCTCAACAACTTTATTATTATTATTATTATTATTATTATTATTATTTTAGTAAGGTTTGCTAGAAGAAATATTTTGGGTTTATGCATAACCTTGATGTGCAGGATGGCACTTTGAACAAGCAGCTCTAAAGGAAGAATTCTTTAATGTGTTCATCAACAGCTACTGTCAACCTCCAGGCATGGAGGATTGAGGAGACCATTCCAGATCTGGGGCTGAAGCTTGACTAATTGTCTGCTATGGTATATGAGCCTTCATAAAATAAACCCAAAATTTAATGAGCATGGAAAAACAGAAATTGAGGCTAAGGAGAGCTTTCTTAACCAAGAACCTGACATGGATGACTGAATAAAACAAGCTCAGTATTGAGTCAATTTATGAGACTGAAATAAAGGAAGATCAGTTAGTCAACTCTTTTGACAAAGAACAGCACCGTAGTCTGAGATTAGGCATGAATTGAAAGCCAGAAAATGAATTAGGAATTGTGAAAGAACCTCATGAATAGGAAGTGTTATTTCCATCTTTCTTGTCAGCCGCCTTTAATTACTGAGTCAACCCTGTACATCACTAAAATATCTTCTGTGATCATCCTTAGTAAACTGGCCATCTCAGTGAAAATATGCTGAAATATGCACATCTTTCCAGTATAAAAATGTACACACAAACATAATAAATGTATTATTTGCAGATAGGCAGATAACTTTTGAAATTTTTTTAAACAAATGGAAAATGCTTCTCCTAACTTAGGAGGGACTAGATCTAAACTTCAGCTAGATTTAATTAGAATTTTTTAAAAACCAGGTCTTTCCCCTTTTGATTGGAAAATTGTATTCCACAGGGCACATCTCTGGATACCTTGGACAGTTCTGAGAGTGAAATTAGTTTATTACAATTACTATGGAAATAAATAGTGTGAACAAATAATTCTGCTCACAGTAGGAGCCTCATATTAGAATGAAATGTGACTTTGTGAAGAACACTTCACAGCTTTAATACAATACTGGTTTCAAAATAACTATGTGAACATCATAGCCCATTATTTAAGATAAAAATTGACAGCACTTACTTTAAGTAGTCAGGTTCTCAAGTTACTACTTAATGCTTATAATTTGAAAGAATTCAAATAACTTTGGCTAAGACTCTGACCTCACAAAGTATCCCCATAGGGCACTGAGGATCATGTATAAAAGGTTTATTGCTAGATCTGAATCTGAAGGATCTCCTTAACAATCATTTGCTGAATGTCATTGAAAATATTCCTAGCAGCCTTTTTGAAAAATTCAGTCCTTAAGAACTTAATTTGACACTAGCTATATATATTTGGAAATCACCCCCTCCTGAGAATACGGAAAGGTCTTAGTGAAACTTAAATTTCATTTAAGAGCCTGAGGCCTAATGGGATTTTAAACATTTTACTCACACAAAAAGTTGCTTTGGCACAGCTATTCCACTGGTGGGGGTCTTTTCTATTCACACTCAAGGTTTTTTAATAATTCCGATTACTTTTTTCTTCTACTACCAAGTAAAATAGAGATTCAAGGCAGATGAATTGTTATTAAAATTTTACACACAGTCAGAAAAGTAGTGAATAAATATTTTAAAAATCAATAACATTTAAAAGTTCTAAAAAAATTAACTAGTCTCTATTAATTAAAACACTATAAACATAAGATTGTATTGCTAAAAAGCAGTAGACATATTAAACAGGATACATACTTCCCTAGAAAACAATGATATATATTTATTTTTCACAGCATATGTAGTTCTTCTCTCAGTTTTATAGAAAGGTATGAAAAAAACCAAAAGAAATAAAACTCACGTATGACCAATATTCTTTTATAGACACTGTCCTTTTAAGTTTTCTATAATTTATTATTTATTTACAATAACAGCAACAGTAACTTTTAATACCCTGTAAAACTCTGACACTGGAATGAGACATTTCATCTGAACATTCAATGGTTCCTATTACCTCTCTTTTTGTATACCTATAAATATAGTGCTTTCTTCCTCATTGGGTATTGTATTGGAAAATGCGATAGATTAAAGAAGAATGAGTGATTGTTTAAGTGTTGCTAGCTAGTCTTAAATGATTGGCTCACCAGTGTTTTAAAAAGATTGAAAATTTAAATTGCATTTGCTATTTGATTTATACCAGCACAAAGAGAAATTAGTTTTAATGTAGTCCATCCCAGCACTAGGTGTTATGGAAATGATCTGTGAGAGGTTCCTTAAATCCCCAAAAGTTAACACTTTAACAAGACATGAGACAATGAAAGAAATGAGTTTTATCTACTTAAAATACTGAGGGGCCAATACTGGTGTGATTACCACTGAGAAGTAAAAAAATGCTCACTCTTAAATAAGGCGGAGGAAGGCTGCCTGCAACAGCTAATTTGGCAATGGTTGTGACTTCAAGGGCTTTTTCAGGAATTGTTCAGTTGTCTCTAGCGCAGCCTTTTGTAAGAAGCTGGGTTTACTTGTCTTTGGCAATGTCCAAGACTCAACATGTTTTGGCAATGTTCCTGTTCTGGTCTTCTGTTCCTCTTTCTGGGCTCCACCACACTTCATAGGTTACAGCCCTCTCCCCATCTGTGAGGACAGGGGCTCAGCCTGCTCTTTCTTGGTGGCCATGATCTCTAGGAGTTCACAATAACTCAGAAAGATGCTCTTTCAAAACACATGGAGGAAGTCCCTGTACATCAACCAAGAATTCCTGTTGGTTTTTTCCTTTGTTTCTGTTTTGTTATGGATTTTGGAATAAAACAGGTTTTTTTTTACAAACGTTCCCTTATTTATATTTATACATGGCAAAGCATACTGGTGCTGTCAAGACAATCAAGTGCTTCCGAAGTTAGACTTAATGATCACTAATCACAGCCAAACCATGCTATTTCTATTGCATTTTCAGTGTACTGTTTTCTTTTCAGTGTATACTATATCATTTACTTAAATGATGAATATATATTTCAGAATATATCTATCCCAGAAGTCAGAACCTGGTTCAAGCTTTTAAAAATATTATATTAGGATAATATATTCTATCTTTCCTTCAAAGTACTACTTTTGCCAGTTTTACAGTGCACGTTGAATGCATTTACATGGATCTTTACACTTCAAAACAGAATGACTTCAGAATTCATCAGAATTATGATACAGTTTAGCATTTTGGAAAACCTGTGAAAATATATCTGGAAGGAACCCATTAACACGAAGGCAATGGTTTTGACCCATCTCTGTAGCCATCTTAATAAGCTTGCATTCTGTAGAGGCTGACACATAGGGAACTGAAAGAAAACAGTGGCAAAGCATCACTTCAGGAGCAAAAGTAAAATTATGTATTTTGGTCAAGTAGCCCTGTAAGAGATGTTCCATAAAAATAATACAGCCTGGGAAAGGAATTTTATTTTAATTGGCTTTTGGTTTTGTTTTCTGTTCTGTTCTATTTTGGGGTCTCGGTTTCTTTTGGGGAAGATTTTTGCTGTCAAATTATTTTAGCTTTATCAGGGTTTCCAACTGTGTCCAGAAGGAAACTAGAGTGGCCTCTGCCCTTGTAGTCGATTAGACTGGTCATTGTAAGAAACTTAGAAAAATTAAAAGGCTTCAAATGAAGTCAGGAACTCACCTTTTGGGCCCAGAGACTGTAAGTACATTCGGAAATTACTATCTGTCCACAGATGACTGTCATTTAAACCATGTTTTAGCTCAAGATCTTATGCATTCATTTAAAGTTATTAGAAAAAGGTTATTATTTAATTATAAAATGTATAATAGGCAGACCAGTATCTTCCTATCATACAAGCCAAGCAATGGGCAAAGACTATGTGACCTAACAAGTTAATCAAGTAAATATAAATTTTTTAGAATTGTCTAATGTCTTCCTTTTACTCTTCAGACATTTTCAAAGTGCTTACTCAAAGTCAAAATATAGGAAGGAAGTTAAAAAAAAATTGAACACATTTATGTGAGATTATTGTGTGGTGTATATGAGTGGTATTAGTGTTCAAATCTGGCTCCTAAGATCTCCAGTAAGGAGGTTGTCAAGTTATTTTCTCTGCTAAATATTTTCCAGTAATAAGCATTCCCTTTAACTTTCTTCCTCCCCCAGTATGTCCCCACCTCCCAAATGCCGAGGATATTTGAGATACGCAGCTTTTATAAATGCTTAGTAGTCATAAGTTTTTAGAAGTGTCACGATTTCTCACGTCTGACTCAGGACTCTTCATCATTTGAGTTTAGCAGAACTGCAGATGCATTGGTGCATCAAGCTGCAGAAACACTGAATTCTCTCAGCCTTATCTTGCTTTGGTTTGTAGGAGATAAACATTTTCCATCTCCACACAGATAGAGAGAGATCTTCACACAGAATCTAAACTAAATATCATTTGTCAGGAAGAGATGTCCAGATTTCTATGTACCCAGACAATATTCTTTCATGGAAATGTAGCTTAAGACAGGGACATTTGTACTCAGCACTTAAGGCTGAGTAAAAGCCAGGCAGACCTATTTATAGTCAACAAAATAAGGAAATATTTTTCTACTAGTCTGCAAAAATAAATCTGCAACATAGTCAAGAATCCAAGAATGTTATCAAACTAAAGAATAAGGGAAAGAGTGACAATCCTAAGGTCAGGCAAACCAGTCAACAATTGCAAAAAGCATAAAAAGAAAGAAATTCAGAGGTCAAGATTCAACATCAAGAGCCTAGAACATATCTGTAAGTAAGAGGCATATCATACAGAAATCACTGTGGATTTTCTAAGTGGATGCATCCCACAGGGCAGCCCTTCATTTTTTTGCAGATTAATTACAACCAGATGTAGCTTGATTGCCCAGGTGGAACTGACTGAGACACAGAGGCTGAACTTCCAATTCCTTTTTGAAACAGAGGTTTCACAGAATGTTTAACCTAGTGTTTCTTTATCTCTGAGGATTGGTTTTATTTCCCCTCAGAAAAATCAAAAGAAAAAAATCTGAGGTGGTTTGAAGGATAGCCCCTTTCTTTTTGTTGCCACTCAGAATCAGCAGATGGAAACAGCAGGCTGCAGGAACTGAGCTCTCAGTTGGTGTCTGAGCAATTGTCTCATGCCAAGAGAATTGAGAAGGCCACTGAGGAACCAGCTCCCAGCCAGCATTTGGACAAAAGCCATGCCAAGGTGGTTAAGCAGCCTGCAGGGAAATCTGGCTTCTGCCAGTGTGTAGATGAAGTGTAAGGCACAGTGAAATGTGACTCCCAGCTGGCACAAAGGCAAAAATCCGTGCCAAGATAGTTGATCCAGTCACAGAAAGACGGCCTTCATTGGTACCAGGCCAGATATCAATAGCAGTGAGTTGAGAACAGCTTTCAAAGCTCTCTTGTCTCTTGCTTCTAATATGAGTCCCTCAGAGCAAGCAGAAAGGGTTCATTACCATTTCCTGAATCTCTGGGGAAAGCAGAGTTCCAACATTGTTTTTACAGCAACCAGAAGGAGGAACTTTCCAGACAGAACATGCATAAGGCCAGTGATGACATGCATAGAAAGAGGAGAAAAGTCCATCCTGTACATCCACATCCTTAGCTTCCTTGAAACATTCTGAGATCTTTCTGACACCAATGAATCATTTGCATCCAATGGATATAATTCAGTTGTCATTGTGTGACGTTGTTTCTCTTCACTGCCATCTCAAGAAAAATGAGATGGTGGTTTGTTTCCTGTATGTGGAGATAGACCTTCTTCCTTTCCTCCTGATCTCAGAAGGATTTATGGGATTGCTATTTTTCTCCCTAAAATATACTCACACATGTTCAGAAACTGCTTGCAATTTCCCAGGTAAAAATATTCTTAAGAAAGGGTGCTGTCCTTAAACCTTCAGAAGTTTTACAGTGTGACCAATGAATGGCTCTTTTCAAAGACAGCTTCTAAAGAGGGAGCAAAAAGTCTCATAAACAAGGATCTCCAGAACCCTGTGAAGCAAAAAAAGGTACTTTTCAAGCTGGGATATTACTGATACTATCAAATATGTAGCTAAGATTTTCATTCAGGAGAACAAATAGAATCTAATTTCATGTGTGTTTTCAGAAAATAACTTTCCCATCTTCCAAACATAAATATTTATTTGTTTTTGATTCTTACTATCCAAATTTGTTTTATTTGTCAATAAAGTAAATTAATTTTACCAAAGTCAAATATGTGATGACAATTGGTAAGTGATCTCCCTGTGTCAACTCATTAACTTTCCCATCTTATTTTCTGTCTCATCCTGGTTGAGAAGGCTAAGAGTGTCTGGGTTCAGTCTGTCAGCTAACCAAGACCAATCCATGAACATTTACTTAGCTTTCTACACTGATTTTCTAGAGGAAAGGCAGTTGAGCCAGGACATATCCAGGAGCAAGTCCAAGGACAATTTTTCTCTACTTTGCTATTCTCATGTGTAGGAATTTTTGTCAAGAAATAAGACTTTTTTTCCACTTTGTCAGTCAGTCATAATTATCATATGTAGTGTTAGGCAGACAAACATATCACTTTAATGTACCAACATGGAGTAATGATTATGATGAATAAGTTTGGGTTTATGAATTGAGATGCTTAAGCAATTGTTTTGTATTTGTAGAATTACTACAATGAATCCTTTTTAAACTCTTTAGTTCAAAAACCATTTCAAATTTTATGATTATCAACACTTAATACATTTTAGAGTGCCAGAAAAACCAGTTTGACTGAAGTAACTGGTTCTAAAACTAATTAATGTTTGTTACAGATTGTATTCTTACAGTAGGTTCTTAAATACTGCTTTCTAAATTCCTTTTTTTCCCTAAATTCATACTTTTTAAAAAATTTTGCCTTGGAGATTAAAATTTTTCAAGCCTAGCCTAAACCTGCAGTTTGTTTACTTTTCTGGAGTGTTTGGATTAATACCATTTAGTTCTTTGGAATATAAATTGACTGAAATTGACTTCTGTTATAAATTACCTTATGACTACTTGCTGAAGAACTGTACTAATGAATCAGCTGAACCTAGAAAATTAGAAATTGGCATATATATTCCTTATTGAAAGCAGTGCATTTGAGTGTTGCAGGAAAAATCGGTTTTGATTTGGCTGAGCTGTGGAGGTTTGAAATATTGCCTCTAAAATATGCTTTATGCATGGAAACTGAGTTCTTTTAGCATGTCTCACCAGTGTTCTTAGTAAAACAGGTTGCACTGACACCCAGCAGACAGCCCAGAGTGCAAGAGAAGCACAGAGTACTTCTGAAAGACAAGATGCTTCCGAAGATCCTTCCTTATTCAATCTGTATTGGCACACACACTGACAGGTACATGCACCATGCGCTCAAAGGCCTCCCAGATGCTGACTGCAACCTGCTTTGCTTTATGGCTGCTAACCCACAAGGAAATGTATCTTCTAGGATTTTGGTTTTGTGATAGTGTCAGGTGATCTACCTTATTATGCATTTATAATTATGTTTAAGTTACCTTAATAATGCAGCTAAAAAGAGCTTACTGGGAGGAGAAAGGGGAAATTCTCCTTCCCTGAGGGTCTTACTGAGCATACTCGAGGCAGAGGATCTTGGAGACAGGAGCGTCAGTTACAGTCACAAATAAGAGCTTGACACTCAGGAAATTACATTTTAAAGTGGAGAAAAGGTAGCAAAAAGACTTCAGAGGGGTCTGGAAGGGTCTGATATTGGTGCTACTCAGAAGGTGATTGAGTAGGGAAAAGCAAGGGTAATAGACAAAGGATATCAAGCAAACTTCCCTTATTTGAATGTTCTTTACTTAAATAATGACATACTTGCTTATAACTGAAGAAATTATGTCCTTTGAGGGTTTTAAAATATTTTGGTTTTACAGCAGACTCATTAGATGTGAAAGACACAGTGACATCCACCTTGAAACTTTGGTTTTGATGACACCAGATCACAGTCAGAGTAGAACAAAAATTGTTGGCATTTTGTGGAAGATGAAACATGTTAGGATTTCATTTACAGAATAAAAAGGAATACAACGAATAGTGCAGGCAAAACTCTCTGTTTGAACAAAGGTGACACTTATATTTATCGGTGTTTTAATTGTGGGAAGAGTCAACATTTCATTAAATAACATTGGTTATAAAACGGCAGAAAAATATTTGCAAAATTCTTTCACCAGTGCTACAGGATCACAATAAGGAAAAGTTCACCAAGTGTGACACAACTTAGATTGTGGCTGGTTTCACTCCAGGCTACATGACCTCAAGGTAATTCTTCACAGTAACAGAAATTTCTGATGGTTGTGGGGAAATTTTCAACCTTTTTTTTTTCTTTTTTGATTGATGTTTTCCAAAAATAAGTTTAAAATACTTGAGGTGAATATTGATAGAGTGCATGACGTCTTTAGATCAAATGCACAATGCTTAAAGAGTTTAGAGAATCACAGGATCTTTAGGGTTGGAAGGACCCTCTGGACATCATCCAGTCCAACCGCCCTGCCAAGGCATGGCCACCTAAAGCAGGTTACACCCCTGGAGGGTTTTGAAAGTCTCCAGACAGGGAGACTCCACAACCTCCCTGGGCAGCCTGTTCAGTGCTCTGCCACACTCAATGTAAAGAAATTCTCCCTCATATTGAGGTGAAGCTTCTCGTGTTTCAGTTTATTGCCATTGCTCCTCATCCTGTCACTGGCACCACAAAAAATAGTCTGGCATATCCTCTTGGCACCCACCTTTGAGATATTTGTATGCATTGATGAGATCCCCTCTCAGTCTTCTCTTCTCCAGACTAAACAGGCCCAGCTCCCGCAGCCTTTCCTCATAACAGAGATGCTCCAGACCTTTCATGGTCTTTGTGGTCTTCGCTGGACCCTCTCTGGTAGTTCCTTGTCTTTTACTGAGGAGGTCAGAACTAGAGGAGTTTATGCTGTATATTAATAGGTAGTAAAATTAAAAAAAATACTCAATGAAATTTTGGCAAGGTAAGGAAACAATGTATTTTCTTTTTTTTCTTACAGTTTGTGAGTTACAAATGAAGTAGACATTTTTAATTGACAATGAAGAGCTGAACAAGGTTTATTATAGCAACTTTAATATGGCAGTTATGCAGAAAAGCCAGGAATGGACTTTCAGAACTATAATTTCTGTGGTCATAGAGTTCATTTTGCAGCACAAATGCTTCTGCAAAGTCTAAGCATGACTTCTATCCCTCATGAACCTTATTGTCACAGCTGAAGCGAACACGACACACACGAAATTTAGCATCGAGTACAAGCAAAAAGTGTTTATTCTAAAAGATAGTGTCATATATATACACTTTTATATGTTTATCATTCATGTTAATTGACTATTAGTTGCTTAACTACTCTACTACAATAGATTCGTTAGCTATTTTAACTATCCTGTACTGTTATTAGTTATCTACAACGTAAGCATTCTAAACATCCAAGAAAAATGCCAGCTGCAGCTGTGTTGCTGTTTACTCCCTCTATTGTTTTGAATTTCTTCCTTCTCTCGATTAAGTTTCTCACAGATAGACACGGACTGTGCTGAAATCAATGTCAGATTCAGACTCCGACAAGCTTGCTGACCTGCTGTTAATCCCCACACCTTATTAAAACATCTTTCAAGAAATGTAGTTTATTTATGGATTTCAGGAAAGTTCTTGATATAAGGATAACATTTGTGGTCAAACAAATACGATGTAAGTTAAATCTCCTGACAGCTACACAGTCTAAAAAAAAAAAAAAAATAGGTTATTTTCAAATTTTTTTCTCACTAAAAAATCCAGGTAAAAATAAAAGAGTAGTATTTACTGTGGAGAAAAATTCAAGGGAGCTGATCTTGACTGGTTTTCTTTCTGCCTCTCATTTGATTGCATCTTTCTGTTAGACAGGCATTCCTTAATCATATGATCCATTGGCAATGAAAGTGCCCAAATCTAGTGTGTCAAGAGCTATAACAATTTTGCTGGGATGTGTACATTTTTTCCAAGATCTATTCATTCGTTCTTGTGTTGACCTCACAAATAACTTGATCTCTTAATTTTTCCAAATAACTTGTGGCAGTGTAACTACTAGATTTGTGTTGCAAAAATCTCCTGAAGATATTAAGATTTTTCTCATTTTTAGTCATAATAATTCATTTTTTCCTAAAAAGATTAAGATTATCAGGTCACTAGATTCTCTTCCATTTCTCTTATCAGTAATAAATACACTTTATAAATTGATATCTGTAAGCTTTCTACTTTTACTCAGAATACGCTGGACATAGACCGTACTTTGTTCATATTGACTTTCTTCTGGTTTCTGATACACCACCGTTTTGGAAACTTCATCAAATCTTAATGAAACATATGTGTATGCATTCTCTTCTGCTTGGAAATTTCCTATAGTGCTGGCTAGATAAATTCTCTGAATGGTTCTTCAGAACAGGCACATCAGAAAAGTGGAGACTAATGCATGCTGACCTGCCATATGGGCAGGATTTCACTGAAACCCTTTTTTTCTTCTTATGAGACGTACATACAAATCCCAGAAGCTATGTACACAGTTTTGTGTTTAATAACATAGTGCAGCATACTGTTCACAAAAGTATGCAGGCACAGATGAATCATGAACATAAACAGAGGGAGACAGATTGTATACATTGAGCCTCTAACTCTCACACCGAGTGCAGTGGATGCCAGTCCTTTTGCCTGAGGCAGCAACTACCCACAGAACCTCTGCCCTGGTCCTCAGAAGCATCTTATTAACCTCAAAAGAGCCACAGATTCTGTATTACCTGCTGTAAGTCTCTGCTCTGTAAACACCTGCAGTTGCCCTGTCTGCTGAGCCTTCAGCATGGAAATACTTGTAGCAACCCTGAGCAGCTTTATCAGCTTCCTTTGAGTTACACTCACGGGCTCTGCTCCTCACCTTGTCACTCACAGCAGGATGACGGTATCAAAGCTGGTAAATTTTGTTGTGGAGTCAGCTGCTGTGTTGCAGACAGGCACAACAAATTCTCTGTAGAAGAAGTTTGAACAGGGGGCCAAAAACTATAGTTAGTAGAACAAGATGGATTTTTTAAAGATGGAAAGAGCGGATAGGACACTACAGAGACAAAGGAGGAGCAATGTGCAGAAACATAATAGCCAGAAGACACCAATGACAGAAGTAATCTTTAGACTGTAAAAGGATGAGACAAGAAGGGCTTGAGGGGGATATATTTTTTAGAAAGAGTAAACAAACATAATCCCAAAGAACTGGAGCAGAGCCATCCATCCTGTACCTTGTGGAAAAAAACAGCACAACATTCCCTCTTTCCGCTAGCATCTGGTCACAAAAGGAAGCCAAGAACCAGTCAAAGAAGAGCAGTTCACTGGCAAGCACTTACCAGCATTCTTGCTATCACTACCACGCAGCTCTGGTCCATGTCTCAGGCATAGAGATTTAATGACTATGTGACTTGAAGAAAATGAATGCACGTGAGACTGCTTATGTACATGAGACTGCTTATTTTCCCCCCAAAATTATGGGGTTTGAGGTGAAACAAAAAATTTCAGCTGAGAAGGAAGAAAAACAGTCAGTGCTGTGTAGTCAAATTCAAAATGTTTCTCAACATGGGGCCTTTGGCTGAAGACTTCAAGAAGAGCTGGAGATCCCAAGATGGTGTGCAGGAATTGCCTCCCCTCTGCACACACATGACGTGGTTAAATATCCAGCCAGCCACAAGATGTCAGCACACTCAACGGGAATTCCTACAAAAACAAAAATCTGTATAAACGGGGTATTTCTGTGTCACACATCTCTCTCCTGCTATTAAAGGGGAAAAAAAATTCTGTTTCTGAGGAGTTACATGAAATTTCACATTCAGGCTGTGCCTTCAAAGTGGAAATACCTGATGTACCATGGTCTGGCCATAGTATCTTAATGAGAGTACAGTGCTGAAACAGAATGGAGAACATGGTTTTCTCTTCCCATTCTGAAACCGACGGATATTGGACAAGGATCTAAAATAGCTCATAAACACATGAATAATATTCAATAACAGAATGTAAGCTCTGGCCAGCTGCTTAGGTGTTTTAGACTGCACACTCAGCCTTGAAATCCTGCTTCAGTACCTCTCCAGAAAGTATTTCAGCTCAGGAAACTGTCCAGATACCTGTTTCATGGTCTCCATAATCACAATATCTATAAACCCTTAAATAAAAATTGTACAGGTGTGCTCTGGCTTATGTGTTAAGTACCATAAGTGGAGACCATATGGGATGTGGGCATGGCACAAAACAAATTAATCACGTTCACTTTCTTTCAAAAATAGTTCAGACTCAAGATGTCATGGTATCGGTAGTCTTTTGCAATTTCCATACTGACCAAAATATTCAGTGAGTTGTTCCTATTAATGCATTCCAATCTACAAATATTCAAATTTCACCTTGGGCAGGAAAATGCCTGGAATCTTCCCGTAAAATATAGTCAGTATTCCCTCTACGTTATTGGAATTCTTTCAGCATGTCAGCATATCCACAGCAGATGGTATATGAGAGACTTTCTGGGAAGACTGGGGTAGGTAGATTCTCTAAGCCTGACTTCCATTTTAGGTAAATTAGTAGTCAAAATGTGCAACAATATTAGCAGGCATCTGAATAAATACAAGTTTCTTGGAAAGACCATCATGCCTTCTGTAGAGAAGAGTTCTGTTATGTGGATGTTTTAGTACTATTTTTTGACATAGTCATCAAACATGAAAATAAGAATGATTTAGTTGATATAGTCTATCTGTATTTTTAAAATAGTTGACAATACCATCTCTCAGGCCTTTTAAAGAAAATCATAGAATCTTAGAATAACAGAATATGCTGAGTTGGAAGGGACCCATCAGGATCATTGAGTCCAACCCCTGGTGCAGGACACCCCAAGGATTACACCGTGTTGCTATGGACTGAGGGGGCTGAGGTGAGACTTGTGCTTTACAGTGACTTCATGCAAGTCCTAGAAAAGGCATTTTGTAGGGAGCTTGGAAAGTCTGCTGTTAATACTAAATTATTCAGAATAGGAAAAATGCAGACTGACTGTGAAGAATTGCTGCAGAAACTTTCGAGGCTGATTGGGTAATAAAATGGCAGATGAAATGCAGTGCAGAAAAATGTAAAGTGATGCACAGGAGGAAAAAACTCACAAATTCACGTATAAAATGATGAGCTCCAAGCTAAGTGCCACCTCTCAGAAGAAAAATCTTGAGATAATGAGATTTAGCTTCACAAATATGTCAGCCGTATGCTGAATAACAGACAAAAATCCAAATCAAATGTTAGTAACTGTCAGGAAAAAAAAAAGAACAAAACAGAGAACAAGATAATTCTCAGTTGAATAAATCGTGGATCACCTTTAAAACACAGTTCTGACCTCTCTCCCATTATCCTCCCAATATTCAAAAGAACATAGCAGAATTTGAAATTATTAGCAAAATAATTGAAGCAACAATAATTGTTAAAGATGAGGATTTATTTCCAAATGTGACAACACTGAGGCATATAAAGTGAGCTAAGACTCTTCTATCTAGAGAAGAAACAATTTAGAAGGAAGACAAAACAGGTCCATAAGCTCAGAAAAAGACTGAGCAGAGAGATGTCCCTCAGCTGCATGGCCCTTTCTGGCTGACCTAGTACAGCTATTCCACTGTGCTGACCACAATCTGGCCAAGAGGTAGTATGAATTTGTAAGAAGCACTTAGGCTATTATTTAGCTGTTGGCTAGTATCCCTTCCAGAGCTTTTATTACCTGTGATGCTGCCATTTATCATGCATATTTTGATTAGTAAATTCACTTTTTTTAAAAGAAAATAAGAAGAAAGCATTTGAGAACAAAGTTTAGGAATAACATAAGGATTGTGTTACTCTTATTATAAAATAGAATAATAATATCTATAATCTGGTAATCTGCCCATGTTAATCATTACCCAGGTAAAAGTCTAATTAATGAATATTTTCTCAGAGGAATGGTTTCAGGATTCTCTTCTATGTAGATTATTTATATTGTGCTGATCACCATAGTTTCTGCATGTGTTCCAGTAGTACATTAAGCAATGTGACTAACATCTGTCACATGTCTTTTTTCTTCAGTCTCTCTCCAGGGAGATAAATATCTGCAGTAGGGTTTCTTGTACCCAAAAGGAATTTTGCCAGGTGAAGAGAGGAAGAGAAGATAAAAAAAAAAAAGGTGTGGAAAATATTTTTCTTTTTTTTAATTAATATACAGTTTGCTTAATTTTTATATCAGTGAAATCATGGGGAAAAATATGTACTGCATTTAGACCTTGCTACTTCAATTTGCAGCCTTGTTTTTGAGTATGACCTTGATGCTGAATTAAGCTTCAAGTAAAATAAAGTTAGATCCATTAATTTGACTCACCTTCTTTTAGGAACTAATAGTGGCAATCAGAAGACAAAAGAAAACTATGAATCATGTTTTGTTAATGCAGAAGAAAAGACAAAATGTCACCTATCATGAAGTATTAATGATTTTTCAAGGATGATAATTGAACGGTATCTAGTTACTAAGAAACTATGTTAACATTTTAAAATATTTAATTACTTTAAATTGCAGCTGATTTTTAAAATAAAATATTTCATATACATGGATTAATTAACAAAAACTTGCAGTGAAGTTTAACAAAACAGTACCATTCAGTGTTTGACTTGGAATATATCTGCATAATTTTTGATCCATACAAATTCCTAACACAGATTGAGACATAATTTTCTTTTCAAACTACTTCAATGTATTTTTTTTTCAAGGAGCAGTTACTATGGCCAAAATCTGCATTTTACAGATGTCGTTAGTGAAAGACAAAATGACTCATATAGTGAAAAATTGAACTAATGCTACGGTCTTGGTTGCCTGTGGACCATACTGTTTCCCCAAACAAAAGAACAAAACTAAAGTAATTAATAACAGACTATCATGGTTTGAAAACCCTCCATTATCTATTTTCCAGAGTTCATCGTAAAAGTGGCTTCTCCTTCTTTATTTAGAGAAGAATGAGGATTGTAGTCTTACAAGCAAATGAGAAGTGGAGTAGAGTGCAAACAACCATTCCATCTTGGATGTGACCTTGGCTGCCTCCTTCCAGTTAAAATAGTCAAAACTAAAGGAGAATTTCCAGGAAGTGTATCTGGCCTATCCACTGGTAGTATTCTAAGCCCATAAAATGATGAATGTCATGTGTATTATTGTGCTGAAGAGTTTGGAGAAGTATCTTTAGAATGTACCCCAGTAGCACACAGACAAAACCAGTCCTACACTAGGTTGTCAGGCTTTTTTTAAAGGCCTTGATGAAATATTGAATTGCTTGGTTCCATAATATTAAAGGAAGCTTGGCCCTGCTGTTATTAAATAGGTCTTCTTCTCTCAGTGGCAGACTTCCCATTCTAGATAATGACAGCAAACACATCTGAATATTTATTATGTGTTGAAAGCACAAATGTTGGATAGAGACAGAATATAATAATGTCTTTTATTTTTCTTGAGGCGATCTGTCTTGGCATTCTAAGTGCCACAGATAAAAGCAGCAATAAAAAAAAAAAAAGAAAAGAAGAAATGAATATCTCAAAATAACAAAGCATTACTGAATAAAGGGTAAAATCATCTTAATGCATCAGGCTGAAAGCCATCCAAAAATGACCTATGAGAGCATCCTGTAAAATTACAAACCTATGCCTTTGCCAGAAGCAAGCCTTCCTTAAGCCTTAGGCTGCAAAGGTGATTTTTTTCAGAGCTTGGATCCAGAAATAGTTCATATCTCCTAAGAGGGCTAAGAGGTATAGAGAGTGCCAGAGTTTCTGCAAGAGGTGGAAGTTGCATAATAAAACCACTGACTATGGATCTGCGACTATATCTCATTTTCTTTATGTCATTTAGTATGGCTATGTGCTAAACGAGATCAGAATTATTCATGCTGATGAATATCTAAGGAATTGCCCTATGGCAGATCTGCACATTGTGTGTGCCACATACACAAGACTTAGACATGCAGTTTAACTGGGTCTAGTGACCTTTAAAATCATGCCTGTTTTTCACTCATGAATCATCACTTTGTTTAGCAGGCAGTTAATGTTCATTCACATTTCTAGCCTTTGCTGACCTCCTTCTAGCCTATGTCCCTTATTGCAGCAAATGAATGGTCTGAGGTAAGTGTAAGCCAGGGTACGAGCAGCAAATTGTAGCTATTCAGTGACTGTTTTATTTAAATATTCACAATGAGCCTAAACACCGCACACGCACTCAAATTATAATCACAGACCTATCTGCAGGAGGAACAGGGAAAATCTTTTCCTGCAAGCTTTGATAGTGTCTCCAAAATGTAATTGATTTATTTTAGATAAAAATGGACTGTGAAAGACCAAATGTCTCCCTAGTCTGTTTCCCTGGTGAAGAGAGTGCTCTGGTCAAAGTCTAATTGCCAGGATTTGATATTTCTTCCAAAGGACAATTCTTGCTAGACAAATTGTCTGATGATTTTGGCCTTCTGGCTTTACTTTTTTCTAAACCAGACAAAAATTGTTTTGAGCAAAAAGAAGCACCAAGTGCAAACATCTTTGCCATTTCTTTGCTTATTTCCCCTTCAGCTTTGAATCTTTCATTCCTTTCCTATTCTGTATGCCCATATCTTCTCTTCCCACTCTCTCTTCCTCTTTCTTGCTGTTGTCATTCTTTTACTTTGCTTGTACAAACAGCATTTATTTTATTTTCATTTTGCACTTAACTTGTTTGTATTCACTGCATCCCTTTGACAGAAGTCAACCTGCTCTCTGTCTTGCTTCCAGTTGACCTCCCTCCCTCTTTTTAAGTTTCTCATCCCTCTACTTTCAATGTGACTATCTCTCTGTATACTCCCCAGTACATCCTTTGAGTGTATGTATGCACATAGAACAGACAATCCCATCTTTTACAAACCTTTTAAGCTGCACAGAGCTTCCAGCTCTTGATCTCCTTATCTCACACATTCTGTGCCATGTTTTTATGTTGTGATTAATAAAAAGTCTGTGTCGGAAGCTTTTAGCTATATAATAGCAAATAAACCGACACTTTGATTTGTTGGGGTTTGTTGACGGACCATTAAAAAGTTACCAACCTGCCAACTCCCATGTGGCTTCTATTTAATAACTGACAAACCCTAGACTTTCTGAGGGTATCTCAGGCCTTTAAGTAGCAGCCATCATTGGGGCAACCCATCCAAACCCTCACTCTTGGCTAACACATGTTCTTGTTGAATTACAGAGTCCCTTCCTTTCCACCTTCCTCCAAGGACACCAGCTCTTGCTGTGAGTGATCCAGTATGATGAGGCTGAAGTCAGTCAGCGAGTTGAGCTGCACTGAGCTGAGCTGAGCTGAGTTGAGCTGAGCTGTGCTGAGCTGCCGTATCACTGTGCTTGGGGGATGAGATAACCCTATAGCAATCACCTTTGGGCAGTCAGTATGTAATGGGCAGGGAGTTATAACACCTGTACTGGCATTAGGCCAAAACACAGCAGGTTTATGGCAGTGTTCTAGTCCGAGTCTTCCCCAAAATACCCAGCTCTGGGGAAGATGGTAAAGTATTACACTTCCCAGTGATTTTCCTCTCCAGTATTTGTTTACTGCCTTAGCAACAGGGCATCAGAATTTATTTTTGAAAGCTGAGGTAAACACTGGCAGTAATAAGACTGAAGTTTTTAGAGCTTTTTTAAACAAAATCCATCATATCTGTCTTTGCTTAGAATCCAGCTAGACCTTTGTATGTATACTTATTGATGACCTGTATGGAATAATAGCATTAAGATGACAAACATAATTCTCTGTGCTCAACCAGTAAAAAAAAAGCAAAATGCTTTCATCCAAACGTCAAATACATAATTTGGATAAATCCACGAGGGTAATGTTCACTCTCTGCAATAGACCATCTGGCAGAGAAGACACTGTGCCAATTAATATAGATGGAATGACTGTTAGCACTACAGATAGTAAATATTTCAGACTAATCTTTTTTGTCATTTATCAGCTACACTCATCCTTCAGAATTTGCGGTCAGAGTCTCCAGCATGTTGAAACAGATTGATCACATTCAGACTTTTACTATTCTGCAAAACCTTTGCCTTCTTTTAAATTCTTTTATAGTGCTGCTTTCCACTATTTGTATTAAGGGTGAAAGATTATTATGAAGCAACAGAACAGTTAGCAGCATTATTTGTCGGAGTTGCCTGCCTTTCTCATTAATGTATATGTATTGCCTTACTAATGCTATGCTTAATCCAAAGATCGTGATTCACCTCTTTTTTTCTAAGGAAAAGGTAGATACAGTTTAAGTAATACAACCCTAATGGCTATTTCAGAAGAGAGAATAATACAATGTTTGCAATATTAACTTACAAGTTGGTCCTGAGGAAGATTGGTCAACTTTTCACCTCACCTAAAATCATTTACCATGACTGTATTTCAGATATTTCTAAGAGAGCTGGGAAGTTCTTTTATAATACCCAGAAACTGTTATTTTAATGGTAGTCAAAGAAAATTTTTGAATGTTAATTTGTTTTCTAGAGCCAATTGACTAAGCCCTAAACAAAGCTGTATTGGAGACAAGGAAAATGTTCTCCAAGCAGCGTTCAAAGTGCTTCAGAAACATCATAGTTTGGAAGCTCACCCTTTAATGTTGGAAACTTAGTAATGAAGCATTCAAAACTTTTCTCATTATATACCAGCAGTAAAATGAATTGTGTGATGGTGGAAGTAGTAGATCAGGTTTTTTTTATTTTTCAGGCCATCACTTTGCAGTCTAAAAGAAAAAGTGAAAAAAAAGGAGAAAATTTTCAAAGCACTGCTGGTTTTGTTTGGTTATTTTCTAGTTGCCTTTAAAAGTGTTGAGAGATAGGCAGAAACTTTGCATATTACTCATATGAAACTTGGGGCATGCATACAGAGCAGTGCAGATTGAGCCTCGACAATGTGATCAGAGAAGGGATTTTTGGAGATGGCTTCAGCACTCCTCAGATCTGACCATATTCTGCATTGCATCACAGGAAGCATTAAGCACATTATGAAAAAAGTATATTTTTTGAAGTATCAGGATTGAAACACACCGTCATGAATGTGAATGGCACAGAATCATAGAATCAGGATCATAGAATGGTTTGGGTTAAAGACCACCTAGTTCCAACCCCCTACTGTGGGCAGGAACACCTTCCTTGAGACCAGGTTGCTCAAAGCCCCGTCCAATTCTGCCTCGAACACTTTCACAGATAGGGTGTCAGAAACTTTTCTGGGCAACCTATGCCAGTGCCTTGCCACTCCCACACTAAAGAATTTCCTTCTAGTGTCAAATCTAAACCTACCCTCACTCAATTTAAAGCCATTACTCCTTGTCAAATTAACAAAAATATTACAAAATGTCTGATTTGAAAGTTTTCTGCAAATTTTATTATAACTGAAATTACATACTGATTTCACCAATCTTATTTCCACTGTTATCTGAGGTCAGCAGCTTCAGTAATGCAACAGGACTTGTCAGTAAATGAACAGATAAGTGTGTTTGGCTATTTCTGGAATCTGTAATGCAGACATTCATGCTAAGCAAATTGGTTTTATTTCACAACAAGTGCACAGCAATGCTCTGTGAGAATTCAGAAATTTCTTGGGATTTGAGACATACACAAACACGAAGAGGCTTTATGAAACACTAACTTGTGCCAGTTTTGTTTATATTGCCCTTGATAAGCTGTTAACTTCCCAGAAATAAACCCACTCTATCATTTCTAGGGCAGGTAGTCCTATATGTATTTGGTGGAATTGAAAGAAAATTAATTTTAAGAACAGGTGGGAATTTAGGACAAAAATATCCCATATATTTTTAATCTCAGTCTCAAATATGTGGCATTGTTTTCTTTTAGAGAGAAGTGGATGCAAAACTATAGATATTTTAGAAAGCGACAAATCAGATATTTATATCTGCATTATAGCACATGCATGCCTATAGAAGTTGCAGTTCCTGTTGCCGTAAGTAAATTAGTGTTTAAACACCTGAAAACAGAGCTCAGGGAGCGATTAAATTATGTCTGAAGAATTTTACGTTCCTAGAACATAGTTCACTTTGCTGACTTTGTAATTCAGCCATGTCCTTGTAATTCAGCTTGTCCTGGATGACCTGCAGGCCAACTGAAGTTTTTAATTATGTGTTTATAAATGCTCACACTGGACGCATAGTCACTCACTGTTTTCCTGTGTGAAACTTGGCTTTCTGGTATATCTTCATCTTTCTCTTTCATTTCAGGAGTTTGTTTTTCCTTTCAGCATACTCATTGCATGTTTGCAAGTTCTTGGTTTTGAGCTATGGGAGAATAAACAAGAATTCAAATCTCTAATTTATTTTTAATATTATTTATTTAATAACCTACTGTGATGGTTTTGTGGAGTACAAGTGTACAAAGGCTATATTCCAGAGCTTTAGAAGAGTACTTAAAAAAAGCCAGGAAATCTCAAGTTATAGGGTTCGCTATCAAGACTAAGATATTCTCTGAAATATGTAATTTTTTTGCTAGCTTCAACCCCTGCACTGTAGTGAATCACAGTTTTTTAAGCTGTGAACAAAAGTCTGCTGTTGGTGAATGAATAAAAATGGAGGACAATTTATTTTTGTCTGACCAAAGAAGGTGTTTAGAAACACTGTCTTTTGACAGCCACTCTTTGCATTTGTCTTAATAAAACAATTGTTTCCAATTTCCACTGTTCTTTACCATGTACTAGCACTTGATGTTGAGGGCATACATTTTTTTATAGTGCAAGAGAACAGTGTTCATTCAAGTGACCTTGTAGGCACTATTAGATTTTAAAGAAAAAATAGCAGATGTAAGACATTAAATATGAATTTATGAATTCCAATTTATTTGGTAAAAAACATTTTCATTGCAACCTTCACTTGCATTGTAAGCTCCATCGTGATTAAGTTGTTTAAGGCCATGATTCTGCAAACATTTTTCTTGGTGATAGAATGGCTTATATAGTTCTTATCATTTCCTTCTCTTCCACTGTTCACTCCTATCCTTTCTCTCCCTTTCAACTGTACTACAATCTTCACAGAAGGGAACGGGCTAGCCTGAAGTCACTGCTGGGACCAGCCTCTCAACCAAACCTCACAGGAACGTGTCAGAGAGGTGTATAAGGAGACTTTTTTTGTAACCAGAAGTGGTTTGTGAATAATCAGATCAGGCTGAAAAGAAAAGATGCTCTGAGATGTTACACAACTTGTAAATGAGGATCATATGAAAGAGTGGCAGGATACAGGCAGAAATTTATTCAGAGATGGATTTTTTTTCACAGTCTACACAGGCTTAAAACACTTATGTATTTCTCGTTCTCTCACCATGTACCCATATTTACCTCTAACTGGGAAAGCAGAGCTCCCACAGACCAGTGGTCTCCATGCAGAGCATATGTTAACACAAAATTCTTGGAAGAACTGTGACAGCTGTCCTGAAAGTATATTCCTGAAATTCTCAGCGCTGTGAACAGCAACCATCTCCACTCGCAACTCGAGACCTCAGGAGGGTGTGGAACTGAGTGATGGGATCCCTACACAGCCAACTGTGGCCCAGAGAGTGGACATGTGCCTGGGCAAAACAGCATTTCTGTATTACTACTCTTAAAGACTTACCTGTTCATTTTTGAGTATCTCTAGTTTCATAATAGTGCAGTTTTATTATAAAATCATAAATACAAAATCAGAGCACAAAATCAGAGTAAGGAGAAACGAGCTAGGCACAAATGAAAAATATGAATGTTTGTGTCCCAGGGCATGTTTTCCCAGTCATTTTAATCTCTTTAAAGAATTACCCCTTTGCTGCAGGAATAAATAAAAATAAGAAACAGAAATATTTTTAAAATAAAAATTGAAATAGAAGTTATCACTCAGTGTAAAATGTCTTCTTTATATCCTAACTTTTCTGAAAATTTAGCCCAGGCTGGTTAGACCATGAAGAAGGAAAGAGAAGATGGGTTCTTGTGCATGAGCTACAAGGAGTTTTAAGAACATAGGATTGACTGGAGGGAGAAAATGTAAAGTCAAGGGCAGACAGGAAAACCACTAAGAGCAGTTAAGAAAAGGGAAAGAAGGAAATTGAAGAGCATGAGGGGGTGCAACATTATTTTAGCAGTATGATGAAATGTAAGGAGGGGTGGAGCTGTGCTGATAATTGAAATGAAATTAGAATGCTGTATTAGCCTTCTGGAAGACTTAATATGTTCTATTCTTACCAGCAGCAGATTAACATGAGAATATTTATAAAAATCCAGACAACAACAACAACAAAAATACAACTTTTTGGTACAATTAAAATGTCACTAGAGACTTTTTACTAGAAGAGCAACAACATCTTGCAGAAACACTGTGATTCTTCCAAGTGAAAGGTAAGAGAAACCTTGGGTGAACTTGCTTCCTTCTCCCTGCTCTCAGAAGTAAAAGCCTCAGAGTGGGACGGTCCTTGCTGCCTGCCAGCTCTAATGTGAGAAAGTTCTGTCTGCAATTCAGTAGCTGCATGATACAGGGAGGCTTTTATGAAGAGAGGTGCCAGATCTTTTATAGTTCAACCAGGTATCAAGATCTTTGTTTAGAGCTAACAAACCCCAACTGTTTTCACTGCTCTGGGAATCCAGCTAGAAAAACCTTTGCAGACAAGAAGTACACAAAAAAAGTCCAGCAGGTTCCTTGAAGTGTGGATTTAAGCAACTGAAAAGGAAGAATTCCTGGAACTTCTCCAAGGACTGAGGCAGAGTGTGCCTTTCCTCTTTGACTCTCTGATTCTGGTTTTCAAAGACCGCTGTCACAGCAGTCCTTCTAAGAAGAGAGATCATACAGTGTACTTCCTCTGCCTCAGAGGATTCTCTGATTATCCATTAATGTTTCTCCCTCTGGTGCATAAATGCATGCCACTGGAGGTGGATAATGTTTGGGATATTTGGGTTTTTTCTGGATTTGATATGTTTTTGAGCTGTGGGCTTAATATTCTGGTAATAAGCACACTGACTTAAACAGAGTTTTGTACATGCACAAAGAGGTTCAAACTGCTTTTTGTCTGGAGAAAGTCCCTTTCAAGGACAGATGCAACATATGGGAAGTGGGGAGGTGGGACTAGACTGCTAAGTAGCTGTCACAGTCTTATTTAGGATCTGTGTGGAACCATGGTACCCCAGGGAAATCATCGCTGAACTCTGTTCTTGGAGGTATTACTTGTTCGGCACAGGGAGCACAAACACTGTTCCGGCCTCTCAATCTCCACCTGGCAAGTTCACCACTTATCCAGTATTACAGCTTACTTCTGTGGGTTTAAGAAAAGGACCTGCTATTTTGAGTGGCCTCCAAGAATCTTAAAAAGGTAAGAGTGAGTCCAGACCAGATCCTATAAGATGATACTGTGCATAGTGTCTGACTGTACTGGTGAAATGGGAATGAAAGCTATTAACTGTCTGTCATGAGAAGGTCAGGACAGACCAAGACACAAGTTACAACAACAGCTGACAAATGCAGAGTGTATGGGAATGGGATGGCTGTGCTGTATGTTCATGCTAAGGCAGACAGCTAAAAAAAGCAGTTTGGTACATTTTTTAAAGCAGTTTTTCCCAGTCAAATTAATCAAAAAGATTTAATTAACAATCTATTTATTTTTTAAAAGTTATTTTTCTTTGAAATTTAAATAAGTTAATTTAAAAGCAAAGTTATATTCCTCAATATCCACAATCCATGTATTTGCCCAAGTGCAAATATCAGAGCCACAAAACTTTGATATTGGAAGAGATTCTGAGAGCCTGAAAAAGGGAATGGACTCAGACGGACAGAAGATAATTCTGAGAAGAGAAATAACAGACAGAATTAATCACTGAAATGACTCATTGAAATATTATGGCAAGACAAAAAAGTGCACTTCAGGGCAGACCAGAGTTTATCAGGAAAAGAAGTAAAAGCAAACCATTCAAATGAGAGTGGAGTTAGGAGCATAATGCCCTTTATTCCTTATGTCATATTATTCAAGCAGACTCAGACTACGACATGTCTGATACTAAACTTACCTCTTTTTCTAGATTACCATGGGGTAAGCGAAAAGAGATGGGGTTCTCCCCAAAGACAGTCCAGAACAGAAACGTTGTACAGGCTTATACAGGTTTGCAATCCTGCCCTGCAATACTCCTTTCTGGCTGTAATTGTCCTTACTGCAGATGGTGTGATTGATACCTGTGGATCCCTTCAGAAGTGAATTGTGCTCTGGGAACAGCACTGGAGCAATGGGCAGCAGAATCTCTTTGTCTTGTGCAGCTCCATCACCTGCACCGAGCACCAGGGACAACCCTTGGGGCTGGCACAATATCAGCGTGAGCAGAGCATTCAGTCCTTTCCCCTCATCTTTCACTGAGAGATGGGAAGCAAAACCGGGTGATGTGAAGATCCATAACAACATCTTAAAAAACATTGATGACAATTTTTTGAATTGTTTAGAAGAGTTTTACAGAACTGATCTCTGTTTTCATCTTAGCAAGATAAATAATTGATATCTGGATGTAGGTACAGGCTGAATATTCTGATTTTTAATTTTCAGAGAAAGACAGTTAAAGTACTTTGTTTTATAAGCCTGTGACAAAGAAAAACAGAGGAGGGTAGAAAGTGAAGCCATAAACATCTATGCAAAAATCAGATTCTTCAAGATCAGCAATCAAAGAAAATAATATACAGACAAAAAACCAAAAGTGATTGAAATGGAAAGGCTGAAATCTCCCAGATACGATGCTCAACTAAAATAAGATTTGAAGTCTTCTAGCTATTCTGTTTAACACTGTTGCTGGTATTAATGAAACTGCATCAGACTACACTTCATTTACATTTCTGAGTTGTCCTGTAAACAAAAGACAGAAATATAACCCATTAAAAATTAAATATAATCTTTTGGAAACCAATTCTTAGTCAAGGAATCAGTTTTGAAACAAATTCCACCAGTACAGTATCATACAAATCACCTTGCTGAAATTGTTGCTCATGTAATATGTTCATACCCTATTCATTAGTATCTCCTTATAAATATGAGGAAAACTATACAACAGTTCTGAAATTTATACACTTTTACTTCAACCAATAATAATATTTACTATGGTGTATGTTCTGAATCCTATTACCGTATCATGTGAATGCTCTGCTTCTTCATATTTCATCCTTCCATCCAAGCATTCAGTCATGGATGTGCATCACTCTTGCTATTTGCAGTTTATTTTCCTCTATTCTTAAGGTTAAAAGGAGCTTACATGTTTTGGAAGTAACCACTAATGGAAATTAGAGCTCAGGGGGCTGACTCTTGTCACAAACCAGAACAATTGAACTGCCAATCCTGAACACAAGGAACAAAGCAGAAAATTGATAGATAGGCACCTCTAAGGAATGTTGTTGACATAATCTTTTTTCATATGTCAATAGATGGAGGCAGAGTCAATATGCACTAAGAAGAACTTAAACTAATATAATGTAACTTGATTTATTGCTTCTGAATATTCACTATTTTAAAGGAAGATTACCACACTTCTGAATCTAATACCAGCTTCTTCACCAAGGGAATATATACAGCCAAGAGAAAATATTTGATCATCTCTTCTTCCTTTCTTCCTTTATAATATCTTTAATATTTACTAAGATCATACAGCAGTATTTATGTCTTCTGCAATATTTTTTCTTGTTCTGAAGAGCACTTTTGTAAATCTGCTTGCTAAACCCATGTGGTTCTCTGAGATGAATAATTTAAACTCTACATATGTTAGTAACTTGACCCAAGGAGTGTATGAAATCTAACAAAAATGCTCATGTCATGCATGAAAGAAACTATGGAAACAATCTATTGTTCTCTTACAGGTAAAATGATTATCTTATCATCATGGATGACTTGCTATAACATAGTTTTTCTCAGGAAAGACCTTCTTTGCAAAGATGTTTTTAAGGTAGAAAAATATACTTTTTCTGCTCTTAAGACTGAATACTGTAATTTCCCAGCAAAGCTTTCTACGGTAGAGAAGATTTTAAAAAATTGAAATAAAAGAATTTGAAAGGATACTAACATAAAAGACAAAAAAATTGTTCAGACCTGAACATGTTTTTAACATGTAATATCATCTTGGGGGTCACATCTGGCACAGCAGGACAGCTGATGCCATTAAAACTGTTCTAGTCACTGAAACTTATTTTCATCCTTTTAGTCTGTGACTCACCCACAGACAGAATCACAGAGGCATTCAGGTCAGCTGTGACTTCTGGACTAGGCCAACACCGCTGCTCAGAGAAGGATTAGCTAAAGTGGGTTTCTACAGATGATATACAGTCAAGGTTTTAAGTATCTCCAAGGATGTAGATTCTATGACCACTTTGGGCAACCTCTACAAGATTTTGGCCATATTCACTGAAACCCCCCTAGGTTTTGATCTCAGGCTTAGGTGGAATTAAAACTGTGCCCACTGCCTCTTACCTTTGGATCATTGGATACCGCAAAGGAGAGTCTGATTGCACTTTATTTGATGTCCTCAAATATATTTTTAAATGCATAATCCCCAATGGGGCATCTCCTCTCCAGGCTGAACAGGCTCAGCTCTCCAAACCTCTCATGACAAATGCTTCAGGTTCTTAATCATCTTTGTGGTCCTTGGCTGAAGTCAATCCAGTATGTTCATGCCTTTCTTCTGCTGGAAGCTCAGGACTCCAGATGAATCTCCCCAGTGCTGGATAGAGGAGGACTGCCTGTGGCAGGGCATATCACCCCTCTCCCACCACAGACGGCCAGTGTAGGTAAGAGAGATAACCCAAGTGGACGAAGTCCAGCAAGTATCCTCTCCTGGAGCCAAAAAGTCTGCCAGCTTAACAGATGCGGGAAGAGATAAACAAACATAGGTCACCGAAAAGCCTGTTTTTACACTATGAAAATACTACAGTTTATCACAGAGGCAGAAGTCTCTTACACATTCCTCGGAATTTGTGAGAAGATTTCTCCCTGAAAACTTGGATGCAACTTCAGGTTAATTTCCTGGGAATTGAGAGAGAGGATTTTTCGATGTGTACTCCATCAAGATTGGATGCTAAGAAACATTGGATCCTAACTTATACTGTTTCTTAGCTGTAAATTTAATGGTACCTTTAACTCCACTGATATTAATAATAGTATCCTTTTTTGTCTTATCCTTGTGTAGTAATAGACTATTTTAAGTCTTACGGCTGTTAGTTTTCTGTCCATTAATAAATAATTCATTTTTAAATAGACTGCATCAGCCATTATTAAAGAACTTGTGAGTAAGAGTGGATCTTGGAGTGCTGGACACCTCAATAATGTGACTGCCTGCTGCCAGAGGCTTGGGCAACACACAGGAGCTGATTTAAACCTACATCATCCATTCATAACACTGCCTACTTCAACCTGCTGGCAATGCTTTGCCTTCTGCACCTCAGGAGGCTGTTGGCCTGCTTTGCTGCAAGGGGGCATCCTTGGCTCATATTCAACTCGTTGTCCATCAAGGAAATAAACAGGACAAAGGTGTTTGTATATTTTTTTTTATCAAGTTGAAATGAATTTGCAGCCATCATGAATTGTAGCACTTCAGATTAGTTTAAAGGCAGTGTAAGCATGAAGGTCTTCCTATTAATAGTTTAAGCTCAGGATCTTTAACTATATCATCAGCTTTTTGAACTTGGCTTTAGCTCGGGGACAACTCAACCATTTCACAAAGCTGAGTTTTCAATCAAACCATTCTTATTTCAAAACTCAGCTCCAATCTGGAGAAAAAGAATAACATTTAATTACATACTTCAGTGCACTTCAAAATAGAAATGGGCTTTTGTTAATCACTACTGCAAGCTCTCAAACACCACTGAGACTCATGATCATCATTTTAAGATGAACTAAATCCATGATAACAGGGAAGTGTCTAAATAGAGAAAGCAGAAACCTGAATTCTACTTTGGATATAATGTTGGTAGTAAAAAAGCAAAATACCAAGCATCAAAAATTTGGGAGCTTCATTCTTTGTTTGCAGAATATCTTAGTACTCAGGTCGCAATACAATCATGTTTGCTTTCCTTTTCAGAAGAAATACCTAGTCCAAAATAATATCTCTTTAAATGAATTCTTAAGTTCAGACAGTAGCATCAAATCTTTATTTCTTAAAAATCATAGTAATGGTTGCTGGATTTATTTATACAGAGTTTAAAAAAGCCTCAGAGCACATTTAGAAGATATTTTTAAAAAACAAATTGACAAGCAGTGAGCTTTTTGGAGCATGATGTTAGTTTGTTATCCTTTACAGGAACATGCTTGGAAATGAACAGAGTCTGGGCTCGAAATTCCTAAACAAAATTGAGTTGTTTGACATCTGAGATCCCAACAATGACTAGCTGCGAGAAAGCGTTTGAAGTACAGTTTACATATACCAGGAAAAGAGTCAACTGAAACAGAGGAGATTTACAAGGAGGCGCAGCAAGCATGGTTAGCGGCATTTAAATGTCTGTTAATAGTTTGTCAGAATCATTGTGTTCATTATTCTGTGCTAGTAAAAAAATAAGCAACATAAGAAGACTGTTGAGCACTGAATGAAACTTCCAAGTCTTGCCTGTGCAGAGCAGAAGAAAGTCCAAAATCCGACAGAGAGGACTGACAGATATAAGAAAATCTTCAATATATAATTAGAATGCGGGAATATGGAGATAAGTTCCGGGAAACTGTAGCATTTGCTGTTGTTCCTGAAGTGAAAAATAACATTTACATTGCCTTACTAAGTAATAGGCATCTCTTATTTTCATAGTTCAGTGTACTACCAATTTTTTACAACTTAAAAAAAAAGTAAAAACCAAAGACATGGATTTACTACACTTTACTGTAATTTTTCATGGGAAGAGAAAGCCGGACACAAACCTTCAGGTTATAAGCTGCTGCAAGGGTTACTCTCCAAGCATTCCACTGAGACTGGGACTGCTATTTCTTGGCTGGCTCTAAGTTGCCCCTTGCTCAGGACATCGTAACACTGGAGTAGGTTTGTAAGCTCCAAGGAGTCAAGCGAGAGAAATAGTTTGCTAACCAAAGTAGGTACTCATAGACCCTGAGCAGGGTTTACTTCTCTCCACTGTCTACTTACAGAGTCTAGACTGCTGATTTAGGTGGTTTGGATTATCCTGCTGAGGCCCACTAATGACGCTTTAAGTGTTGCTTTGGTGAAATGAAGTTCCTAACGTAGTCTGAATACTGCAGACAGGCACAGCTCACAAACTTTTCTGTATCTGCACCCAAAAGCCTCATCAAAAGCTGTGGAAGAACCTTAGTATTGATAGTGATCTGAATGAAAGAGTCCCTTACACCTAGCTGAAATTGCTGCCTTCTTGTATCTGTCAGCAAAAGTCTGAAGTAAAACTGGGGTCTCTGAGTGCTGTATCCACATATAAATAAATTAGCATACATCTGTAGAATTAAGCTGTGATTTATTTAGTTCAGTTTCCTATTCATGTTTAATATTTTGATCATAAATCTTTCAGATGACAAAGAAAATTACCCATAAATTCCTCTGGGGAGGATGGTCTATTATCATTGCTTGCAGGACCTCCCAGTAGAGAGACAAACCAAATGAAGCCACAAAGAATATGCAATCAAGCAAACATTGTGTGGGAACTGTGAGGCAGCAGGGAAATTTAAATATATATTCCTAAGGAAGAAAGAACAACAATAATCAGCACATGCACACACACATCAAAAAAATGCATCAGCAGAACTGGCTTTAGAACTACTAGAATAATTTTGGAGCTATTTTGGCAGAGCTAAAGATGTGCAAAATTATAAAGACAGTTCTAATGTGATTGTGGTGCGATTAGAGTGGAATCAAATCTTCTCAATTTATGCATTGTCTCACAAACTGGTTTAGAAAAACCACAATCTATATCTATGTCTAACTTCACATTCCAAAATGTAGAGAAACTACTCCCAACTTGGAGAGACACAGACCTGAAAATCTTCAAAAGTTAAAATTGTTTGCTCACTTCGTATGCCTACAGACCAGTTAACTGACAGGGATATTACTGAGATCTTTAAAAGGTGTAATGGGAGACGAGAAAGAGAAATAGGGTGTAGGAGTCAGCTCTGATTCAAACATCTACTCTTAGGCAGTCATGATGAAAAGGTTCTGCAGGGGTCTGAGCTCCAGTACAGGCAGAGACAATGCAGTCAGCACAGCCAAGGAATCATGGAGAATAATTTAACTCATCCTAAGGAAAGCAGATAGCCATGGTCAGCTCTAGGCTACACGGACTGTTGAGGATACCAGTGAGGATAATACGACTTAAACTTTTAAGCCATAGACATGTGGAGTCTTCCATTTAGATATCATTACCTGTGAGCCAATTCCCTGTCAAAATGTCTCCCAAGCCAAATACTTACATTCCAGATTCTGTTAATCCTAAAAGGAATTAAACCTGTATCTACTATATTCAAAACCACAGGCAGGAAAAACAAGCAGGGTCTGCAACAGAATTGTGGGATGAATCAGTCCCATTTTACACTTCAGCAGCCCCCAATTGCTTTTTGAGAGTGATAATCGCAGGGAGTAAAGAACTAAGAAAACTAGCCTCAAAGGACTTTGCATTCAGCCTCCGCCTGAATACGATGTGCTTATCAAACACATTCATGTCTGTGGATACCATCAGCTCCGCAGCCTGCCGAATGGGAATGTGTGCGTTTGCATCTGTGGCTGCAGGCACGGGAAGCACAGTTGCTATGCTAAGACTTAGACAAATTGTTCGATCAACAATTTGAGCAAGGTGTGGGGGGAAGTGAGATGAGAAGGAAGAAAACTAACCTTCTTTATTTTAAGACTGTTTGGAGATAACTAAGAAGTAGAACAGAACAAATATTTTCAGCTAAAATATACATGGGGCTGAAAATGCACACCGAGCAAAGCTGTGCATTTTCTGAAGTTAATTGAGGTCAACTGGGTAGCCAAAACTGAACTTTTTTTTTTTTTAAATAAAACCTTTTTGAATTTTCATGTTGAAATTTCCTTCAACTATATGGACAGAAAATTATTATTTTTCTTAAAATGAATTTTTGTGAAAATTATTTTCCAGTACAAATTGTGTAAAAATTATTTAATCTACTGAATGCCTTTTTTTTAGGACTGACAAAAAAGGTAAAAAATAATTCTAGTTCTGCTGAAGAATATAGCAGAACTTTAATTGACATTAACAGGTTCCACTGACTGATTGGAAGAATTAACAAACAAAAAAAAACGCTCCTTGTGATCCTATAATTAAACTAATTATTAAATTACTTAAAAATGTATCAGAACTTAAAGAAAAAAAAAATCTTGAGAAAACAATATAACTTGCATCAGCATTCAGCCCCATTTCAACAAAACTTCACTTCAAAATGAGGGGATCTGCGGAGGCAAAATTACGGGACAACACGCAACGATCAATACGATCAAGTGAAGCCGTTTATTATTACAGGATATGCATCTATATAGCATTTTTAGTTCCGTATATGTGATGATTCGAACATCATGCAGTCAAAAGCAGTATAATGATTGGATGCTTGCTACTGTTTGCATACTGCATCTAAACTTCTGATTGGACACTTGCTGTGACTGCTATTCACCATATTTCAGCATCTCGCATCTTTGTTCGGCATAATGTAGCAACCTTTTTGAACTAACTTATTGTTTCAGCAGTTCCTAAACTATACTTCTTTCATGCTGCTGAACTATCTTATTATTTCAGCAATTCCTAAACTATATTTCTTTTGTGCTGCGGTCAATACATCCTTGTCTCATATCCTTGGGTTGTTTGTTTTCTTTCTTCCATGGTGTTATCAAAGATAGTGTATCCTTTACTCAGCTTGATTCAATGCTGGGAAAGCTGGGTTGTGCATTCCCAGTGTCTGTTTTCCTGCAAAAATTCTTCAACATGTCCATTCTCCTGCAAAAATTCTTCAACATGTTCGTTCTCCTGCAAAAATTCTTCAACAGGGAACTAAATCACCCCTAAATAAATTCACTCTATTAAGGTTTTTATAAATAAATTGGAGACAATTATTTTTATAGAGAACTACCAATATATCAGTAAAATTTTCAGAGGAAAAACATTAAATAAATCAGCATTACCTTCTTAGTTTAGGTTTGCAAGGCACACTTAATTCAGTAAGAAAGAGATAGTCCATTTGAACTTTATATTTAATTTCACTTCTATATTAGAACTTGATATTTTGTGTTATAGAGATTTTATCACAAATGCAAAGACATAAAAAAGGAATGTAGTAATTTTTAAGTACCTGTATTTTTTTTAAGTTTCTGTACATTAAGAAATACCTACACTTCCATTTTTCAATCCAAATAATACAAATAAATTTTACAGTGTCAGAATTTCCTGTGGGATGGAAATAAAGTTTTTGAACCAATTATACTAATAAGACTGTAAAGACATTTTTTTCACTCTCCATGTTCCCATGACTCTAAGTATATATCTGTTTATGTGAAAGTGTTGAATGCTTCATTCAAATTACAATAAAAAAATCTATAGTTGCGATATCTTTTTAATTCTTCTAGCATTGAACAAATGAAGGAACCAAGAACAGTTATATATCCAATGATGTTACCCTCTTTGGATAGAAGATAGATTTCCTAATTCCTATTGAATTCTTAAAGAAGCAATTGGAATTTTCTGCCCTTTCCACTGGAAAATGTCATTATTAGTGTTCTTACTGACAGCATGTGGTAGAAAACAAAAGTGATATAGCACGGACTATCTTGATTTAGCCGTTTCAGGGTACAGGACAATTGTTTTTCTAGATTCTTTTGTAACCACACTGATTATTTTAATAAGACTATTTTCCAGATAAGAAATCTTGTAATTTTATTTCACAGCCATCTAGTGACAGGAAAGTATTATTTGAATTTGGTGTGCTTGATGTTTCTGAGAAAATATATTTGCATGCCATATCTATGATGGTTTAGAAGGTTAGTATTACCAGAGGTCTGACTGTACCATATTGTTGGTGCATTTTTATTTGATATAAAGATATATTGCCTGTGTTGCAATGAAGTGGCAAGAGTATGTGCTCTGAATTACACTGATCAATTATATTCACTCAGTTATATTGAAAAAAAAAAAAGAACTTGGAATTTGAGGTCAATAATCTGTAGCCATCACCAGAAAACAAAGCAATAAGTTCTATATTGCATACTTTTCTATCAAATTAAGATAGTCACTAATTCTCTTACACCTCAAAGGGTATAGAAGATGAGATAAAGGAACTAAAACTTCCATAAAACAGATATTCTCCCCAAAATATGGAACCATATCAAAGATATTCAGGTTTTGTGATAAAACCTTTTGGTCTTAATCATGGTCATCAATTACTCAAAAAAAATTCAGAACTGCTGACTGTGATACAAAATTTTACATGGAAAATAAATCCAGCCTATCCAAATGATATGAAAGAGGCAAAGAGGTCCTTAGCGTAGGTGGAAAGAATTCTGCTTATAACACTAAATATACATGAACATTTCTGAACTAGAAAACACTGTGAAATGAAAAAGGTTCTGTGACAGACTTGCAGCTTTCAAGATTGATCTGTGAAAGATACATATTTAATTTAAAAGTCAAAGCTAATAAAACTCTAAAACACACTTTAAGTAAAATATGTGGAAATGTGCAAGAATAACACCTCACATTAAACCCACAATTCTTTATTATCTGACTTGATTTGCTCAAGAAAAGCTACTTTTCTTGTTCACTTTAATACAGTAATTTTGATAGATTAAAATTGTGAAGCTGTTGGATCCCTCTCATATATTTGATCAGTGTAATTATATCATTTCTTTCAAAATTTGTTATTTGTCTGTAACAAGATTAAAACACCTGCTGTTACAAGCTTTTCATTCCAATTACACTGATGTGAAGTTCACATTCTTCAGCAACTCAACACAAATGTGTTTAAAACAGAAAAAAACAAAATACCTGACTGACTGACATCTGGGAATGCCACTATGTTCTGATTAATAAACAAATTGTGTTGTGATGTCATTACAGACATATAACAAAAATCTTAAAAAGAGGCATTACCACTCACACAAATCGAGCACAAATCTATGGTAGCAAAAAAATTTGGGGAATTACTCTGGGAGTTCTACCATTGATGAAGCTTTAGATAAAAACACTCAGATACATCTCTATAAAAACATGCCAATAATTTCTGAACTCTGGATTATAGAGTAGTTTAGGTGGAAAAAATGAAAATTATATACTTACCAGTTCACATTATAAAGCTAAGTTGGGTTGGGTTTTGGGTTGTTTTTGGTAATGAACACGATTGATGCAACTGGTTATAATGGTTAAGGAATATGCTGATGTCAAAAGGTGCCCAAAAATGGCTTATGCATTGGACCTTTGAAATCTGAGCAATGATGCTTGGTTTTGGAGCTAGTAGATACACTTGTAGTTTGGAATTGGTAGAAAATTCCAGCAATGTTCTACTCATTCTCCATATATACTGTAAGTGTTGTCACAGGTCTTAACTAAGAACTAAAAAAGCCACGTTTGTAAAAATAAAAGATTTGGTATTTTTGGTGTGATACAGCCTTTAGGCATTGTCATACTCAAAATCAAGCAGATTAAAAAATGTATTTTTAAACTCATATGACAGTCACATATTCAGAGTCACATATAAATAGCAAATTGATACCTAAAGAACTCTCACTTGTGTTTACATCCTGGAAATATGTAGTGGAAATTTTGCAGAACTTTCACCACTGAATTTACTTGCAAGTAGATTCATATTAAGAAAATTCCTACAGCCATCTCAACCCAAAATCTGTCTTTTCCCACACCATTGGTAGGTGTGTCAGCGTGCAACAGAGCTCTGCAAACATAGGTTCTCACATATGAATAAAACCCTTCTCCCACATGCAAAGGAGCAAGACTTAAGTCCAATGATTCTTAATAAAAGTAGCTAAAACATTACCATACAGAAATCAAGCATAATTTTTATTTGATATTCACAAAAGTGTACTTTTGTCTGAGACACTTGTGTCTGCCTTCTATGACTCAAAGGCAGCTACTGAAGAAAATTCTCAATAATGACAGCATGTTCTGTATCTCTTGCATTCAAGAGTTAGAATTGTAGAGGACAGAAAAGGAGAAAAGAGTATCCTAATGCCTCAGTGATCTTGAAAACACATGGCAGGGAACTGAACCTTCAACAAGTGTATGAAATATGTGACAGGTCTGCAGCAATGATGTATTGGGTAGGGTGTGTCCACCTCAATATCCCAGGATAAATTATTACCTGGATGATTAGGTATTACTGGCAGAAAGAATTTATGATCTGTTACATTTCTGCAGCTGAAAATATAAGGAGTGAGAGTAAATATGGAGGTTAATTTATTATAATTTCAAAGCCATATGTACCTTTGCCCTTTTAAAGTAGAAAATTAGAATACACCAGTGCTGTACTAAATATTACAAAAACATGTTTTGTAACAGAAATACAAAAAAACCCAAAACAATTGGCATTATTTTAACCTAAAGAGTTCTGCAGACACATCTTAATACCTATTACACTTTTCAGCTAAACATTGTAAAATGGATTTCCGTTAAAAATACTCAGCAGAAACATTACTGTACTGTTGAATAAACTGTTTCTTGTGATCTTTTCATAACTTTCATCTACTAATTGTGGACTCATTCTTCAAAATAGTAATAATAATGGCCTTGTCAAAGTATTGTTCCTAAGCAATCCAACATAAAGATACATGCAATTATTCTTCGCCTTCCCAACTATTTCAGCTCTGCAGGGAAGGACACAATGTTGTTGTCAGCAAGTGTAATTATTACATGTTCTGCTTCCCAAGGTGCACCGTGGTAAACTATGATAAGATAAACTTATAAAGTATCAGCAACCAAAAGAATTAACCTGTGGTAATGTACATCTTATGTGCTCCAAAAATCAAAATAGAAATGTCGAGGGCAGTTTGAACCAGTATAAGACGATGAGACAATTGTTTCCATCTATACTGTTTTGTTGACATTCAGTAATAGAAATGCTTGTCTCTCCTCTACCCTCCTGAATAACATTTGTTGAAAATAGCTACATTGACAAAAGAGTATTACAGAAGGGACATTAAACCATTCTCTGACATCTGAAATAGTGGCTTTTCTCAAGAAATATTGACCTTATATTCCCATATAAAAGCTAATGGTCGGGTTGGAACTGCAGAGATGAAAGTAAATAGGGTTTTTTTTCAACTTCCTGTCCACCTTTTTAATTTCATCTTTAGTTACAACTGGATATATCTTGGGGTGTGGGGTATGATAAATATGGTTGCCTCACCCGACAGTCATATGTCTCTTCAGAGTACCTTTTTCCTTTGAAGTACATTTTAGTTTTCTAAAACAAATTTGGGAATGGTCAGGAAATAGAATACAGCAGTAATGATATCTACAATAATCCATTATAACACAGTGTCTGTGATAATTTCATCTGGAGTCAGAGGAGGAATAAGCACCACATAAATACCATAGTCACTGAAATCTACTGAATTAGTCAGCTATTCAACTAAACAGCTAATGACTGTTACTGTTTAGGTGAAGACTATGAAACAGGTTCGAGCTCTCTTCTCATTTGGAGAGAGATTTGAGAGCTAACTTAAGTTGTCTAAACTAATAATCAATGCTCCCTCAACTGTGTACCTCAAGAAATTGTGCATTGCTGGTGGATGGTTTTCCCTGCTCCGAAACAGCATCTGAGAGATGGGATGAGGAATACTGTGCCCCTTTTGCTTTCTATTCCTGTCTTGCATAGGGAGCTTAGGCAGTTTTCTTAGACCAGTTGCCCTAGATTTGGATGACTGAAATTATGTAAAATGAATCCCATTCCTGATCATCTTCTGTAAAAATGATTGCTCACGTCCCTGAGGGTGGCCAGGGAGGAACATAACAAACTAAAAGTTTCTTTCTGTAGCAAAGGTAAAATAGCAACCATTTTTAACAGAAACATTTCTGAAAAGTTTTTATGAAGTTTCTTCTCTAACACTTGGGGGGAGAGAAGAGAATGCAGTTCTTTTGATATTAAGACCAAAGACAGTTTCTATCTGAAAAGCTTTTCTGTCCGTGTATATTGCCATGAACCTAAAATGACTATGTCATAAAAACCTACCTTTCCTATAATGTGTAACTGGCAGAGAAACTTTCTCAGGCTCAGTAGAAAAAAACCCTACATAATTTAAATAGTTGTATACAGCCAGTTACCCACTCCAGAGGAAAGGTTCTTGTACCGGCCTATTGGACCACTGCTTGACTGTGACAATAGATGGAGTGCACACCCTAGAAATCATAGTAGCTATGTGGTGCATTCGACCACCAAAACTGGTCTGTTACTCCCTTCCTCATCTGGATAGGAAAAGAAAATGTAGAGAAAGGCTCATGAGTTGAGATAAGGACAAAGAGAGGTCAAGCACCAGTTGCCATCACAGTCAAAACCAGACTCAACTTGGAGGAAATTAATTTAACATTGCCGATTAAATCAGTATAGAGGAATGAGAAATAAAAACTAAATCTTTGAACACTTTCCCCCATCCTTCCCTTTTTCCTCATCTCATATTCATTCCATGTTTCTCTAACTCTTTCCTCAGAGCAGCACAGGACAGGGAATGGGGGTTATGATCAGTTCATCACACATTGCCTCTGATGGTCCTTCCTCCTCACACTCTTCCCCTGCTCCACCATGGGGTAACTCCCACAAGAGACAATCCTTCATGAACTTCTCCAACAGGAGTCCTTCCCATGGGCTGCAGTTCTTCATGAACTGCTCCAGCCTGGGTCCCTTCCATGGCGTGCAGTCCTCCAGGAACAGACCGTTCCATCATGGTGGTTCCCCCACAAGGTCACAATTCCTGACAGCAAACCTGACCCAGTGTGGGCTCCACCCACTATGGGTCTACAGGTCCTGTCAAGAGCCTGTACCAGCACGGGCTTCCGACAGGGTTACAGCCTCTTTTGGATATCCAGCTGCTCCAGTGTGGGGTCCTCCATAGGCTGCAGGTGGATCTCCATTCCACCATGTACCATGGGCTGCAGGGGCACAGCCTGTCTCACCATGTTCTTTACCACAGACTGCAAGGGAATTTCAGCTCTGGCATCTAGAGCACTTCCTCCCCTCCTTCTTCACTGACCTGGGTCTGCAATAAAGTAAATAAAGATAAACAGTCTGCCAGACTCTTTCTCTGGCATGTTCTCACTTGTCTCTTCCAGCTGCTGCTGCACAGAAGTTTTTTCCCCTTTTAAAATACACTATCCCAGAGGTGCTATCACTGTCACTGACTGTCGCAGCCTTGGCTGAGACGTAGGGGAAGCATCTAGCAGCTCCTCAGAGACATCACCGCTGTAGCTCCTCCCTTGTTTTTCCACATAAAACCAATACAAACTCTTGGAAAAATACTGGCCTATTCAGCACACATTACTGCTTATTAACTGCATTTGTTCTATGTAATATATATATATTCTAATAACATTGATATTTTGCCAAACAGGAAGACATTATGCTAAATGCCTTATGGTACAGGAGTGAGGTTCTGTAAAGCTTTGACAGAGCTGAAGAATCTGAGATTTAATGTGTCGTTATGTCTTTTAAATTCTGAACAATTTTGGAGCTGAAAGGAGGTCTTGGTATAAATCAGTGTCTTCAAGTGATCTTCACAGGTCACGATAATCTCATTGGACTGTTTGAGGCTTCCTTAAAATTCTTTAAGCTATAGGCCCATACCAAGGAATATTTTGTCTAGCCCCAAGCAACTGTACTATGCATAAGGTACCCCTTACGTTGGCATTTGAAAGGAAGTTGTCTTCCACAATTCTTCATGTACCCTGGGATGGCTCTTCTAATATTCCCACTGACATGAAAGTGGGAGCAGTGACTTCAGTTAGGCCACAGAGAAGGACTACAGATTTTATCCATCCCTCCATCCATCCGTCCATCCATCCATCCATCCATCCATCCATCCATCCATCCATCCATCCATCCACCCAATCATAGAATAGTTTAGGTTGGAAAGGACCTAGTCCATCTAGTCCAACCTTCACTGCAACAAGCAGGAACATGTTCAACGAGATCATCTACCTATCCATTTACATACTAATTGAAGACTTTAGTATTTGAGGCTAAATTAATCTAAACCTTTCAGCAGTAAAATAATAACATATTTGGAATATGTTCCAGATGCTCATTCCTTATGAACTTTGTGCAGATATTTTAATTAGGACAAAAATCATCTGAGTTGAAATTTCAGATAAATTCCAGCTGCTGCTTTTATTTAAATGACAAAATATAGCTCTAAGAACTATAAATTCTCTCTCTGCTGGACAATGATTCCATTAGCAGACTGGCTAATAGTGCAATACTGTTCTGAACTTGATAAGCTTTGTAGCAGATGGTAGAATGAGGGAGTTTTTTTAGGTGTTAGGAATACTGAGCATTGTATCATGATACAGGCAGGATTAGTTCCCAATGTGCTAATCACAAACGTGTCAAGATCAATCTTCTTATTTTAAAAGAAGACCAAGATTGTACTTTCTTTCCTGTGGTTTCAGAAAATTATTGCTCAAAATGCATCCTTAGTTTTTAAAAATAGATTCGCAATTTTACGTAACATGCCTCCCGAAAGTGTTGCTCATTTTCCATGTTCAGCCACCCTCTTATGGAACACTCTGACCCTAACTTTCAAAATTGCTTTTATGCTACACTTTATAAGCTGCATGTTATCGGCTACGCTGTTCAAGAGATGCTTGTATCTAATCTATGTGCTGCTGGGTAGAGGACAGATATTGTGATTATTTTCTGTGTTCCAGGCAGTTACCACTTGGGAGTTCTTGTAAATGAGAGGCTTATTCTATTGATATTTATTCACATATATAACTGAGATGTATCAATCTGCTCTAAAACAATTTAAGTGGTCAATAAGCAGGTTTTTCTGTTCAATTTGCAAGTACTGCAGGCAATTTGCTGCTCATCATCTGTCCTGATGGAAGAAATCAGACTTTAATCACATTTAGTGGTAACAGCCTTTAAAAGGCTCTCTTTTGTTGAGAATTTTCTTTTATGTAGCTTCACACAATGCCATCTCATTTAGTACACTTTAATTATTATAATGAAGGGTAAAAGAGGGATATATCAAGTTTTAAAAGTTAATACATCTCAGACTTTAAAAATGGTTCTGATTTCTATGTTCCACCTTGTGAGTAGGCTGAGAATTTTCTTAAAATTAATCCTAACATTTATTCAGGTCTCTTCATTTTATTCAGAGTCTGCCAAAATGTTTTATTTGGAGTCTTACATTCTATTTAAAGTAGTGAATGATGTTTGATATACTCTGGGATTTTAAGACCTGAGGGACAGCAATTCCAGTGTCTCTATGTAAGTGTCCGGATTTATTTTTGCTGCCCTAAGATAGTGTGTCTGGCTTCCAGCTGCTTCTCCATCACAAATCCTTATTTTTTCAAATGAGGAGGATTCCTTGAGAACTCCTTCTTGATTGCATCTGTGAAGTTTGGTTGTCTTCAGTCAGATTCTCCTCATAGCATATCTCTGGGTTTTTTTCTGGTTTTCATGTTTTGTGTTGCCGGGGATTTTACTATTTTTGCATTTTACTGTCCAGGTTCCATCACTTTACACCACCAAGCTAAGTCATGGGGGGTGTTCAGTGTCCAGATGAACGATTGCTAGGCACATCTCTCTCTCTCTAAACATTGAAATAAATTTTCTGGTGGAAGAAAACTACCACGTTCCATCAAGAGTATATTGCTTATGTTTGTGGGAGCATTTTCTTCACTTCTACATGGAATTGACTGATTCTCTGCCTCAAGAGTCCTCATTATAAATCTGTCAACCAATTCCATGATTCCTTCCAACTCCAAAAAGCCAATATTTTTTATGAGTTTTAAAACTTTTGAAAGAAAAACTTGAGTTAATTCCTTTAACCAATTCTTTCAGTGAGCTCTTGGCATCTCATCAGGGTCTTTCATTGACCTCGATGGGTGCCAAATAGTCATACCTGGGTCTCTCTGTCAAGGATTACTTCTTTTAACTGAGTGAACATTTTTTTAAAATTCTCAGGTATTTTCTTTATTCTTGTTCTCTGAAAAGTTGTGGTGGTTTTTATTTCTTCCTTTTATTGGATTTAAGCAACAGTGCTCTAATGTTAAAGCTGACAAAAGAAAGAAGGTAATTGAAATAGTTGTCTATCCAAGGTACCCTTGCACATATTCTCATAATTTGTCTGACTCCCCTGATCTTCCATGCTTCAATTTATAAAGGCTTTAGAGGCAGCAATGAAAGCTTTCAAAATTTTATTTAGTCCATTTCAGTATATATGTTTATGGTTAGCACTTCTGCTTTTTTTATCTTCTGTATACTAAATATTTAATATTTCATTTAGTTGTGTATTTTGATATTGAAATTTTTTCCTACCTATCAAACAAATACGTCTGTAAACCACAATTGCCAAAGGTCAACATTAGTCCTTCTTGAATGGCTCTTCCTAAAGGTTTTTCTTACTTCATGCAATGAAAAATTTTTGAACATATTTGCACTAAACAGATCTTCATTTAGCACTAAAGAACTTGTGTAATGAATGAGGTTGTAGAAATTTGAACCTGCAGGCCTTAGGATGCCTTTAACTTGTAGATATTAAAACCTGTAAAAAAAATTAACTTTTCTTCTTCTTAAGGCAAACCCTCAACTTCATTAGTCTAAGCTTCCACTGTGTTTCTTTACCACTGTTATTCATCTATGAACATTTTTCAGGTCTTGCAGTGATTATGTATCAGTCACAAGCACTCAGCTTTCGTGTATAGCTTTCTAAATATTCATTAAGGTATTTATATCCAACCTAATGATATTATGTTATAATCCAAGTTGAGTTCATTTTATTTCTTCATGTGTAGAACTACTCTTTAGAACTCTAAGATACTATTGAGGTCACAGATTTCCTTCTGTTGCTCTGTCATTACTGCTAAGCATGGGGTTGCAGTAATTGAAACAAATTACAGTCTGCAAATTGTACAGCATGTTTCGTATATCACGTAGACAATTCAAATACCTGTGATGAAAACAGTTTTAGGTAAATATAAGCAAATTTGTTTTCCAGATACAATATTCCCCCCATTTCTATCAATCAGCTGTATTCACAGGTCCGCTTCTATATGAGAAAAGAAACATACACTCTCTCCTTCAGGGAGTCTTTTCTTGATCTATTCCTTGTTTTCTTGTTTCTCTAACCCTGTAATAAAAGTCATACAGAATGACGGTGTTGTCTACAGGTGCCCTTCAGGTGTGGAAAAACATGACGACTCTGGTCACAAATATGGGATTGTGAACAAAAGCAAGGGACTCAAAGAAAGTAAAGTGATTTCTACAAAAGACAGTTCTAAGAAATCCACAGCACTTGGCTGAAAAATGTAAGAGTTAAAATTGTGTTTTCTATACTAACTATATAAAGCAGCTTACAAGACTTGGAGAGAGTTTTGTATCACACCCAATCTTTCTGTCTTTCCTGGATGTATTTTTTCAGAGACCCAAATCAAATGGCTGCATGGGAAGTGAGGCTGCTGTAAAACATGCTTACCTTCTTCAGTAATTTTACAGTGGAAGGACAGAAAGTCCAGCACAATTTGACAGTCCAACTATGTCTCAGCATGCAGGATGAAGTTAGAGCTGTTTTCAGTCTGTCTGAAGTACACCAATGCTGACCTTGTACCCAGACAGGACGCTGACCTCTGTCGAGCACACACTGGGAAGACAGAAGTATTTGGTTCTAATTCTATGGTTTTTCAGCAGTACATTAAAGGGGTTTTTTAATTCCTTCACCTTAAAGAAATTTGACAAAGGACCTTCGTACAAGTGAAAGGCCTTTTGCATATTTAATTTTATTACTCAGAGTTGCCCAATCCACACAAAACAGCAAACCATATAACCTCTGATTACTTACTAGATATGTGGAGATTCCTACCAACAAATAAGTCTGTCTCAATTCCGTTTTCTATTTCTTTTTCTTCTCTGACATTAAGATTTTATATTTATTCTCTTCAGGGAGAAAATTAAGAAGTAAGATTTAACCTTATTTTTTTTCCATGGCATTCCAGAATAAGGTAATAGATTAAAGAGAAAATAAATCCTGAAATATTGTGGAAATAAACATTGGTTAAGTTTAAGTGCTGACTTAAGATAGTATTTTAAGCACCATTGATATAAAAAAGAATTATTTTGGAAGGCATGCCATCAGTCAACAGTTGTATCTTAATAGCACACAGAGCTCTTTAATCCATTAGAAAAAATTGTCATGCTTGGAGTTAACAAGAAAATTTACTGGCATTACTGATGTGATTCCCCAGATTGGTGAAGATGTTGAAAAATGTAGGGAATACAACTGCAAGGATGCTGTCTGGAAATGAACTCTTATCTATTACGAGAACCTCAACACATAATTGTAATGAGTAGTAACATCTGTGAAAATTCACCTATCCCAAACTAAAGCAGAACAATAGCTCTAAGAACTTCTCATGTCCTGCCCTATGGGCTCTCAGAGTTATATACTTATGGAGTGTGGATGCTGAAAAGC